>CM046877.1:34602025-35037025 GCA_025667525.1 Glebionis coronaria
GATGAAATGAAATTGATTATTAAAGTTAGGTTATGTCACTAAAATTCCCATTAGCATGAATTGTGAACTACCGGGATTTGGTAGACGCTTATGCATATAATAGTACTATTTGGGGACGATCACCCCAGTTCGCGCCTTGACGGTTGATCCCCGTCGTACCACATTGATTGGTAAGCGAATTTATGTATGAGAAGATTTACACAAGCGTGATTATTGTGACGACACGCTAATTTAGATGGGCAAATGAGTTTCGGGTTAGCTACCCGTTGTTTGTTGTAGTAAGGTAACAATGTCATGCGGCTTATAATAATCCAATTAACGAAATACTGCTATACGCATTGAATTATGATATATTGCCTGACTAGCAATACAAGGACTTATTATTGATATTATGTTCGTGTTTTGCTTTTACATAACCATATTCATATAACGATTTTTATTCAACTCTATACAACGTTATAAAACGTATTGTATGATGTTTTTAACGACAATGGTTCGTATAATGATTTTGAAGGCGAAAGCCTATATTATGATTTTTGATAAAGATTTGTATAAAATGAATTTGGCTATTTTATGGCCTATTACAAAGATTTGTACAAAATGATTTTCGGTAATAATTTTATACCGATGTTATATTGATGGATTTCATTAAACTCTATGAATTCACTCGGTGTTATCGCTGACCTTTTCTTTTAACATGTTTTATCTCAGGTACTTGAAGGTAATTCTCGGGAAGATGACAAGATTTCATGGCCCGCACCTAAATAACAATTTCCATTCAAATGCTTTGTAAAACCTGTATGAAATACAATGACTTGGGACCTATGTAACTTTGATATTTATGAATGGAAATGCTTTACTATTAAACGACACGATTTTAAGCGTTGTCTATGATGTGAGTAATGTGCTATCCCGTAACACCAACGAGTCTTCTGCTGTATTGAATTGTGCAAATTTGGGGGTGTTACAGTTTGGTACCAGAGCTCTCGTTATAGAGAACGAAAGATTTTTAAAATCAAGGTTTTGAATAAAGCATTTCAAAATCTTTTAACTATAAACATTTTTCTAAAAATGTCTAAAAATCTTTTGACTATAACGGTGCCGAAGAATTCCCGAATTACCGACAAGGCCAGACTGAGAAGTGTTATTTTAATATATATATATATATATATATATATATATATATATATATATATATATATATATATATATATGATGTAATTTGTTTACATGATTGTTTGATGATTATTTCAATACGTATACGAGATATTTATACGACGTATATTGTCACAAGGAACCCTAAATCCCCTAGTAAATTAATTGAAGCTATTCCCGTAGGAATTTTACTATTCCAGATCTAAACCAAGTTGTGGATATTTATGATCCCAACAAAATGGTTGTTACTCGTAGAAATGTAGATATTAGTTGATTGTAATATTGAAGAAGAATTGGCGAGATTAAATCTGATATCGATGTCATGACGATCTTTCCTTATGGAGTGGAGTTTGACAAAACGTTACCACCTGGAAAGGTGTCATCTGATTCGGTGTCACCCAATTCTTAAATTTGAAATCGAAAGGGTGAATGTTGCACTTGAGGCTGTTATTGGAACCATTACCCAAAAGCCTCATGCCACTAGTACCTTTCCGAGAAGTCTAACTGATTGTGTGATTCATTTCATACTAGTGACTCATTTGATAACTATCGTTGTAAGAGCTATAGGATTAAAAGTTAAGTGTTGTTCATATTGAACTTTTATTGCCCTTTTAAGGTTTATGAATAAGATTGAAAGTATTGGAGAATGAGGTAGTATGTCGCATTGAGTATAAGTTGATTGAAACTTGAATGAAGTAAAATTTAACCCGTATGGAATATGAGATTGTTACGAGGAAGTCATTAAGTCATGTGATTGAATTATAAGGTTTTAATTGACTGATGGTTCGTGTTAAGGGTTGTTCCTAGGCCATTGTCCACTAATGAGGATGCCCAGTGTCCAAGAAATAAATTGAAGAAATCTTCTTCTAAATTGGGACCGATGGATCTTCCGGGATAGGTGGGACACCTAATGACTCTTGTAGATTAGTATTCATTGTGGTATCTTTTAAAAATCCCTAACTTAACTGAGACATCAGTTGGTAGGATGAGTTTTTGGAATTGTATGACACAGTGACACGTAATGTGTTACGGTACAATTTTGACTTGTTTGTGATTAATGAAAAGACTACCTTTGATTGCTAAATTCTACATGTATCGATGTTATCTATCTTTTATTGCTTCATCCTAATGTTCGCATTAGTGATGCAACCATTGAACAAGTACTCATCTCGAATTGAGTTATGTTGTGGATTATTCTCTTTGTATTCTTGAGTGCCATCGAAGTCATGAACCTCATGATTATTTGGCTAAGCTCATTTCCTATTATATTGTAGTTAGTTCTTGGTGAACAACTTTCATCACTCTTTTACAGATCACTCATTGTTTTTATAAGTTAAAATAGTATTCCTTGAGAAAAATTGAATTTGCATCACTATAAGGATTATTCAAAGTAAGATTTATAAGTGATTGTTATCGAAATGAAGTTGTTTATAAAACACCTTGGAAAACTTAACTGTTTTCATAACAAAGAAAATCTTTGTAAATTCAGTTCGATTCTTATTTAAGAATTAAGCATGAAAATGTTTTTATTATAAACATGATGATAAAATTTTGACGAACTGGGTATTGCATCGTTAATCTTGAAATTGTATATAGTTGCGCGCCTACATACAATTTGGAATGGACCATGCAAGACTGATTAGTAGTCACCATGAAATTATTAATAAACACTATATTTTCTTTGAAGATTGTGAAAGATTAAATTTAATGAGATCTGCAAGAACTGAAAAATAGGGACATAGTGTTAGGGACACCTACATATGTGCCTGTAGCATCTATTCTTCTGAGTCGAATTTACTCATCTGTGGAAATTGTCTTATTTGACAATTGATAATTCTTTCTTGTCCAATTCTCCCGTAGTGAGATTCTTAGGAAAAGTATCTGATTACCGAGAGTTGATACCCGATTGGATATATCGACGTTCCTATCATTTCTTTTGATTTGGTTTCATTTGAATGACCTGGGTAACGATCCGAGGAGCTTTCGTATGCGTACTCAAATTATGAAAACATGGGCTATATTCATATTCGTTAAATGTTTTCGTCTTTATCTGAATTGAAATTCTATCGCGTAAATTATGCGTTGACCTTACTCTTTTAATGGTAGTTGTGTATCTAGATATCCTTGAATTGTGAAGGATTATGAGTTATTATTAGTCTTTTGATAAGTTCACATCTTATCAACGGTAATGAAACTAGAAAGTTGATAGTGCCAGTAGAATGGATTGATTGATTATGACATGATGAGATTGTCTTAAGTGATGGAACTCGAGTAGAAATCCCCTAAAAGATAAGATGTTGATTATCAAAAGTTATCTAAATAATTCTTGAAGGATGACCATATCCTGCATTTAGACTTGAAATTTTACCATGAATGGTTGTGAACTGGTCATAGATCTTGTAATCTAGAAAGAACTTAAAGTAAATGTATAAAAAGATGTTCATGTTATTTGAAACTTTAGGAGGTATTTGCTGGTGAATTACCTAGACTTTCGCCATTAAGGCAAGTTGAAATTGGTATTGATTATATTCCCGGTGTTGCACCTGTGGCTTGTGCACTGTACGTCAGCACCATCTGAATTAAAAGAATTACTCTGCAACTGAGAGAGTTGTCGGAGAAAGCTTTTATTCTACCAAGCTCGTCGACATGAAGAGCTATGGTGTTATTATTTCTTATATTTATTGATTCCCGTGAACTAGGTAAATTGACGATTAAAAATCTATCAACTATATCCACTACCCAAGATGATAGATTTGTTCGATCATTTACAAGGTTCTAGCGTATATTCAGGAATTTGATCCACGGCATGGTTATCATCAACTTCGTGTCCGCGAAGAAGATTATCTATTCCAATCACTACATCCAGAACTTGTAATGAACATTATGAGTTTCATGTTATGTCATTTGGATTGACCAATGCACATGTAGTATTCATAAATTTGGTGAATCACGTGTGTAAGTCGTAATTTGATAAACTCATGCTTGAGATCATTAAGGATCATTTGTTCGTCTCTAAGAATAAGAATGAGTTAATAATTATTTATAGATTGTCCTGAATTGGCCGAACAGTGAAAACCTATACCTTGAGTATTTAACATGTGATTAAAGACTAAATTTGACCGTGCGATTAATAGAAAACGGAATCTATATCGACTCTTCAAAATTAGAGCCATTTGAAACTTTGGGTTTTACCAAAAAGAAAGTGCAAAAATGTTTTGACAAATATTTTATCAAAAGAACTTTTGAGGGATTATTCCCTTATACCCAGAACATTTAACTAAACTCCTGTTTAGGGGTAAATGTTTGTGCATACCTCAAGACAACCTAAGAGGGATTGAGGAAACCATTTAAACCATGACTTGAAATTTTAAACGACACTTTTTGTTTTTTAACTAAGAAATTTTTTGACCAAAGTATAAACAAAGATTTTTCGAACATTTACGGATCTTGTTAATTATTTTAATTATTTTCGATAAATCAACAAAAATCATGTTAATTAAATTCAAATTTATTTTGAACATTTTTATAAAACTGGTCAAACTAAGAAATTTAAAATTTTTACGTTTACGTTTCATAAAAAGTGAATATTTATTATTTAATTACTTGTAATACTTAACGACACCTTAAACGTCGGATTGAGCAAAACTGATAAAAATAATAGTTGAGATGAAACTAAAACTTAGAAAATATGTAGAAAGAATTTCTGAGTAAATTATAGACATGATAATTATTTCATCAGGAAAGATGAATGTAAATACTAACGCATTATGTAAAAAGGATAAAGAATCAATTAGGATGTATTCCTTAATAATGAATGTGCAAAATAAATTGCCGAGCAATTTAAAAATAATTGATGCTTGTAAGAAGGATAATATAGATAATAAAAAGGGTTCGCGGCTAATGTGAACCATTAGAATTGAGAAGCCGATGGCGTTAAATGTTTTAAAGGCCACTTGTGGTTGCCTAAATATGGAGATTTTGAGATTTAGTCATGTTGGAATCTCATAAGTATAAGTATTCTATTCATGTCATTTCTGGTTTAATATATCTTTATCTAAAGAAGTTGTACTAATGGTAAATTATGATGGCAGACATCGCCTCATACATTAGTAAACGTCTAACTATGTAAAGGTCATCATCTGAATTTGATTCGATTTGGGTCATCGTCGACAGACTACCCAAATCTGCTAATATCATTCCTGTTAATGATAAATTCTCGATGAAGAAATTGACTCTTTTGTATTTAAAGGAGTTGTGTAAACATAGTGTGCGTGTATCGATCATCTCAATCAAGATCCTCGCTTCGCATCGAATTTCTAGAGATTTGCTCAGAAGTCATTGAGAACGAACCTTGATGAGGGTACTGTTTACCACCCCAATCGAAGGGACGAGGTAACGTAATGATACAAAACACTAGAAGTCTTGTTTTATGTTTGAATGATTGACCTTTAGTAATGCACCGTATAATCGTTTTCCTCTGGAGAGATTATAATTGTTAATTATCGTATTAGGATTGAGATCGAATCTTGTGAGGATATATATGAGAGCATCTGTAAGCAGGAGTTGGGATGAAGACATCTGACATACACCCATTGTGAGTTGGACATGTCTTTTAGGTTTAAGGTTGTCTATGATGACAAACCTAATCTTACAAAATACCCGACCCGCGAGACCTGAAATGATTGTTGAAATTAGGATCTGATTATTGACTGCCGGTAGTGGGCAGGAGGTTATGTGAATATGAAGTGTAGATCTTGAAGTGCCGAATGGGTAGCGAAGTTATGCCAAAAATTTTCACCTTGGAAAAATGAATAGATGATCTGAAAGATCATGGGAAATAAGTCTCCGTTGTATGGGACCATTGAGACGATGTAAAAGATTGGTTTGAAAGGCATATAAGTTGGATCTACCCTAGGACTTCAAGAGCTGCGTGAATTATGTTTCGTATATCGAACTTGATAAAATGTATATCAAGTGAGATTCTGATCACTTCTTGATGAAGTTTAGATCGGCGAAAAGTTGCATTCATCAAAAACCCGGGAACATCATGGATAGAGAAAGTAAGTCAACATTAAGCCTGATCTTATTCCCGTAGTTATGTTCGATGAAACTCGCGTATTGTAATAAATTACACTTGTGAGAAAAGACCGAATGTGGAGGAAATACCCACATGGCTTTAACTCTATAAGAAGCGAGTAGTAAGATAAGATGATCTTTGAGGACAAAGATCCTGTTTAGGGGTAAATGCTGTGACAATCCGTCAATTTATGGTCGATATTTTATTCTCAATATTTATTTGAAAACATTATTTTAATGTTATAATATGAACTCACTTATTTTTGGGAAGAAATTTGGATTTACGTCTTGAAGTAGCATCGACTACGTCTAAACCGGAGGATTCTACGTTACATGCTTACGTTTACATACACCGTTTTGGTGACAGTCCGACATTTCAGGAAATAAATTTATCCGTGAATATTATTTTGGAATTATAAATTTGTGTTGGTTCATAAACTCACAAATTTACAAGAAGAGATTAGGACTTACGATTATAATTTAACGTCCTTTACGACTAAACCGGAAACCTTAGGATTACGTATTTACGTTTTCGAACTCCGTTTTTGATGAGACACTTTTTATTAAATTAGTTTTGTGTCGTTGATTCATAATTTATAAAAACGTTTTTCATAAAACGACCCGAGGGCACGCAAATCGAGGAAACTAGAATCAAGGAGTACCCGTAAATTAGTGGAGATGAGACAAGTGGGACACTTGTCCCACCCCCACTCTAACCGGCCGAGATTCAACAACACACCATATTGTGTGTCAACTTAATAAGATAACTAAGGACACTTGTCCTTAGTTACACACAAAACCATTCAACTCTTAAAATAACCAAACCATAAACCACTATCTTCATTTGTTACATGCAATCTCACACAAACTCTCTCTAGCTCTCCCCCATTGCCGTCCATATCACCACCACCACCACCATGTTCATCAAATTTTCTACCATGAATCTTATGTTTAACTTGCATATGATGGAAACCCTTTGAAGATGTTAGAAGTATTTAAAGTGATGGTCATATAATATACCGTTGCGAAGCTCGTGGAAAATTCTATTCAACAGTGTCGAGAGTTCTATGTCATTATTATGCATGAAACAGGAATTAGTCCCGAACACACAAATGAGGAAGGCCTCCTATTCATGTAAGCCTTAGTATAAAAGGCATAACCATCCTCATTTGTGTGTGTGTCTCCCATTGTATCTTTTCTCTTCTTCTTGTTTTAGAGAGAGAAACTCTCCTTAGTTTCTCTCACTAGAATCATCTACCTTGTATCTTTCTAGTTCTTCTTCATCTAATCTAATATTCCATTCTTAGTTTTAATCTTGATCTTATTCATCTATATTTCTCATTCTCTACGTCGTATGATTAGTTCCTACAAGTGGTATCATTCGCCAAGGGATTCGTGGATAGCTCGTTGGTGTTCTTCAAGTCGTATACCTTCCTTAATCGTGTAGTAGTGATTTGGGCATCTTGATTTTGGCTTAAAAACAAGTCTTTTGGATCAAAAGTTGAGAAATTTCTTGTTTTTTCATCTTTCCGAAATTCTTGCAAGTTTCACCATCGGAAAGTACAAAGGGAGTGTGGCCAGATCGCAATAACCTCTAGGTTCTACTTTGCGATCTAAAGATTTCGATACCTTATTCCGATCTGGACATTCTGATCGTTCTTTGCGATCTGGGATTCCGACGGTTTTTAAGGAACTTTGAGACGTTACTCTGCCAAATTGATTTTTGCCACATTCCGATCTGAACATTCCGATCTAAGCATTCCGACAGGTCATCATTCCGATCTAGGATTCCGATCATCACATTCCGATCTAGGATTTCGATCTACACATTCCGATCTAGGATTCCGATCTGCACATTCCGATAGAGGGACATTCCGATAGAGGGACATTCTGATCGATCATTCCGATAGAGGGACATTCCGATAGAGGGACATTCCGATGGATCATTCCGATGGAAATTATGTTTGAGTAATTTTTAGACTTAGCCACTATCTAGACTAGTCTCGGAACATACTTTACACGAAGATCAAAAAAAAAAAAAAAAAAAAAAAGAGTTTTTTGGCGGGAAAATCATAGTAAAATTTAATTTTTCCTAGACCATTTTTAGGCCATTTAAGCTTCAATTTCAAATTTTGGCTATGCGAAAAAATTTTCGACCAAAAATTCAAATTTTCGGACCAAAATTCAAATTTTTAGGCCAAATTTCAAATTTTTAGGTTTTATTTTTATTAAAAATTTCATTTTTTCAAGTTTTTTCCCTACTAGTTATTGGCTATTTCTAACTCGATTTCACATTTTAGTGTTTCAAAATTTTTTCGGATTACCGTTTTGTCGGACTGAGGAATTTTTTGTCGGGCTGGAAAATTTTGGCAAACTTTGATTTTGTTGACACCCCAACACACGCTTTCTACGAATTGAGATCCTGTTTTTCACACGTCTTATACTATGAGTTATCAACAAGATAGTGATGCTGCGGGTTTTGAGCATCGTGATAGACAAGTAAGAAAGGAGAGGAATGTTGCCCATCTCCAATCTCAGCTTCTTATAGCACAAAAGGAAGAAGCAGGAATTCCACTTCTAGCTGAAGAGTTTGATCTCATGGCATCTGCAGCAGCATATGATGAGGCAGAAGAGGTGACTCCCAACTCCATCTTGATGGCTAATTCGCAGCAATCATCCACATCGGTAGTTCAACTTGACAGAGCTCCTGTGTATGATTCAGACGGTTCCTCTGAGGTACACCCACGTCTCAATGCTAATGAGTTGTATAATATGTCTAATCAGGAGGAAGAGTATACTGAGTCACTTGAGCCTTCCACTGAGACACACGGGGTTCAAACGAATAATATCAATATTATTTCTAATGCACCCAGTGTGGACCTTAGTGGGGATCAAGTAGCCCAACCTACAACTCTTCCTGACGAGACGCATGCGTATTATAAATCATTATTTGATAAGCTTGCCAAGGATGTCGCTCATGCGAATGTGGTTAATAATAAGTTTAGAGAAACTAATGCCAAATTGACCACTGAGCTTACGGGATATAAGGAACGGGAGAAAAGTTTTGAGATTCATCATGCTAAAATCAAGGAACTTGAACAAGCTCATGCTACATCGGTTTATCAAGAAAAATGCACCACTAAGAAATTAAATGCCTTACATTTAAGTAGTGCAAAAAAGATAAGCGAATTGAATGATGAAATCACCTCTCTTAATAAACAGCTTTCAACTGAAAAATCTATCGTTTCTGATTTAAAAAGAGAAATAAAAAAGCTGAAACATGATTTCAAAATTCGAGAAGATGGGCTTCTTGAGGATTTTTGCAATGCTCAGGATAGGATTAGGGACTTAGACAACCTTTTGGTAAAACGTGGACAATCTATGCAGACGATAAATATGCTCGCACCTAAAGTGAATGAGATAAATTACACCCGTTACAAAATGGCTTTAGGTTGTCCTCTTCCTCCCAATCCAGAATATCTTAAGCAGGTTCAGGCCACAAATCAAACTCTATATAATGGTAGTGTGCTCCTGTCTGATGAGCATGATCCTCCTAGTGTGCATGATTCTAAGGAAACTACTGAACTTGCTGAAGAAACTCGTTTAAGAATGAAAAAGCTTGATAAAGAAGTGACACCTGTTTACTATCCAAAAGTTAATCCTCCAACGGTTTTTGTTCGATCTAAAACTAGTACCGAATTGCTTTTGCTACCTAGTGAGGAATTGACAGAGGATCCTCCTAAACCGAGTGTTGCACGACGATTTCTTAACGAGCTCAAAGATAATTTTGTCATTCTCAAACGGGTTGTTAACGCCGAAATGACTGGAGGAAACTTTACATCACCCGTTCATGTCGAGTTACAAAAAGTGCTTCATACTGAAATCAATCCGATTATTAATCAAGTTGATGCGAGGATAGGCAATCTTGAGAACGCTTTTCTAAAAGAACTAGCCAAATTTGTTAAAGACTTTAAATCTTTGGCGAAGGAGGCTGATGAATCTCTTGATAGAATTAAAGTTTTGGAAAGCGACCTCGCATGTCTCTCGAAATCAAGTGACAGTGGTGATTGTGTTGATAGTAACCCCGTTGCGGTAAACATCTCTGTGTCAGACAATGAAACCCTCCAAAATGAGCTTGATCGTACGAAAGAGAAAATGGAGTCTTATGTCATCAAAAAGGACAACGAATTCACCGATCTTTGGAATAAATATGTCAAAAAATGTGATGAATGTAAGGATGACAAACTCTCGTATGATAAAGCTTACAATGAACTGCAACAAACAATAGAACAGCTAAAAGCTCAGTTAGGAGGTGAATATCATGACAGTGAGCCTTCATCAAATGTTAATAAAAAAGAGTTCACGATTCTTCAACACCGATATGATTTTCTTCAGAAACATTGTCATTCTCTTGAACTTGCTTTGCAAACCAAAGTTGGAAAAGTTCCTGATGACAGTAATTTACAAGTAAAACTCTCTGAATCGTTTCGTGAATTGAATGAAAAGGGTAAGCATATTTCTGATCTGAAAGCTCATTTGCAAGACAAAGACATCGCGATTGCTGAGTTGCAGAAACTTGTTGGAAAAATGGGTGGAAAAACTGTGGAACCTAAGGTTGTAAAATCAGTTGTTAGACAACCCAATTCGTACAAAGTACCAAAGCCATCTATCTTAGGAAAACCGCCTTCTAATGTTTCTAGGTTACCTCCTAATACCGATGTGCAATCAACTATTCCAAAACCAGCCATATCACCCTATGTTCTTCCATTTAGAAAACCCACTCTTGCTAAACACAACTCTGTGAATGCACCCTGCACTACTCCTAAGAGTACTCCCAAGTGTGTGACTCTTACGCCCACAAAGGAATCTAATGGTTCAAATGACGTTGGTCAAACCAAAAACCTAGGGGATGGTAAGCAAAAAGGGAACATTCCGAAAGTAAACCATGTGTATTCAAAACCTAGTAAACCAACAACCACTAGAGTTCAACACACACCTAATGGTAATCAACCAAAACCTAGGACCCCTTCCCAACAACCTAGGAATTGGCAATCACCAATGAGTAGCCGTGTTTCGAACATAGTGCCTGAACGGTCAGCAAACCCTAGGTACACAAGACCTTTCGAGAATCCCAAACTCCCTGTATGCCCCACATGCAAAAAGGGCATTCACCATGGAAATCATGCTCATTGCATTCTGCAATACCTCTATGAGGTAAACTCTCGTGCTTTCACACAGAGAAAGAATGCAGAATCCCATAAGCCAACAAGGAGATTCCCACCCGTCACAAAGAAAAGCAATGACAATAAATCCTCAAGGCGGATCAATGCAGGACCTAGTTTATCTCCAAAGAAGTCTTCCACTGTGCAAGAGAACACTAATCCTATATCTAGTCTTCAGTGGAAACCCACGGGTAGGATCTTTAAGGAAGTCGGTCTTAAATGGATTCCCATCAAGAAGAGTGATGGCACCTGCTCTAGCACTAATGCGAGTGTACTGAATGTAGAAAATGCATTTATTACTCCTAACACTAGTATTTGTGCAAATTCTTCTTCTGTCATTGCAGGTACTTCAGCGGATTCTGAATCCATTTCTTCAAAGGGTTCCAATTCTGTACATTCAACATCACCCTCTTCTGCTGTACAAAGGTCTATTTTGGATTATTTTAAAAAATATTGAAAATCAAAATACAAAAATATAAAACCTATAAAAACAAAACAAAAAACGAAAAAATCTTTCAAAAATACCAAAAATATTCTTCTCGACATGTCTTTCAGTTTCGATAATATGGACGTGCCTAGAAATGTCGCTCAATAACGACATGGGTGTGTACATAAAGCTCGAATGAAAGTTCAAATGTTTTTTAAAACATGTCATTTCCCCTTTCTTCATATGATTTGCAATTACCTCAGATTGTGACTCGTGCATCAAATAAAGGAAAGTTGATCACGGATGATAACTTATCCTTAACAACGAGAAATTCATTTTTCTCGGTCATGAGCTTCCGATAAAAACATTCCATGTTTTAAGCTCATGTAAACGACTTACAGTTAAATGTCAGACTGTAACTCGAACTTCAAATAAAGGAGAGTGTATTTTTAAAGATAACTTATCCTAATAACGGGTAGAGCAATCTATCTCGGGTTGAGCTTGTCACAAAACATTCAACGTTTTGAGCTCAACATAATGGCTTATAGTCACATGTCAGACTATAACCCGGTCCCTAAATAAAGGAAAGTCTTTGACTTATCCTCAACAACGAGAAATTCACTTTTCTCGGTCATGAGCTTATATCAAAACATTCAAAGTTTTAAGCTCATGAACATAATTTTTAAAATACTCCCCTATTTAAATAGAATCTCTTTTCGAGGGGGAGTATAATGATTTCATAAACATTTGTTCCAAAGTTTCATGACACATTATTCTCTCCATGTTTCATCACTAGTTTCACAAAAATTTCAATTTCATGCAATTTTTGAGGGGGAGAATAGTGATTAAAATGTGTTATCTTGAATAAGATCTTTGATATAAGTGCTTTCTCTTCCTAATATGTGCAAAAATCTCTCTTTTTATGATGCACATATGTAGGGGGAGCGTTTTTGGTGATATAGAAAACTTTCAAGGTGTAAACATTGATTTCATCAACATCTTGACTGCATTTTCAATTGATTTTTCTGGTTACGATATCTATACCCTTCAACACATAAATTCACGATGATATTGGTGTCAAAAGGTGGTTAGGTATTCGTCCTATGATCCAACCAGAATCGGAGGGATCTTCCCAGGGACAATCCATTAGAAAATAGAAGTCCTTAGGAAAGATGGAGTAGTTGAGTGTACGGGAATAATGCCGACTAATGACTTAAGCTAGCACTGGAACAATCACAACAAGGTGCTAGTTATGACGTCTTGGTAAGCATTGAAGGGGTTGAAGAATGAAAAAGAAATGTAAGGATAAAGGGTGTAAAGAAAGAAGCCCTCCATACAACTTAGGCAGAAACCGGGTCAATACATCTACTATCAGAATCATGTTGATGATTTCTGGTATTGAAGACAAAGCATCATGGACCCAGTGATGCAATGCACAACCCATCCCAGCCTACTCAAGCTTCTCTCAAAAGAAGTTTGTTTTATTGTCACGGAGTTCAACTCATTTCTATCAACTTTCTCACTCCGAGATAGTAGATATTGAATAGGTGGCAGTCTGCTCCAGCCTCCAATCACCAAATAAACGTGCACTTATAGAGTCTAGAGCCAACGAGATTCATCAAAAATCTCATTAGGACACTTATTCCATAGATCAATTGTTGTTCATCATTAGAACACAAGCGATGATTTACAGAGTCCTACGCTCTATCCTTGTGGTATTGCTAGAACATTCAGAGTGATACTCTTTAGTATTCACAGTGATGAATGGAAATCCTTCCAGTGTTAACATCAAACAACACTGCGGTAGGTCATATGTAAGATTCACTTGAATTAAACATATGTTAACTGGAAAGCAACAGTGGTTTGATTCTTAATTGATTCAAACTCGTTCCAGGTCTCGACGCAATATCTTTATGATCTTGCCAGAACATTCAGAGTAATACTTTTCAGTATTTACAGTGACGAATGGAAATCCTTCCAGTGTCATCATCAAACAGCACTGCGGTAGGTAACTTGTGCGATTCTATATGAATCAAACTTGTGTCAACTGGAAAGCAACGATGGTTTGATTCTTAAATGATTCAAACTTGTTCCTGGAAAGTGAATTGACGACTTAATCAGCAGAATGGAACTGCATGATTCACTCCTTACTTTGAGTTATCTTTCGATATATTCAAGTATTGAGAACGGCTACCACAGCTGGAAATCCTGTCAAGGAAGTTCTTTGAACTTACCTGATCACAGGTACAGTATTCGTACTGTATAACGGGAAACCGGTGGAATGCAAACGGTGGCGTTATTTCAAGAGTCGCAATTCAAGGCCACATATTCAGGATTATTGAAGAAAGCTCAAAGAACATAAAGACAAAGACTTCCGCTACTCTAATGATCAAAGGAGATTGTTAACAAGCTTTCATGACAACACAAAATATGAGTATGTGGGCAAAGACACAAGAACACAAGCTGGCAAAGTTACAAGATCAAGTCAAGGCAAAGATCAAAGATCCAAGATCACAAGTCATGAAAGGATCGATGAAAGAACTCTCAAGACAACGAGCTTCAAAGTCTGCAACAACAAAGAAGTGAAGTCACATAATACATGACCACCACTTAGGGGGAGATTGTTAGAAGTATTTAAAGTGATGGTCAAAGAAGTGAAGTCACATATTATATGACCACCCCTTAGGGGGAGATTGTTAGAAGTATTTAAAGTGATGGTCATATAATATACCGTTGCGAAGCTCGTGGAAAATGCTATTCAACAGTGTCGAGAGTTCTATGTCATTATTATGCATGAAACGGGAATTAGTCCCGAACACACAAATGAGGAAGGCCTCCTATTCATGTAAGCCTTAGTATAAAAGGCATAACCATCCTCATTTGTGTGTGTGTCTCCCATTGTATCTTTTCTCTTCTTCTTGTTTTAGAGAGAGAAACTCTCCTTAGTTTCTCTCACTAGAATCATCTACCTTGTATCTTTCTAGTTCTTCTTCATCTAATCTAATATTCCATTCTTAGTTTTAATCTTGATCTTATTCATCTATATTTCTCATTCTATACGTCGTGTGATTAGTTCCTACAGAAGATATGAAGATTGGAGGTGATCTTAACCTATGAAAAGGAGTTTTCATGAGGTTAAAGGGATGAATTCATGGAGGTGTTCATTCATCCAAAGGACCCAAAAAGTTTCCTTGCTAAAGTTGAAGATTTGATAACAAGAACCAAGTCTTGTTCATCAAAAACCTCATATTTTCATCACTAATGGTGGTATAGAGATTGTCCTTCCTATTCTCTTGTTATTTTGATTATGTAATCTTGTATTTTCTTTAATTATGTATATGTATATGATGATGAATGATGATAAAAATATTGTGTGGGGATTTAGTGTTGATAGATTTGATTAAAATGATTAAAAGTTATATGAAAGAATGATGAAATTTAGCTTAAACATATAGGCTGTATAAAACGGAAGATGACCATATGATAACTTGTAAAAATAGCATAGATTACTTAATATACAGTAAGTTATAAGTCTTATACACATGTGAGAGTTGGCCATACAATGGAAACTTAAAAATGAGTGAGATATGATCAAAACAAGTTTAGAGTGCAAATCTGCCTACACTGGTTTGGACGAATTTATTAAAATATTTAGAGGTTGATTCATCAGTAGCTATTTAGGAATAAAATGAAGCACATATCATGTAGTTTCTGTGATAAAAATTTGAGGTCCTATCTCATTATATAACTCTAGATATGGACATTTTAGTGAACTTAAAATTTTGGACTGATTTTGTGAAATTAAAGTTTAATATTATTATATGAGCACTCAAATAAATATAGTATAAAATGTGAATTAAAACCCACTAACTTATATATTTCATTTATATAAATATGCATAAGGATAAATAAATGGATATTTTATAAAAAAATGGTAGTTTGATATGTTGATCCCAAACTTAGATCGATTAGCTTTGTGTATACGAGATTAGATCAAGTATAACACTTAGAGAAACCTTTGTTGTATGCTTTGTGAATCTAAGTATTATGCGGAATTTAATACTTAAACAAGAACACAAGATGTAAACAAAACTTTCACTTTGATTATCAATGTCGAACTTGCTTACAATGAAAGATGTTTACGAATGAAAAACTTAATGAAAACTTGATACTAAACATTAACCTAAAGGCCTTCTTTTATAGACTAAGAAGCCTTGTACAATAAGCTACGTATCAACTATTCTAGGTAAAGATAAACATATAAAATACATTGTCGTTTCTATCCTTACTAGAAGTATTCTAGAACATAATAAACGTGTAGCTCACATCTTCCATCAGTGCTTGTCTTCAATCTGTCAACGCTTGACTTTAACTTGTCAACGCTTAAGCTGTCAGCGCTCACTTTGCTCTTGTCAACGCTTGAGTTGTTCTTGTCAGCGTTCAAGTGATCTGGCCTTAATTTATTCCCAACAATCCTCCCCTAAACTTGATATCCACTCTTATGATCAAGTTTCTGAATAAACATTAAGAACTTGGAGGAGTCTGACAAACCTTATCATATTGGTAATAAATAAATCTGATCAAATTCTTTGCCACATCACTTGTATAGTCTATCTCCAACTGGGTGTCCTTCATCTTTTCCAAAACAGCCTTGGATATGAAATACTGAGCATCTACAAGTAAATACTCAGCAAACTTTGTAGAACTCAAATGGTATACACCTGCAGCTGAATATAACCTCCATTGAAGACCACTGAGGTCATCTTCAAGATCCTTTCATATTTCAGGATCTTCCTCTTTTGTCCCACACATTCTTTTGAATGTGGTCCAAAGTTTTATTCCATTAGCTGAAGTTGGTGCTTCAGCCTCATACTTGGTCTCTAGCAACCTCCAAAGGTCCACCAAGTCTTCTCTATCACAACTTGCAAATAAAGATATGAGAGTGGTAAAAGTGTGTACCTCCTTGCCATATCTTCCAACCTTCCAGAATCCACATTCATCTTCATCATAACTCACAATTGGATTCCTGGAATCTAGTGGTAACACATGCACCATATCTGAAGCTTCTAATGGGGAGAGCTTGAGGCTCTTTCTAATAACTGCTTCACTTGGATATAGTTGATTCATATCTTTTGGAAACTCAAGTGTAAATCCCTTCTTCACTGGTCTGGGAACTATCATAGCTTTCTTGATTTCCATCTCTTCTGCAAGTTGCTCCTTTCTTTCATCTGAAAGAAGTCTGAAAGTGTTTTCTTCCTGCACTTTCACCCAAATAGGATAAGCCCTATGTTCCAACTCATCAAATGTCAAAGCCTTCAGCTTCTGATGTGTTCATCCAACTCCATGACATTTGAGCAACATAAAGTAGAGCTTCCTTCTATCCCTTTTCAACTCAGAGAGAATGTTTCTTGCCTTGTGCTTCAAAATCACCTTACAATCCTTCTGAACTCTAAGAAGAATTTCCAAACCCCATATCTGATCTGAAATGGTCAAGTCTGGATTATCCATACAGCTTTCTTCCCAAGAATTGTACATCTGAACCACCTCTGGCATATCAAAATCAATCTGCAACTTTAAATCTCTCAGCTTTTCCCTAGCAAGCTCATGACCATACTCAAGTCTTTCTGGTTCAACAATCATCACACTTGAATCTGAGCTAGCTCCATCACTTTCTTCTTCAGAAGTCACAACAAATGGTGACTTTTCCTTTTCACCTTGTTCCATCATTTGCTCAGCCAATCTTCTATCAAATTCAACCTGAGCGGCATTCTTTGGAACAATTTCTTCTACCAACTTACCCTTACCCTTATCTGATGGTGCAATTGTTGGTAAGGTAGATGGTAATACCTGAGTAGGAACATCCTTGATGATAGATGATGACTGGAATACATCACCTCCATATGCAGATCTGTCAACGCCCAAATTTCCTCTATCAGCGCCCAAAATACTTCTATCAGCGTCCAAACTTGTCTTGTCAACGCTCAAATATTTTCCCTCAGCGCCTTGTGTAACCTCTCTCAACATATCTGTAAATGATAAATTTAAATTGGTTGGAGAGATCAAGGACGTATCAAAACCTGTTTGTTCCTTCAAAGTAGTAAGAGCTTCAGCAACATCCAATGATTGACCATCTTGACTGCTCTTATCACTCAGATTTCTTTGATCTTCCTCCCCTTTGGAAGACTCCTCCATACCTCCCTTTGCATGAGCACTCTCCAAAACAACAATCCTCTCCCTCAATTCCTTGAGTTCAAGGCCTTGGTTGCTGACAATTTGTACTAAGTCTGCATTCTGCCTTTGCAAGCTAATGCAGACAGCCGTCAATTCCAAAAGAGTCATTGGTTCCAGTCTGCCCTCTTCTGAAATGGGGATTTGACCTCCCAAGTCAGGTTCATTGGGCATGGATGAGGACTTAATTATGGTGGGACTGCCTTGGCCAGCTTCTAAGCCAGAACCAATAGTCCCAGCCTCATCCAGGTCACCAGCCACACTTGTGGTGGTGGTTCTCTCTGCTTCATGGCTAGGACCACCAGAGGAGAACACTCCAGCAGTCCTTTGGCGTTTAATCAACCTATATTCAGGTGGTGTGGAAGATGGTGTGGAAGAAGGGGTAGATGTGGGTTGGTTAAGGGGTGTTTGGGATTGTGATGGTTGGGTGTCAGCGTTGGAAATAGGCACATCAACGCCCACATTAGATATGTCAGCGTCAAAGGGTTCTTGGTCTATTTGCATTTGGTCAGGTGAGTGAGGGTAAAGGTTCAGGGATAGGTTCAAGTTGTGGGTGAGGGTCAATATGAGGTTGGGGGTCTGGTTGGGGTTGTGCTGCTGCAATAACAGCAAGCATGGCTGGGGTTAAAGGTAAATCCCTATGAGGTGGTGAATTCATCTTGGTAAAAATAGCTTTCTTTTGTTCAGGGATTTTATAAAAATCATTGTGATCCCTTGAACAATATCTTTGATCATCAAAAATCATTTGCAGAAAACGGGGATAAGCTAAAGTCATTTTTGTCCCCTTGTTTTTACACATTCCTTCAAAAATCATTTTAGACCAGTTATATTTTTGCCCTGTTGCAATACACACAATAGCAGTTGCAATGGATCTATTGATCTCATTGTGTGCAGTACATTTGGGACTCAAACATTGAAGGAGAATGTGAATGAGGTACTTCCAGGCTGGGGGAAATTCCTGCTTATGGTACTTATTAAGAGTACATTCATCAGGAATAGGGTATCCCAAAGCCCTAAGCCCTTGTTCTATTTCAGTTATGGGAAGAATGGTTATACCATCAGCATCATCAAGATGCAAGGCCTGGCGTACCAAGGCCTCAGTAACCACCCAAGATCTCCCATGAACAATAGAAGTTAATGTGGTCACTCCATTAACTGTTGAGGAACTGACAGTGTTCCAAAACTGTTTAATGTGTGTGACTGGAATGAGTGGTGCATGAGAAAGAGCATACCTTAATGGGGATACGTTCAAATACGCCACCATTTGTATGTATTGAGGGAACAAAGTATTATCAGCAACAAGATAAGCAATCATGTTGTGTTGAGACTTGAACCCCAAATCCAATTCTGCTGAGTTAAATCTTGGTGCCATTGATGAAAGCTGTTAATTTTGAAGTATAGAAGATGAAGGTTGATAAGAGAAAAGTGTTAGACAAGAATTATAGATACCCTGTTTAAAAATAGGAGCCAAATTTATAGGAGTGGATGAATGCATGTGATTGGCCCAAAAATAGGCAAAGATTTTCAAAAACTAATCATGAAAATATTGAAAAAGTTATAAGTTATCTCATGCATTTAATGAAAGTAACAACTCCTAAAATTACGGCTTGAAAATATGTCAAAAAGTAACAACTGGGTAGGTCCCATTGAGTGTCAACGGTCAAATATAACCCATCAACGCCCAACGGCTATAATCTTGTCAACGTTCGCCTAAAGCCATGTCAGCGTCCAATTTGGTCACAACAACGCTTGGAAAAATCTTGTCAGCGTCCAAAAATAAAATTGTTTTAAAAAGTGAAAAATGACCTTAACAAGTAATTTATCCTAGAGAAAATAACCAAAAGCTGATAATTATTATAGGGCGGCAAGCACTGTCCAGTTATGCACACTTGCATAAGCAAGATAGACATAACAGTCCTCTAGTGTCCCTTGCTAACCAAAATTCTTAACAACCAAGTTACCTTATAAAATCCTTGTTACTCCCAGGTAAATCCCATATCAAAATGATTCCCAAGTCTCCCAACAGACCACAACCAATTCTAGGCCAAAAATGTCTTGGCAGCATGCAAAGTTGATATACTATGCATGCTACAGTGCCTCATGTTTTAGTAAAACTAACCCATACTCACCTGTGGACACAATCTAGAATTGTGATAAGAGTATCATATGGATACCCAAAAATCCTAAAGGTTCCTAAAACCTCCCCTTAAACAAAGATACAAAGAGTTTGCCAAAAATATGCATGAACATAAAAAATTTATGTCAAGATAGGAATGAAACATTCCAACCATCATCCATAAACAAAAACATGTCCAAATGCTTCTCCTTTGATCCATAAGCAACTCTGTATCCAATGGTATACTGCTAACACCATCTGCACATTTAGATTGAAAACCACAAAACTAACATTGTTGCTGACAACGCCCCGATAACACATAACAGCGTTGAAAGAAGCTTTGTCAGCGTTAGACAATTATATTGTTGACAACGTTGCAAAAACACTTATCAGTGTTCAAACAACCTTTTGTCAGTGTTAGAAAAATATAGTGGAAAATCTAAATTATCAATAAGACCAATAATAATAATGCATCATCCTGTACATACTTTTACAAAAAGAATCCAAAACACATACTTAAGTGAGATTAACCATTCCAATACTTGTTACCAAGTACTGAAATCTTCCAGCATCAAAAGGTTTAGTTACTAAATCTGACACATTTTCCTCAGTGTCAACCCTATCTTGTTGTATTAAACCTTTCTCAAAGCAATCTCTTATAAAATGGTGTCTAATTTCTATGTGTTTAGTTTTAGAATGATGCACATGATTCTTAATGATGCATAAAGTACTATTATTGTCAACAAATATCTTAGTATGCATAAAATTATACCCATAATCCAACAGCTGGTTCTTAATCCACAACACTTGACCACAACATGCTGCTGCAACCACATATTCTGCTTCAGTTGTAGAGTTAGCCACCACTGTTTGTTTCTTGCATTGCCAAGATATTAATCTGCTCCCAAGAAATTGACATCCACCAGTTGTGGATTTCCTATCAAACTTGTCACCACCATAATCACTATCTGAATATGCAATCAGCTCCAATGGTGAATCCTTTGGGTACCACAAACCAAGAGTAGGAAAACATCTTAGGTACCTAAAGATCCTCTTCACAGCATAAAGGTGACATTCTTTGGGAGTCACTTGATGGCGTGCACATGCACACACAGCAAACATGATATCAGGTCTGGAAGCAGTAAGATACATCAAGGATCCAATCATGGATCTATAATGCCTGACATCAACATCTTTCCCATCTCCAATCTTTCCCCAAGGGTGTTCTCTATCCATAGGAGTAGAAGCCCTCTTTTCATGTGGAGAAAAGCCAAACTTCTTCAAGATTTCAGCAACATATTTGTCTTGGGAGATGAAGATACCATCTTCTTTCTGCTGAACTTGTAAACCAAGAAAGAAGTTCATCTCCCCCATAGCACTCATCTTGAATTTGTCTGTCATGAGCTTGGAGAAATCCTCACCCATCTTTGGATCAGTAGACCCAAAAATGATATCATCAACATAGACCTGCACAAGCAACACATCTTTGCCTTTCTTCTTTGTAAATAGTGTCTGATCTATGGTGCCCCTCTTGAATCCATTGTCCACCAAATAGGTAGATAAAGTACCATACCATGCTCTAGGGGCTTGATGAAGGCCATACATAGCCTTTTTGACTCTATACACTTTGTCTGGATGCTCAGGATCCTCAAAACCAGGAGGTTGCATGACATAAACTTCTTCAACAATGGTGCCATACAAGAATGCACTCTTTACATCCATTTGATAGACTGTAAAGCCCATGCAAGATGCATAGGCTAGAAAAATCCTAATAGCTTCAATCCTTGCAACTGGTGCAAAGACTTCTTCATAGTCTATCCCCTCCTCTTGTGTATAACCTTGAGCCACTAACCTTGCCTTGTTTCTGACCACAATACCTCTTTCATCTCTTTTGTTCCTGAGAACCCATCTTGTCCCAATTGGTCTGACATATCTAGGACAATCAACCAGCTCCCAAACATCCTGAATAGCAAATTGGTGAAGCTCATCCTGCATTGCTTCCACCCAACTTGGTTCTTTGAGAGCATCAAATATCTTCTTGGGTTCTTCTTGTGACAGAAAACATGCAAACAAACATGCGTGTACAAGAGGGGTATCAACCTTCTTGTGTATATTGGCAATAAATCCACCAAGACTTTGATGGGATCTTCTTGTCTGAACTAGAGTCATAACATCACCAATGATCTGAGATGGGGGGTGATTCTTCATTGTGGAAGTGAGAACTCCTCCTTCAAAAAGTCTGGTGTCCTCAACTTCACGCTCCATGTTGCCAATATCTTCTTCATCAGACTCTCTTTGATCAACAGGAATCTCTTCATAAACTCTGGAAGGTCCTCCTTGTTCAAAAGTGGAAGAGAAAAGATGTGCAAAGGTGTTGTCAACGTCTGAACCTTGTTTGTCAGCGCTTGGGCTAACAACGCTTGAACTGTTGTTGTCAACGTCTGAGACATCAACGTCTGAATTGCTCTTGTCAGCACTTGATTTGCCTTTGTCAGCGCCTGAAGAACCATGCATGTTTGTATCTGGTGGTATTTGGAAACCACCATTATCTTGTCCAGCAGCTGCAGCAGCAGCAAAAGCATCAGTCCAAATGGGAATTGTGACATATTCAAATGTAGGAGATGCCTTTTCTGCTTGTGATCCAACCCTTTCATCAACCTGAGTACCTGAAACATGAACAACTTGTTCCTCCACAACATTTGAAGTTACCTTCACAATGTCTGGATTAGTGACAGGCAAATAATTTAAAGTTCTAGATAAGGGTTCCAAATCAAACAACCAATTAGGACCACTTTCAGGATCACTAGGTTTATTCTCTAAGAACCTAACATGTACTCTTTCAACAATACCTTTGTCCTCCTTAAGATAAACCCTATAACCCTTGCTCTGCACTGAATACCCCATGAAGTAACCTTCATCACCTTTTGCACTAAATTTCCCTAAGGCATCACTAGTGTCTAAGACTACTACATGACATCCAAAAGGTTTGAGAAAACCAATATTAGCTTTTCTTCCCCAAAGTAACTCATAAGGTGTCTTGTTCTGAATTTTGTTAACCAATGCTCTATTTTGCACATAGCATGCTGTATTAACAGCCTCAGTCCAAAAGGCTATGGGAAAGTGAGCATCAGCCAACATTGTTCTGGCTGCTTCAATTATGGTTCTATTCTTCCTTTCAGCAACCCCATTTTGTTGTGGGGTTCTAGCAATACTAAACTGCCTAGTAATTCCCTTCATGGCACAAAAATCATCTAGCTTCTTGTTCCTAAATTCTCCACCATTATCACTCCTAAACATCTTAACCTCATAGCCAGACCTTTTCTCAATTTGAGTGATAAATTCAATAAGAACATCAGCTGTGTCACTCTTCATAGCTAGAAAGAATGTCCAAGTAAACCTAGAAAAGTCATCAGTGACAACAAAACAATATGACTTGCCATTCAAACTTTCTATATTAGTTGGACCAAAGAGGTCCATGTGAAGCATATAAAGAGGTCTGGAACTAGTATGCACCTGCTTGGACTTGAATGAGACCTTGTGCTGCTTGCCTTTAAGACATGCAACACAAGAGTGGTCATTATGGAAGGCCTTTTCAGGCAAACCATCAACTAAACCAAGCCTCACAAGTCTATTTATATTTTTAAAGTGTATGTGCCCTAGTCTCCTGTGCCACAAATTACTTTCATCTACTGAGGCCTTAGCATAAAAACAAGACATATTTGTATTCACTTTAATCCCATTTAAATTCACATTGTATATGTCCTTATGCCTAGGTGTTCTATACTTAATATACTTCTCATCAGGGATCTTAAAATCCTTGCTTAACACCAAACACTCAGTATCAGTGAAAAGAACCTTATTTTTGTTATCACACACTTGTGATACACTAAACAGATTATAGTCCAGTTCTTTTACCAGGAAGACATTCTCAAAACGTAGATTATTGGTGAGAAGGGTTCCTTTGCCTGTGATGGTGCCGTAGCCCCCTCCAAAGTATACCTTATCACCATCTTTAATAGGAGAGAAGTTCGTCAGATAGTCTTCCTTTCCTGTCATGTGCCTTGAGCATCCACTATCCCAATATCCATAGTCATTGATCTGCTTTTGAATGCCCTGCACATAAAGAAAACAAATTAGTTTTCTTTGGGAACCCAAGTCTCAGAAGACTTGGATTCATCTGGTTGTTCAATAAGAACAGACTTAGTTCTCACAACAACCCCATTCTCATCCCTTTTTGGATGAAATACCCAGTTAACCCCAATTGGTTTTGTAATGACTTTTGAAATATAATTAAACCTGTTGCAAGTCATTGAAATTCCATTATTATTAGGGTTTTGATCTTTCTTGGGTCTCCATGTTAAGCTTGAAGAAGCTTTAGACCCCTTACCTTGTGGCTGCAAATACTTAGGTCTGGTCACGTTTCTGTCAGCGTTGGATTTTGTCCTGTCAACGCTGAAATTACCCTTGTCAGCGTTGAACCTAGGGTTTGCTACAGGAACCCATTGCCTATTGGACCAGGTATCTGTCTTTTGAAAAGGTCTTTGTCCATGAGTGTTAGACCTTCTAGAAAAGAATGGGGCTGGTCTAATCACTTGTGGACTTTGCTGCACACAAGGTCTGAGTCTGACAACGTTTGACTTCCTAAAAACGTTGACTTTCTTCCTATTAGCGCTGAAATTGTTCCTATCAGCGCTGACTTTGGGAGCGTTGACACACTTGTATGCCAAATGTGAAAAGCTACCACAAGTATAACAGGCTTTCTTAGACACATTCTTAGGTCTAGAAGCAAAGAAACCTGTTCCATGATTGTTAACTTGGCTCTTGGGTGACCTATTATTTCTATACATCTCTGCATATTTAATGGTAGGTCTTCTAACAGTGTTGGAGCCTAGGTCAACAGCTTTACCAGTAACTAGGTGAGTAACCTTAATGGGTGGGGTTAGCTTTCTTCCACTCATTTAGGTCAGTCAGTTTTTGTTGATACTCTTCTACTAGGGTGACAACTCTTGGTGGAGGAATAAATTCCTCTTCTTGGCATTCTGGAATACCAGTCCAAGATAAATCCTTTCTAAGGACACCATAGAAGTCACCAGCTGGTGGTGGAACCAGAGAGTAATCATTCTCATTCATCCCAAGCCCAGTCATATCCTTAGGATCTCTTTGTTTAGCTACACAGTCTCCTAGGGCTTGGGTGGCTCTATCAAATCTTTGAATCTTGAGGTCAACATTATCTTTATTCTTAATAGCCTTATCTAACTTAGCCTGTAGGTCTTTATTGACTTTTGACATGATATTTCTAATATCCATACTACCCTCTAGCTAATGTTTTAAGATATTTATCTTATCTTTTAAATCAAATTCCATTTTCTTGTATTCAGAAACGGTTTTCTCAGTTTCAGTAAGAGCTAGTTGGTAATTAGATAATTTAAACCTTTCAGTGCTCATATCCTCTTTTAGTTTTAACACTTCTTTGTTAAGTTTGTCAGTGTTTAACCTACAACCTTTGCTACAAAAAGCATCATCATATACCTCATTATCAGATGAAGAGGAGGAGTGTGCCATGAGAGCATATTCAACATGCTCTTCTTCTTCAATGTCAGCAATCAAAGCTTTGTCCTCTTCAGCATCCTTAGCCAGATAGCTCCAATCCCATCCAGTACCATCAATTCCTTGAACTGCAACCATGGCTTTGGAGTCTTGAGCTTTAACAACCTGACTTGAGGGTTTACCAGCATCAGATCTTCTAGGAGATCTGCATTCCCTCATGAAGTGCCCCATGCGATGACAGTTGTAGCACTCAACTTTGGATTTATCAAATCCAGCAGTGTCTTTAGCATTGAAGGTCATCTTCTTCTTGAACCTTCTATTCCACCTATTTTCTCTTATACTAGCAAGAGCCATGTTCCACTTGATGTCCATCTCTTCCAAGTGTTCATCACTTATCTGCTCAAGGTCCTCATATGTAATCACTGAACCATTGGGCAAAGAAGCAATGTAAGCACAAACAGTATCCAAATCCAAACCAACAGGTTTAACTCTTGGTGAGTCATTCATGAATGTGTCAGCGTCTGAAAAGGAGACGTTGACAGGACTTGTTCCAGCGCTGACAAATGATGATCCAGTAACTGGATGCATAAAAGAATCCTGCTGATTGAATTGACCTTCACTATGAGAGAAGAAGGCCATGTTGCTGGTGCTAGCTTTGCTTGAAAGAGTTTCATCTTCCAACAGTCTTAGTTTGTTGTAGATGTCATCAAACGAAGAGCTCTTGTGAGTATTATTTGCAAGAATAGATCTTGCCTCAATCTTCCATGTCTCACCAAGACGTTTCAGAAAAGTAGCATTGATGTCAATATCACCAACTTGTTGAAGGAATATGTACACGTAAATAATATATGTCCGGAAGTCATCCCGGGCCTAAGGAGACGCACGCGTTAATACGTAAAACAATTATAAGTTAATATATTATACGTAATATATTAATTAGTGATAAGCTATTACAAACGTTAACTAATTAGTTAGTTAACAGAATTTTACAAATGATAGTTAAATATTAACTATAAATATTTGTATGAAAAGCAAATAAAAGAAAAGTCAAGAATCCATCGTTGACTTTGAAAGGCCGACTATGATATCTTAATTGAGTTAAGATTGGCAAACTTCTTGTTTAAGTTATCTAACATATATAATGAATTCTTACTTCATTAATATAGTGATCCTTTAGATAACAAAATAACAGAAGTCGACTTTTCTTTTATGCGATTAACTTGTCTGTGTTTGTTTGGTCATGCGATCAACTTATACGGAAAAGTTTTGTTTGTATATACTTGTTTAAAGTAATCAAGTAATCGTTAGCTTTATTGCTTTGGTACTAGCATACTTAATTGTTTGCTATAACGTATTGTGTGCGTATTCTTAGAGAGATCATTGTTTGATCTTTGGGTTTTCGTTTATATTGGTGGTTCGATAAAGGAGTTTAATCCATTGCTAAAAGGTACGCAATTCTTTATCGTTTATGTTAATTACTTGTTTATACGTGATTCTATATTCCGCTGCGTACTCGTAATTATTAATGTGTTAATATGATAAAAGGTTTTTATAAATTCCAACAGTGGCATCACGAGCCGTTCGTATAGCTTTTAATTACATTAAAAATAACGAAAGAGATAAAATTGTGTAAACTTACTATGATGGCGTTTGAATTATTTTATTTGATGATTAGGTTTTCATAAACCCTAATTAGGGTTAATAAAATTAATTAGACAAACCCTAAGTTGTATGCAATTTTTTTGTTGATAAATATCATGTTAATTGTTAATTACTCGTTATTTATCACGTTGTTAATTGTTAAAATTATGGTTCGATCCATGGGAATCATGCAAGTTTACCATGGATCATGTGTTCTTGATTAATTGTTTTAATTGAAGTCATGATTGATGTGGTATGCATGAAGTATGTGATTAATTGTTAATTGGATATATGTTTTAGGTTAATGTTTATTTGTTTTGCTTTTGATTATAATTGTTATATATCATGGTTCAAGCAAAGGGTTTTTCGAAAAATAAAAATAAACCGGACTAAAACTATATGAAATTTGATTTATTATAATCTTGTTCTTGCACGATCATATGTGGCAACAAATGAGTCGCCCTTACATGGTTTTAAATCTAACTCACGGCGTGATTAGCAAGAATCAAGTTTATAATTTGTTTTCTATTTTAAGGTTGTAAAATTTTATTAATGACGTAATTTGCAAAAGTACTATCTAGTTGCAAGGCTAAGGTTCGGGAAGACTCATCAAGACCTCGGTCTTGTAGATACCATTGCCCTATAATACCTGACTACTTGTAGTCTCCTTATCTTGCATAGTATTTAGGAAGCCGCGAATGGTCTAGGGTTTGAATGATTTTAATCATTCTTTAATCTTTTCCCGTGATAAAATTAAACTTCTTTAAATAGAATACATGTTGAATCGTCAATTTTTATGATATCACTATTTATACAATTGAATTGTAAGTTAAATAAGTGATGTCTATAATTAACGAATTGAGTAAATTTGTTAAATTATCGTGATACAAAGATGTTGCATGCTTTTTTGTACATGTTTTGAATTGTCAAAATTTATACCCTTTGAAATAAGTTTATTTGCCATCCAACTCGTAAAAGCACTTGCACTTGCTCTTTCACCATACGTGAGACTGTGGTGATTTTGTAACCCAAGGTGATATAATACACTCGATTGTGAGACATCGGTGCTATATAATCACGGTTTTTGGTTGGACGACTTAAACAAGTTAAGATAGGTGGGACCTTAACTCGTGGCAATAGATGGGATAAACATGCTCGCTTTTTCACTTTTGAATTGTCGCAAGTGATGTATATAAAGTTGAGTCCCATAATTCTAGAAGTTGTATTGGATGCAATTATTGAACGTCAATTACCCCTTGAATATCATCATCACTAGCAGATCAACTGATGCGATGGTGGTATGTCTTGGTGGATTCTAGCTTTTAGAAAATTAATTGTTTATTATAAACATGGGTATTTAATTTTCTATAAAGATACTATTATCGAAAATACTAAAATTGAATATTGTGATTCTTTGAAACGTATTATTGCAACAAAGTTCCATAAACTAATGCTTGTTTGACAAACAAAGTCTCCTTTTCTTGTAAGAAAGAAATAGACATATACCTATCCTTTTTCGGTGCAAGGAAAAGCTATTAATAGGTGGGATTGGATTATTGTAATTATCAATCTTTAAGTGAACTTAAATGGTTAAGTAGATTTGCACAACTTATTGTTTCAAGTAGATCTCATTAATCGTTTTGAGTTTTTGAGCATCTTTCAAACTAATAAGTCTCTTAGCAATCTCTAGGCAAGCAATACTTCTTTTGTTCTTTACATATCGATCCCCTTAAGGCTATAATCGATAGAACAAAACAAGTGTTTTGTTTGTTTATTGTGATTATAATAACTAGCTTTATTTATCCTAGTTATTATGTTTTAACCCAACGTAGGCACTAAATACTCTTATTGAACGGTAGGCCTAATATGGAGGAAATTGCATGCCAGTTTTCAAGTTAATGAAAGCATGATAGATAGTCTCTCATTTACATGGTAGAAATGCATACACTCTCTATAATACATAAGTAATTGTTACTTATGGGAATTTAAAGCGAGTATGGAAGTAAATAAATCGCTATCTGCTATTTACTAGTGAAGTAACATTTGTAATGTTGTCAAATCCAGTGGGAGCGTTGCGAAATACATTAATGTAATGTTGTCTAATTCAGTGGGAGCTACAAGCTTGTTTACCTTCGTAGTAATCCATATTATTTCTAGTTTGACTTGAAATAATAATTTACTTTCAGAATGAAGAACCATAGTTTTAAGGATAAATGCATCCTATTTTATATGATTATCACTTTTGATGTATTTTTCATATAATAATTATGCAGAATTTCTTATAAAACTATATGGTTGACATTCTACTAGTTATTCAAATATACATGACATGGTCATATTGTTCACATAAACTACTGAGTTTCATGGTTGTTTATATTCGTACGTGATGTTGTGCCTTGCACAAGTGGGAGAAATCATTATTGTGTGCAAGGTACAACACATAACAATATGACAATTGGTTTATTGACAGCGAGATAAGAATCTAATATTCTATTAAGGCTTATACATTTAATTGTCAATGTATGTTGTCTTGTTTAGAAGATGTCAAGATAAAACACATGACAATATGACAAATGGTTTCTTGACCGCGAGATAAGAATCTAATATTCTATTAAGGTTTATACATTTAATTGTCAATGTATGTTGTCTTGTTTAGGAAATGTCAAGATATGAATAACAAGATACTTCAACTAATTTGTTTATATTTATTGGAATGATTCTTGGAATGCACAATAATATATATGAAGTAAGCAATTAACTTGAAATAACTATTGAAGTTGTTCATAGTTACTTTATGAATGTTTATGTCTCTTGTAAAGCATAAGCATATAGTCTTTAATTGTTAAAAGACTTATAAACATAAAGTAAATAGTTTACTTGTTATATCTTCTTGTTAATGAACATGAAGTCTTTGAATTATTCAAAGGATAAATAATGTATATAGAGTTATTGAACTAGTTAAAGATGTATACATTAGAGCATGCACTAGGTTTAATATATCATAAAATTTCAATTTTGTTTTGACACAATTGATAAGTATTTAACCTAAGGAGTCTTAAGTTATTTAGGAATTGTGATATAGTCTCACAATCTCAAATACTCATAGAATGTCTTGAGTGATAAATCAAATTCTTTAGAATTATTTGACGTTGATAACTTGAAATAGTTTACCTCCAAAGTTGTCAAGGTTTGGAAATTAAGTATACAAAGTATATACTTAAATATTACTCCGGCCTAGAAGGAAACTAAGACACCATCAAGCTATGGTATGTGATGAATCACATTGAGTCTTTTAAATTGAAGTTCTGAATTTGTCAAGAACTAGCAAGGTATTTTGTGACGTGTCCCAAAAGATAACAATTTATTGTTTCCCTACATGCTAAGTATTTGAAGAATAGTCTATGATTACTAAAAGCAAGTGGGAGGACTCGTAGATCTTTAAGAGATAAATAACAAAATACGCAACCTTCTAAATATACTAGCGAATGTCATAATGATGGTGAACATTAAGTGTTGAACATCGTGATGATAGAACTCACATTCATAGATCCGCAAGGATGTCTTTAGTACTTGAATGATATATTGATATGACAATACTAAGGAATGTATGTTAGAGGATCATGGTGACCCTACTAACCATATAGATGTATTATTGAATCTTGAATGTCATTATTGAATAAAACTATGAATGAGTAGATGCAAGTCCATAGAAGATAATCAATTTTTGGAAACTTGATTAATCTTTAACCAATCGGTTAGACTGTAAAGTGAATATAAGTTTCTTTAGTGAAAGAATCACATGGACAATATTGTACACATGATTAATGCACAATATGTGATAGAAAAGTTCTACATGCATTATAAAGATGATTTATTGTCATGATAGTTTTGTAATGATAAATATGACAATGTAATATTTAAACACTTTTGTATGGTTACACTAGCGAGGACGGTTTTGATCAAAGTGTTTATAAATTACAATAATCTTTATATAGTGTACATAATGCAAGAATCCATGTATGGATTAATACATGCATCTAAGGAATATATCTCAAGTCTAATTATTAAATCCATGTATTGATTTTAATTAGATCTAAGATAACTTGTGAGTACATCTAAAAGCTAGTGGGAGTATATGTTTATTTCTTAAATCACATATGATGTATAACATATAGAAAGTAATATTCCATGTAAGCTAGATGTTAAACCTTAGCTTGGAATAAGGTTTCATATGAAAGGGTTTAGAAATTAAACGTATGACCTTGATATGTATGTTTATTGTAATAAACATTTGTGGTTGATGAAATCCAACACAACATGAAATATCATTTAGAAAGTCTCAATGAATATATCTCATTTGATGAGAGTTTACATAAGATGAAAACTTAAGGGATTCATCATGTAAATCATATTGTGTGTATAGATAGTTGTAAAACTTGTTTAAGTACAAGAAGATTTGACAACAACGATTGCTTAAAGAGAAAATCATTTAGATGATTAGTATAAATGTTATGATAAGATTTGTTTGGGATAGAATGATTATTACTAACTTGAATTGTTCCAAGTAATGAATATTCTGTATGATAATAAGATGTAATTATCATTGTCAACAAACTTAGAGTTTAGAAAGACACCAAATATAATCATAGTAATAATTTATAGTTTATGGATTATAGTATATCATAGTGATGTTTCTAGACATGGATGATAGTTTGATTGAGATTAAACTCAATACTAGTAATGGTACGATTCTATCTTTGATAATGACCGTGTGACTAGTTATGTTCAATTGAGCATAATGTTGCAATACATATTAAAAGAATAAAGAATATTTTATAGTTTAAGAAGCTATTAAAGAAGATTGTTTTCAATAAGGTGTTTAGTTAGACTTACACGCCTTATAGGATGTAGTAAAACAATACTCCCATTTTGTTGTGTCTTCATATGTAGAAACATACATAAAAACAATCATCATATATGTTCAGAGATTTTCATAATTGTGAATTTGAAATAAGTATTCTCAAAATTCCAAAGATCAAACCTAGTAGAGTTTTATGAAATATATGCCTTGACAACAAGTATGATCGTCATATCTTGAGGCACGATTTTTCAACTAAGGTTACCATGCATTGATCTTTTAGTATTTGGATAAAGGATATTGTTAAACAATATTTATTTTATGAATTGAAGTATTGGATATATTCGTTTTCTTTAATATTTATTGGTTTTTTTTTGCATGTTTAAATCCTTGAATAATAAGTTATTCTAAATTGTCTATGTCGATTGATTATATGGGAATATAATTGAATTAAGACATATATGAGAGATGGTAATATTCGTAGAATATGTAAGAACGGTTCACCAACTCATACGATATCCAAAAGTTGTATATTGGACATCTCCTACTAACAAGTAAATCGCTTTATGGATCGGTGTCTTTAAGTGAAACTTGTAAATGATTTACATTACTAAATCCTTTGACTTGAGATGCAAGCAGGTCTTATATATGTGGATGATACTTTTTGCTATAGTTCTAACGCTATCCTGAATAAGGTAGTAATAAAGGCTATAATCATTTGTATCTTGAAGCATGTAAGAGTCACGTGTAGTCAAGATAGAATTTGTTCATTCAACTAGGATTGAAGAATAATGCTACTGGGCCCCTCGTTAATTAATTAGATGTTTGTATGGCCATACCCAATGGTAATCTAGATTTGTCTCGATTAGATTGGTAATCTAAATTAATTATGTAATGCGAGAAACAGAATAGTTAAAATGGAATGACTTTGATCCATATCCATTATTAACATGGCATTTGAGAAACAAAGGGATTGTAAATGTTTTAAGTCATTTAAATGTACTTTATGGAAAACTACACTCGAGAGTTTCCGGGAGCATTGACGTGTTGCTAGACGCTAACCAATGCTATTATATTATATTATTGTACATGTCCAAGTGGGAGCTGAAGGAATATGTACACGTAAATAATATATGTCCGGAAGTCGTCCCGGGCCTAAGGAGACGCACGCGTTAACACGTAAAACAATTATAAGTTAATATATTATGCGTAATATATTAATTAGTGATAAGCTATTACAAACGTTAACTAATTAGTTAGTTAACAGAATTTTACAAATGATAGTTAAATATTAACTATAAATATTTGTATGAAAAGCAAATAAAAGAAAAGTCAAGAATCCATCGTTGACTTTGAAAGGCCGACTATGATATCTTAATTGAGTTAAGATTGGCAAACTTCTTGTTTAAGTTATCTAACATATATAATGAATTCTTACTTCATTAATATAGTGATCCTTTAGATAACAAAATAACAGAAGTCGACTTTTCTTTTATGCTATTAACTTGTCTGTGTTTGTTTGGTCATGCGATCAACTTATACGGAAAAGTTTTGTTTGTATATACTTGTTTAAAGTAATCAAGTAATCGTTAGCTTTATTGCTTTGGTACTAGCATACTTAATTGTTTGCTATAACCTATTGTGTGCGTATTCTTAGAGAGATCATTGTTTGATCTTTGGGTTTTCGTTTATATTGGTGGTTCGATAAAGGAGTTTAATCCATTGCTAAAAGGTACGCAATTCTTTATCGTTTATGTTAATTACTTGTTTATACGTGATTCTATATTCCGCTGCGTACTCGTAATTATTAATGTGTTAATATGATAAAAGGTTTTTATAAATTCCAACACTTGTGTCCCCATGAAGGACAATTTGCTTGTGATGTCAAGCAATCTGCTTCTCACGCTGCTCAGTTTCTCATTGGGCTGAGCTTTGAAGACAGCATAATCATGCATAAGTTGCTTCTTCTTTTCTTCCTTAGTTTCTGCATTACCACCATATGCAACTTCAATTGCTTCCCAAAGATCCTTAGCAGATTCATAGCTTCTATATTTGTGCTGATTTTCTTGTCCCAAAGACACTTTCAGAATATTTAGGGCTTTCATGTCAGCCCTTTTCTTTGCAATATCTTCAGCACTTACAGCTCTACCATCTCTAGGTTTTTCTTTCTTATCTTCATCAGGACATCCTTCAACAGCTGTTCTTGTCGCAATGGGATTCAGAATCTTTTGAGCTTTATTGAATGAGTTTCCATATTCAATAATGTCCCAGAGTGTGTAGTCAAAGATCCCCAGATATTGTTCAAAGTTGAACCTCCATAAGTCAAAGTTGGTTGCATCAAGCATGGGAATCTTGATGTTTGGTAAGGATGAGGAGGAGGAGGTTATTGCTTCAGACATGATGTTTTTAGGGTTTTGAGAAAATTAGGGTTTTGGTGTTCGTATATCGTTCTGGTGTTCTTCAAAGATCAAAAGTTCCTCAACAAGCTCTGATACCACTTGTTGATCCCAAACTTAGATCGATTAGCTTTGTGTATACGAGATTAGATCAAGTATAACACTTAGAGAAACCTTTGTTGTATGCTTTGTGAATCTAAGTATTATGCGGAATTTAATACTTAAACAAGAACACAAGATGTAAACAAAACTTTCACTTTGATTATCAATGTCGAACTTGCTTACAATGAAAGATGTTTACGAATGAAAAACTTAATGAAAACTTGATACTAAACATTAACCTAAAGGCCTTCTTTTATAGACTAAGAAGCCTTGTACAATAAGCTACGTATCAACTATTCTAGGTAAAGATAAACATAGAAAATACATTGTCGTTTCTATCCTTACTAGAAGTATTCTAGAACATAATAAACGTGTAGCTCACATCTTCCATCAGTGCTTGTCTTCAATCTGTCAACGCTTGACTTTAACTTGTCAACGCTTAAGCTGTCAGCGCTCACTTTGCTCTTGTCAACGCTTGAGTTGTTCTTGTCAGCGTTCAAGTGATTTGGCCTTAATTTATTCCCAACATGATAAGTTTTATAAGTTATAAAACTATAAACATGATTTTTACGTCTTTTCGGCTAATACCGTAAAATTAACGTTTTTGTCAAATAAAACTTAGACGGTCGGACCCGTCTAATGTAAACTTTTATAAACTCACATACTGATATATAAACTTATATAAGAAGTTAAAACCGATAAAACCCGAGCTTTACGACATGTAAACATTAACGGGCCAAAGTAGCCTTATTGGACTATAAACCCGACTAGTTGGAAAAACACTTATAAACTTACTTATTGGGCTTAACCCATTTGGGCCCAACATGTAAATTATAATACTGATATTAAAAATATAATTGGGTTAATGAAAAGTATTGGGCTTTTAATAGGCTTATTGGGCCTCAAAATGTAATTAAATTGAACTAGTATAACTAGCATAAAAATGTTACCAACACCTAAACACTATAATGAATGAGTAAAAATGTACAATCCCACTTGATCATCATCATATTTATAAAATCATCATATGTATACATAATTGTTATTTTTATAAAGTCATTGGAGAAGAGTGTAAGACGAGTATTATTTGTCTAGGTTTCCGTGATTGAAGCACGTACCGTACATCCGAATCGCCGATAACCGCCTTCCCACATCAACTTGAGTTTATAGCCTCGCACTCTTTTAAATGTTTTTATAAAATGTTTTATAAACCCGCGAGGGAGATAACATGTTAGTTTTTATGAAATAGGACACTAGTTGTCCCGATTGTTTGTTTATTGATTTGGACCCGAATGATTGTATGACCCGATGAATGATTAAATGACCCGATAGATGAAATGAAATGGATTATTAAAGTTAGGTTATGTCACTAAAAGTCCCATTAGCATGAACTGTGAACTACCGGGATTTGATAGACGCTTATGCATATAATAATACTATTTGGGGACGATCACCCCAGTTCGCGCCTTGACGGTTGATCTACGTCGTGCCACATTGATTGGTAAGCGAATTTATGTATGAGAAGATTTACACAAGCGTGATTATTGTGACGACACGCTAATTTAGATGGGCAAATGAGTTTCGGGTTTGCTACCCGTTGTTTGTTGTAGTAAGGTAACAATGTCATGCGGCTTATAATAATCCAATTAACGAAATACTGCTATACGCATTGAATTATGATATATTGCCTGACTAGCAATACATGGTCTTATTATTGATATTATGTTCGTGTTTTGGTTTTAAATAACCATATTCATATAACGATTTTTATTCAACTCTATACAACGTTATAAAACGTATTGTATGATGTTTTTAACGACAATGGTTCGTATAATGATTTTGAAGGCGAAAGCCTATATTATGATTTTTGATAAAGATTTGTATAAAATGACTTTGGCTATTTTATGTCCTATTACAAAGATTTGTACAAAATGATTTTCGGTCATAATTTTATACCGATGTTATATTGATGGATTTCATTAAACTCTATGATTTCACTCGGCGTTATCGGTGACCTTTTCTTTTAACATGTTTTATCTCAGGTACTTGAAGGTAATTCTCGGGAAGACGACAAGATTTCATGGCCCGCACCTAAATAACAATTTCCATTCAAATGCTTTGTAAAACCTGTATGAAATACAATGACTTGGGACCTATGTAACTTTGATATTTATGAATGGAAATGCTTTACTATTAAACGACGCGATTTTTAAGAGTTGTCTATGATGTGAGTAATGTGCTATCCCTTAACACCAACGAGTCTTCCGCTGTATTGAATTGTGCAAATTTGGGGGTATTACAATATACATGTGGATTTGTAGTAGACATGTAGATATGCCATGCGCCCCTGAAACAAACAATATCATCTTAGAAACTCAGTGGGGTGTTTCTTGAGGTGCATGCAACCCTCATTCAGCTAAGCAAAGAAACCATGTTCTTTGGAAATCCTTACTACAAGCCTTATCAACCACATCAGTCAGAACCATATTCACGGTGTTATATCAAGAAGTTTCAAAATATAGGTTAGTTACTTTTCATCCTCAATTCAAAATATCATAAATAAGTTTTATGCCCTTTTAAAGGAATCAAAAAATAAATATGTAGCCAAGCTATTACGCATGCCTTTAAGTTGAGAAGACTGATAAGATCACATTTCACCACCACTAAATGCTAGTAATATTTAGATTTACACATTTTTAGAAATTGTATTAAGATATACTGTTAAGCTACATCATTTTATAAAGATACTTTTAAACTTGTATAGTTGATAATATGAGGAAAAGTTCTTGCAACAGCTTTATAAAAACAAATGTAATAAGTGTGATACTTACATGTAGGAGCATCAGCACCCGGTGCAGAAACTGTTAAGAAGTAGGATAGATAATCAGTGTACAAAGTGCAACAACAACCAACAAATAATCAGCAAAAGCAACAACAAAGGTCAGATGGGGTGTTTGGGACAAAAAAGGGAGAACTGCTGCTATTGTTATTATTTCAGAAAGTTGTATTACAAAGGTACAAAAGAAGTACATATATATTACAAACCGATATAAGTTTTCCTGATGTTTAAGAAACAACTAGAGCAAAATTACCAAACTACCCTTACATAACGAAATTACTAAACTACTCTTAGTACTAAAAGTCAAACATATCCAACAATCTCCACCTTGACTTTAGTTCCTAAGTAGCTCCATATCTCCAATTATCGATATTGAGCAAATCTAAACAGTGACGAAACTTGCTCAAAGGAACCGGTTTAGTAAACACATCAGCAGGATTTTCTTTGGTGCCAATCTTCTTCACTTTGATTCTTCTTTCGGAACGAATAAAGTGATAACGAAAGTCTATGTGTTTAGTCCGGTCATGGTGCACTTGGTCTTTAGCCAAACAAATAGCACTCATGCAATCACAAAACACGGTCGCTTGATCTTGCGGGAAACCAATATCCTCAATCAAACCTTTCAACCAAATTCCTTCCTTTGCTGCTTCGGTTAACGCCATGTACTCGGCTTCGGTAGTAGATAAAGAAACCGATGGCTGTAATGTAGCTTTCCAACTTACAACCGAATTCCCGATAGTGAAAACATAACTTGTCAAAGATCTTCTAGCATCAAGATCCGCAACATAGTTCGAATCTGAGTATCCGACAACCAAATATTCACGTTCACCACCGTAAATAAGTCCATCATCAGATGTTCCTTTCAAATAACGAAAAATGCGTTTCACCGTATTCTAATGCTCTTTACCGGGATGAGCCATATATCGTGGCACAACACTCATCGCGGGAGCTATATCCGGCCTAGTGCAAACTATAGCATACATCAAACTCCCAACAGGACTAGCATAGGGTATTTGGGACATATATTCCATCTCTGCTTCACTTTGAGGTGCACAAGCAGTAGATAAACGAAAATTGGCCGAGGAAGGAGTATTTACCGATTTTGCCGAACTCATGCCAAAACGGGAAATAATCTTCTCGATGTAACTTTTCTGTGATAAGAAAATCTTACAATGTTTTCGGTCTCGAATAGTTTCCATGCCCAAAATCTTTCGAGCTACTCCCAAATCTTTCATATCAAATTCTGTGTTGAGAAGTCTTCAACTTCTCAACCTCCTCTAAATCTTTAGCCGCTATGAGCATATCATCAACGTACAAGAGCAAGTAGACCAGTGATCCTGATGGTGCCCTTCTATAATAGACACAACAATCATAAGCACTTCTACTAAAACCATGCTTTACCATCAATCTATCAAATCTCTTGTACCACTATCTCGGCGACTGTTTCAAACCATATAGAGATTTTCGGAGCTTACAAACGTAGTCTTCTTTGCCTTGAACAATAAAGCCTTCGGGTTGGCTCATATAGATTTCTTCCTCAAGGTCACCGTGAAGAAATGCCGTCTTTACATCTAATTGTTCCAATTCCAAATCGTGATGTGCTACTAAGGATAGTAACACACGAATAGATGTATGACGTACCACTGGGGAGAAAATCTCGTTGTAGTCGATTCCCTCCTTTTGGCTATATCCCTTCGCAACCAAACGTGCCTTGAATGTGATGTCTGAGCTCGGTAAGACGATTTTCTTCTTGAAAACCCACTTACTATCAACAACTTTTCTTCCTTCTGGAAGTTTCACCAATTCCCATGTATTGTTCTTATGAAGAGATTCCATCTCTTCACTCATAGCCGCACTCCACATATCAGACTCTTTGGAAGTAATAGCGTCCCGATAAGTAGTCAGATCAAGGGACTCCACCTCTTCCGCTACTTGTAATGCGTATGTAACATAGTCTTCAAAACCAAATCGAGTAGGAGCTTTTGCATCCCTACGAGGTCTATCATGGGATATAGACCTTTCTTGTTCACGTTGTACTTGCGGCGAATTTGGTGGATCGTCAAGTGAAGAAACATTTTGGTCCATATCTTCCGGAACAACATGCTCCACCTGTTTAGAAACATCCTCCACCTTTTCAGAAACATCATCTTGAAGCTTCGATTCAACAGGATCTTGTTTCACATGAAACAAGTAACCCTCATCAAATGTCACATCATGACTATGAATGACTCTTTTTTCCGATGGTGGCCAAGTTCGATAGCCTTTAATCCCGTCACCGTATCCGATGAAAATGCCTTTATTGCCTCCGGATCTAACTTTCCGTCACTAACATGATAATACACGGGGCATCCAAAAACACGAAGCTTCGAATAATCTACGGGCTTCCCAAACCAAACATCGGAGTCTTACAATCAATAGCAGTGGCAGGAGACCTATTGACTAGATAGCAAGTTGTATTGAGTGCTTCCGCCCAAAAACTTCTATCTAATCCAGAATTCAATAGTAAGCATCGAGTTCTTTCTAACAGCGTCCGGTTCATCCGTTCAGCTACCTCGTTTTGTTGAGGAGTGTAACGAACCGTATAATGCCTAGCAATTCTTTCATCTCGACAAAAGTCTTCAAATTCTCTCGAACAAAATTCCAAACCATTATCAGTACGAAGACGCTTAATCTTCCTTTCGGTTTGATTTTCAATCAAAATCTTCCAATGCTTAAATTTATCAAACGCCTGACTCTTGTGCTTCATCATAAACACCCACGTCATCCTCGAGAAATCGTCAATGATTGAGAGAAAATACTGAGCACCACCGAGAGAAGGTACTCGAGAAGGCCCCCAACAATCATCATGAAGATAATCGAGAGTACCTTTTGTTTGATGAATTGCTTTTGAGAAACTCACCCGCTTTTGTTTCCCCATAACACAATGCTCACAAAACTCCAAGTTGGCAACCTTGTGGTTTTCAAGTAGTCCCCGCTTTCTCAATATGACCATTCCTTTCTCACTCATGTGACCAAGACGCATATGCCATAGCCTTGTCAAATCTGAATTACTTCTCTCTGAACACGAGACAGAAGCAGAACCTGTGATGGTTTCACCTTGTAAAGTGTAAAGAGAAGAAGTACCTTTTGTTGCTTTCATAACCACCAAAGCTCCTTTCGAAACACGAAGTACACCATTCTCACTAGTGTATTTAAAACCTTTCGAGTCGAACACACCCAGCGAGATCTGATTTTTCTTATGATCTGAAACATGGCGAACATCAGTGAGCATTCTAACAACTCCATCATGCATCCTAATGTGAATTATTCCGATGCCAACAACTTTGCATGGTGAATCATTTCCCATAAACACATTCCCGCCATCAAACTCTTCATATGTTACAAACCAATACCGATTGGGACTCATATGAAAAGAACAAGCAAAGTCCATGATCCAAGCAAGTGGTGTACCTTTATAGTTAACAACTGATAATACCACATCGCGTTCTGAACCCGAGTCATCTTTAACAACTTCAGCAACCTGGCCTTTCTCCTTAAGCTTCAGGCAATTCTTCTTCCAATGCCCTTCCTCATGGCAATAATTACAAGTATCTCAAGGATTCGACCCTCGAGGTCTTGACTTCGATCTACTATTATATCTACCTTTTCCTTTGCCTCTTTGTGTTTGATGTCTACCTCCGTCCTGTTGATTCGTAACTGTCAAGCCAACGGGTTGAGATTCCAAAGTTCCCGATGCTTGGTGGCGAAGCTCTCGGGAATGCAAACTCGATCGAACATCTTCCAAAGTAATAGTTTCTTTACCAACGACAAAGGAATTCACAAAATTCTCGTACGAGGGAGGTAACGAAACAAGCAGAATAAGAGCGACATCTTCATCATCAATCTTGACCTTAACATTTTTCAAATCCATCAAGATTGAGTTTAACGCATCAAGATGGTCTTTCAAAGCTGAGTCCTCTTTCATTCTGAGTGAAAACAAACGCTTCTTCAATAAAAACTTATTCGTCAATGACTTGGTCATATAAAGCTTTTCTAGCTTCTTCCACACACCCGCAGCCATTTCCTCATCAGCAACCTTGTAAAGAAACTCATCTGATAAAGATAGTAAAATAGTATAATGTGCCTTTTCGTCTAGTGTATTGTATTTTGCGTCGATCATATCAGCTGGTTTAGGTCCGGCTAAAGGTGCCCAAATACCTTGTTTTTTCAATAAGGCTCGAACTTTAACTCGCCACAAACTGATGTTACTTTTGCCATTAGACTTCTCAACAACACTAACTGATGGTTGAGACGACATGATTATCAAACGGAATGTCTAATATTCTGATTACTATGTAACAAGGTAATAACTAGATTTTACTTAGTTATGAAAGTTCGTTGTTCTGATCTTTTCGAATTGATTACTAGTTAAGAGTGCGACTCAGTCGTTCTTGGTGGAAAATAAAATGGGTTGTTTGATTATCTATTTTAAACCAAAAGCAAATATGAAAATGTCGCTGAGTAAAATAAAAGCTTTAAAAATTAAACTAAAAATTACTAGAAAAACACATGGTAAAAACAGAGATTTCGAGAAGCGTGCAATTTTTTGAAATTAAAACGTAATGAATTTAAAACTTAAAACTTAAAACTTTATGAAAACAAAACTGAAACCCATCGGAATGTAATCGGAATCCCATCGAAATATGTTAGTCGGAATGAGTGTCGGAATACTAGTCGGAATCACAAAACACACCCGTCGGAATGTCTCAAGGTGAATCCTATCGGAATACTTATGATCGGAATACACCCAATCGGAATGCAATCGGAATATCAATCGGAAAGCAATCGGAATATCACAAAAACTTGCTGTCGAAATATCAAAATAATTCCACCCGTCGGAATGTGGGTCGGAATCCCAAAACCCTATTCCGATCCTTGTGATCGGAATAATTAATGGTACCAGTCGGAATATAAGGCTCTGGTCGGAATACACAATCGGAAAGGGGTTTTTCCTTTTCCGATGGATGTGCTTTGTAATAAGCCAAGTTTATAAGCTATTTTTATAAGCTCAAACTAAAACTTAATGAAAATTACAATGAAAAGAACTAATAAGCACCAATAAGTACTTTTAAACTTAAAATAAGCAAAACTTTTTAAATCAAACCATAAAAAGATTAGACTTTTTAAGAAAACTAAAAAGTAAATAAGCTAAACACAAACTAAGCCAATAAGCATGAAAAGCTCAAAGCTTAATCCGTATAAAAACTCAAAGATGAATAAAAAGATAAACTTTTTAATCACAAAAACATCAAGATGAAACTAAATCAAAAATGATACGAATCAAAAGTAAATAAAGTCAAGAAAGGTAGAAGAAGATTAAAGATAAAAAGCTTAACTTGAACTTGTAGATTAAAGATTCAAAGATACAAGATTGAATTAAAGCTTAAACATGAAAGAAAGTAAAGATGAATTTTTAGTGAGAGAAAGTTAAAGACTTTCTCTCTCTAAAAACTAGAAAAATGAAAAGTGACTAAAAACTAATTAACTAACACCCTCCTAATGTGTCATTAGGAGGGTATATATAGGAGGTGGGAGTGAATGTGTTGCTTTCTTCTTTCTTTTCGTCTCGACTCGATTTAAATTCTTTGTCTTTCTCGACGTCGTCTCGGGATTTGTTGATATAAGTTGAACTTGTCTTATAATTTTCTTCTTCTATTAGACTCTAGTTCTTCGACTTCATTAAACTTCCGTCTTTAGACTTTTTCTTCGATAAATCTTCAGATTAGGCCTTTGACTTCCGTTCTTTTTGCACTCTTGATCTTTTGACTTCGTCTTTTGTGGTTTTCTTCAATAAAAGCCCGTGATAGCCCATGTTTTCTCCCTTTTTCATATTTTTATCCTGAAACACAATAAAAACACAAACCACGCATAATTCCGACTTTTACGACATAAAATACACGTTTTGGTCTTGTTATTATTAGAAATAAGTGGTAAAAGGATAAGTGTTTTCACACTTATTAAATCCCCTACACTTGACCATTGCAATGCCCTATGCAATGCATTAATTTCAAAGCACGGTTTACATTTTTCATCATAAATAACCCACCTTGGCCTTTGAAAAATACTAAACACTAAGGAAACTAAAAGAACAAAACAAGTAAAGAAATCAAAGACTTGCAATGCCCTCAAGTTTCATGTTCCCCATACCAAGCTTAAAAAGGAGATCATTGTTATTATAAGTTAGCAAACTATCACGAATTCATGTGGTCCAGTTATTCACTTAGACTCCCTTATTCCTAGGTGTATCTCTTATATTTTAATATTGTCTTGAATGATCACGAGGATATATTGTTTGACTTATTTCGATAGTTTATTTAGGCTGAAAATAAAGTGGGACGATTTAATCAATAGTTAGCTAAACGACAAAATATTTTAAAACTGCTTCTCGGTACCTTATCTTGGCGTAACTCGCTTCACGATTTGAGACCTTTCTCGGACCGATATTTGGCAGCGACTTCATACTTCAAATCTTGAGAGACGTTCTTGAAATTATGGTCTTCTCTTTATAATAGGACTTTCTTCACTTGAAGTTTTGAGAGATTCTTCATATTTGGACCACGACTTCTTCATTTTTCTCTAATCTTTATTTTGGACTTTAATATACAACGATCCGCCTCCTTTTAGGACTTGGATCTATTTATCCTCATACCTTGTTAGGGCCTTTTTGGATAGACTTCTCCATGATCTTTAGGGGAGTATTTGCTTTTCGTCGTGTGTCTCAATCCTTCATATTGATTTTTGATAAATGATTCTTCACATCACTTTTGGATCTTTAGCAACAAAATGTAGCCCTCATGTCTTGTTAGGACCTTTTCGGACTCGCCAATCTTCGCATCCCGCTTCAATAAGTTATGCCTTGGCTATGACCTCTAATTAATACCGAGCAACTTTTAAACGATCTTGTGCTAGAAGCTAAGTAACTTTTCAAATCGTACAACCTTATTTATTGCAATTAAATTTATTAACAAGCGATGGGAGAAAAAACTTATAATTAACTCACATAAATTCATGAAAGAATACCAAACTTATAATTGACTCTATCATCTCTCGTTCTCCACAATTTAAAATATCAAGGAATGAGACTCGTGGATGCTTAGCCAATTAAATCAAAGTTTTGGGGTTTTAAAGTCATCTATAGGATCTTGCAAACTCTTAGACTCTTTCAAGTTTAGAATTCGCATTTTAAAGTTCCCTTGATAAACGACTTTCTAGGATCAATTATAGGAACTTGCGAAAAGTTCTTGTTCTTAACCCGTGAGAGTTAAGACTTTCGCGTTTTAAAGTTCCCTATATAAAAGCCTAGCAAAACTTGACTTAAACACGTTAAGGATACTAGCTAGAGTAAACTTGGATAAGTAAACTCGGGTTGAGTCAAAAGATTCACAACGTTGAAAAATTTAAAACCACTTTATTAAAAACTTTATTTTAGCAAGGAAAGAAAATAACCATAACAAAGGAAAATACTACTATACAACTACGCCAAAATAGATTAAAAATTTTGAAAAATGCTGAAAAATCAAATTTTCCGGTCAAAAAGAGGACAAATTCATGGAAAAGCCCACTTACTTCGATAGAAGTCCCCCCCTACACTTGATATAAGCAATGTCCTCAATGTTTAAGCATGTGGGAGTAAACTCCCCTACACTTAGGACATTATGCACTTTGTTTAAAGCTTGCTAAGGGAAGGACAACTATATTGATTTCAATGTGAACATATAAGATATGAAATATTGAATCACGACAGTTTAGGATAGAACCAGGAAGACGGGTACACGGGATCACGGTTCGTCAAATGTCATCAAAAGTGCTCTTTGAAGCTTTTAATCCCTGCACATCAAAAGAAACAAGACAACAAACACTTACGGGGCTCCCCCTACACTTATTATGAAAACGGTAAAGGATAGATCAACGGGTTGCCTCCCGAGAAGCGCTTGTTTTTGTTAACCGAGTCACGAGCCAGACTCGACCCAGAACTAATTCAAGGGAAACATGGTAAGGGATGGAATCATCTCATGAGAGATGTCCTCACCAAAGTACAGCTTCACTCGCTGGCCATTCACTTTAAAATTAGGCCTATTTGGCTGAGAAAGCTCAATGGTACCATATGGGAAGACTTTGGCGACGGTGAATGGACCAGACCAACGGCTCTTCAGCTTGCCCGAGAAGATCTTCAACCGATAGTTAAAGAGTAAAACTTGATCACCAACGTGGAACTCTCGGTTCTTAATCCTTGAATCATGAATGATCTTGGTCTTATCCTTGTAGATCAATGAATTCTCATAAGCTTCATTCCTCAGTTCATTTAGCTCGTTGAGTTGAATCTTCTGAAGATCGCTGGCTTTGTTGATGTCGAAGTTAGCCCACTTCAAGGCCCAATACGTCTTATGTTCCAGCTCAATAGGGAGGTGGCATGCCTTCCCGTACACAAGACGATAAGGTGTACAACCAATCGGGGTCTTATAAGCGATACGGAAAGCCCACAAAGCATCATCTAACTTATCGGCCCACGAGGCACGATGTTCTCCCACAGTTCTCTCTGAAATTCTCTTCAATCCACGGTTAGAAATTTTGGCTTGCCCATTTGTTTGAGGATGATAAGCGGTGGAAAGATGGTGATTGACACCGTACTTAGCCATGACTCGAACAAATTGATCATTGTAAAAATGAGTCCCGCGGTCACTGATTATAGCACGAGGAACACCGAATCGAGCAAAAAGCTGCTTCAGAAAGTTCACAACCACCCTCGCATCGTTCGTAGAGAGAGCCTTAGCTTCAACCCATTTAGAAACGTAGTCAACGGCTACGAGGATGTACTTGTTCCCTTTAGATGATGGAAATGGCCCCATAAAGTCGATGCCCCAAACATCAAAGATTTCACATTCTTGTATGAAATTTTGAGGCATCTCATCTTTATGTGTGATCTTGCCTTGTCGTTGGCAAGCATCACAAACGTTAACCATTTCGTGAGCGTCATGATAAATGGTGGGCCAATAAAATCCTGAGTCAAACACTTTCTTCGCGGTGTAGTTGGGACCAAAATGACCACCGGTGGGTCCTTTATGGGAAGCTTCGAGAATGTCGAAAGGTGCGGGTCCATCAACACACCGACGAATAATCAGATCAGCACATTGTTTGAAAAGGTAAGGGTCGTCCCCAAAATAGTGTTCAATGTCTTTAAAGAACTTTTTCTTTTGTTGGGACGTTAACCCTTCCTTGAGAATTCCACCCGCCAAGTAGTTTGCAATGTCCACAAACCACGGGGTATCATCGAGATTGGAATTGATAGACATTGAGGCCTCAAGGGGAAAAGAGTCATTGATCTCTTGATTCGAATGATCCCCTTGATAAGGATCCTCATGTCTACTTAGATGATCCGCGGCTAGGTTTTCGGCTCCCTTTTTGTCACGAATTTCAATTTTAAATTCTTTAAGGAGCAAAACCCAACAAAGAAGTCGTGTCTTAGAATCTTGCTTAGTCAACAAGTACTTCAACGCGGAATGATTGGTGTACACGATTGTAGTGGAAAGGACAAGATAGGGGCGGAACTTTTCAAAGGCATACACTACAGCTAAAAGATCTTTTTCGATAGTGGTATAATGCAATTAAGCCCCCGTCATTGTCTTGCTAGCATATTAGATTGGTTGGAAGTGTTTGTTCACTCTTTGGCCCAAAACCGCTCCAATAGCAACGTCGCTAGCATCACACATCAATTCAAAAGGTAGCTCCCAATTAGGGGTAACCAAGACCGGTGCCTTTGTTAGCTTGTCCTTAAGAAGATTGAATGATTCAATACACTATTTAGAAAAGATAAAAGGAGTATCTTTTTCCAAGAGGTGGGTCATCGGGCGAGTGATTTTAGAAAAATCTTGAATGAATCGACGATAGAAGCCCGTATGACCAAGGAAACTTCTCACACCCTTCATGGTTGAAGGTGGAGGTAATTTTGCTATGACATCAACTTTAGCACGGTCCACTTCAAGACCGGATTTTGAGATTTTATGTCCAAGCACAATGCCCTCTTTTACCATGAAATGGCATTTTTCCCAATTTAGAACAAGGCGAGTGTCTTCACACCGCTTAAGCATGCATTCTAAATTGGCAAGGCAAGAAGAGAAAGAGTCACCATACACCGAGAAATCATCCATGAAGACTTCCATAGTTTCTTCAACCATGTCATGGAAGATAGACATCATACACCTTTGGAACGTTCTAGGAGCATTGCATAAGCCAAAAGGCATTCGTTTGTAAGCAAATGTTCCATAAGGACAAGTGAATGTGGTTTTCTCTTGGTCTTTAGGATCGATGGGAATTTGAAAATACCCAGAGAAACCGTCTAAGAAGCATTAATAGTCATTACCCGCTAAACGCTCGAGCATTTGGTCCATAAAAGGAAGGGGAAAATGATCCTTTCTCGTAGCATCATTGAGTTTGCGATAGTCTATACAAACTCTCCACCCTGTAACGAGACGAGTAGGAATCAACTCGTTGTTTTCATTGGGCACAACGGTGATTCCGCCTTTCTTAGGCACACAATGGACTGGACTAACCCATGGTGAATCCGAGATAGGGTAGATCATTCCCGCATCAAGAAGTTTGATAACCTCTTTTTTGATAACGTCATGGATCTTGGGATTCACCCTTTTTTGGTTTTGAATAGTGGGTTTAAAGTCGTCCTCCATCATAATTTTATGTGTGCAAAAGTGAGGATCAATTCCACGAATATCAGAGATTTTCCAAGCAATCGCTTTCTTATGATTCTTCAGCACATCGATAAGTCGAGACTTTTCATCCTCTTTCAAATCCTTAGCGATGATGACGGGTAACTTCTTATTGTCTTCAAGGAACACGTACTCGAGATGAGACGACAGATCCTTAAGCTCTAAATCTGGAGGATTTTCGATGGAAGACGTTTTCAAATTCAGATCATCGATAGAGATTTCTTTAGGAGATGGTGGAGAAATATGGTCCTCATTGAGAAGTTTCTCAATGGTACGAATTTCTTCATCCCAATCGAAGGGAGAATTTTCATATTGTAAGTCCACATCTCCCAAAGTTGCTTCAAAGTTTTTGAGAAGGAAATCACTTTCTCCAAATGGAGTTAGTGAAGGAGCAATAGAGGCAACAGTCTCAACAATGGGTAGAGAAGGAGAACCACTTTTACAAGCGTCTTTGAAATGCTCTTCACAAGCCTCATCAAGAACGTCAATGAAATTAACGCTCTCGTTTTCCTGAGGTTGCTTAGAAAGTTTACCCATGTTGAAGACGATTTTATCGTCAACAACTCTCATGATTAATTCGCCCGCAGCTACATCAATGAGAGTGCGACCGGTCCTCAAGAATGGATGTCTAACGATTAATGAAACACGGGGATCCATCTCGCAGTCAACGACAACAAAATCCGCCGGAAAGGTAAATTTGTCGACAGGGACGAAGACATCTTCGGCTATCCCCACCGGATAAGCAACCGTACGGTTAGCTAATTCCAATGTCATTCGGGTGGGGACTAGCTCGGGTAGAGATAATTGTTTCCAAACGCTTAGAGGCATTAAGTTGATACTAGCACCTAGATCGACTAGGGCCATACAATTCTCTACCCCAGGGAAGTTGCAAGGAATCAAGAAACGACCCGGATCACCAAGTTTGGTTGGTAATTTCCTTAAGAGCACTGCGGAGCAATTCTCATTAAGTTGGGTTTGAGAGATATCAAGGAGTTTCTCCTTATCACTAAGAGGATCTTTAAACATTTTGGCATACTTCGGCATGTAAGCGAGAGCCTCGGCAAAGGAGATGTTGAAATTCAGTTGTTTAAACATTTTAAGAAAGTTAGAAACCTGAATATCATCCTTGTTCTTCAACTTCTCTTTCCTCAACCTTGAGAGATAAGGTATATTGGGTTGAGATGAAGGCTTTGGAATGGAATTCTCACTCACATCCTTGGGTGGTGGAGGGGTGGAAGTAGAAGGTGGAGGAATTGGTGAAATAGAAGGTGGAGGAATAGGAGAAGGGGACTCGTTTTCCTTTGTCACAATCACCGGTGTAGGTGTAGGAAGCTCGGGTTCCTTTAAACCTTTTCCACTTCGAGTGGTGATTGCTTTCATCTCCCCTCTTGGATTAGCAACGGTGTTACTCGGAAGAGAACCCAAACCAGAGGCTTGATTACTTTGGAAGAAACTAGCCATCATGTCCCTTAAGTCATTTGTTTGACTACTCAAAGAGTTTCGTATATCGGCTCGAAGATCATTCCCTTGTTTCACCATATCTCCTTTTACGTTGACCATTTGCCCCTGAAGATTCTGCACTATCGCATCATTAGTCCTCATGTAAGTTTCAACCTCGTGATTAAATGCGGTGGGTTGGTTGGGAGGAAGAGCATGGTAGGCAGGTGGTTGATAAGCGGGTTGTTGATAAACTTGGTTGTTTCCTTGAGGTGGATATGGGTTTCTTTGGGTTTGATATTGATTTGGAGCTCGAGGTTGGTTTTGATTGTTGCGATTGAGGTTGTTTGGGTTTTGCGGGGGAAAACCAGGTGGTAAAAGGAAGTTATTTGAACGATAACTGAGCAAATTGCGGTCACCTTGAGGTCGTGCTTGATAGCCTCCCGTAGTAAAGTTACCGTTGGCGGCATACACATTTTCCGGATTGTCATGAGTCGAAGGACAATCGGTGTATGAATTAGATCCCCCGCATATTTCACATGACTGACTCATAGCATTAACTTGTGCATTGATGGCTTTGGTATTGTTAGCGGTTTGTAGAGCAATTGTTTCAACAAGCGAAGTAAGCTCAATTCTCTTGTCGCTCTCACTATTACTAGCACTAGCCACATTAGTCTGAACACTCTTGGTTTGCACTCTAGACTTATTCTCAATTATATCCCATGCGGTATTAGAAGACTTAACCAAAATGTTACCCCCCGAGGTACTATTTAGTGAATCTTGGTCATTCATGCATAACCCATTGTAAAAAGTATTTATTTGATGTACTTTTGTGAAACCATGTTGTGGACACTTTCTTAAAAGTTCCTTAAAACGGTCCCAAGATTCACTAAATGTCTCACCGTACTTTTGTTCAAAGGCAATGATTGCATTCGGCAAAGCGGTAGTACGTGAGGGTGAGAAAAAGTAGTTGATGAATTTAGTCTCTAAATCCGACCATGTAAGAATACTTTGTGGTGGTTCCTTATCAAGCCAATGTTGGGCTTGTCCCTCTAAGGAGAATGGAAAAAGTTGCAAGCGAATTACCTCTTGTGAAACCCCATTATACTTAACCGTATTGGTGAGTTGAAGAAACCTTTTTATATGGTCATGAGGATCATCAAGCGAACGCCCCAAGAAAGGTTGAGCATAGACCATTTGAATAAAGCCGAATTTGAGCTCAAAATTGTTGGCTCCAATCTCGGGTATGACAATAGCATCGGTGTTGCCCTCTACGTGCGATTGCAAAAGCTCGATCATTGGTTGATTGTCCATGGTGACAATAGGTGGAGTAATGACTTCGGCTTGAGCTGCTTTCTTCTTACAAGCACCGGGTACGCATACACACCTGCAAAAGAAAAAGGAAAATAGACAAGAAATATTTTTGGCTTTTTTATGTTTTTCTATTTTTTTTGAATTTTTGAAAATTTTTAATTTTTATGGATTTTGAAAATTTTAAAGCAAGGAAAATAACGTTCAAAAGTGAACGGATCCCAAAATCCAACGCGTCTCTCACTAAAAACCGTTAATCTTAATGAAAAGAGCCGGTAGCGGCGCCATTTAATAACTAGATTTTACGTAGTTATGAAAGTTCGTTGTTCTGATCTTTTCGAATTGATTACTAGTTAAGTGTGCGACTCAGTCGTTCTTGGTGGAAAATAAAATGGGTCGTTTGATTATCTATTTTAAACCAAAAGCAAATATGAAAATGTCGTTGAGTTAAATAAAAGCTTTAAAAAATTAAACTAAAAATTACTAGAAAAAACACATGGTAAAAACAGAGATCTCGGGAAGCGTGCAATTTTTGGAAATTAAAACGTAATGAATTTAAAACTTAAAACTTAAAACTTAAAATTTTATGAAAACAAAACTAAAACCCATCGGAATGTAATCGGAATCCCATCGGAATATGTCAATCTGAATGAGTGTCAGAATACTAGTCGGAATCACAAAACACACCCGTCGGAATGTCTCAAGGTGAATCCTATCGGAATACTTATGATCGGAATACACCCAATCGGAATGCAATCGGAATATCAATCGGAAAGCAATCGGAATATCACAAAAACTTGCTGTCGGAATATCAAAATAATTCCACCCGTCGGAATGTGGGCCGGAATCCCAAAACCCTATTCCGATCCTTGTGATCGGAATAATTAATGGTACCAGTCGGAATATAAGGCTCTGGTCGGAATACACAATCGGAAAGGGGTTTACCCTTTTCTGATGGAATGTACTTTGTAATAAGCCAAGTTTATAAGCTATTTTTATAAGCTCAAACTAAAACTTAACCAAAATTACAACGAAAAGAACTAATAAGCACCAATAAGAACTTTTAAACTTAAAATAAGCAAAACTTTTTAAATCAAACCATAAAAAGATTAGACTTTTTAATAAAACTAAAAAGTAAATAAGCTAAACACAAACTAAGCCAATAAGCATGAAAAGCTCAAAGCTTAATCCGTATAAAAACTTAAAGATGAATAAAAAGATAAACTTTTTAATCACTTAAACATCAAGATGAAACTAAATAAAAAATGATACGAATCAAAAGTAAATAAAGTCAAGAAAGGTAGAAGAAGATTAAAGATAAAAAAACTTAACTTGAACTTGTAGATTAAAGATTAAAAGATACAAGATTGAATTAAAGCTTAAACATGAAAGAAAGTAAAGATGAATTTTTAATGAGAGAAAGTTAAACACTTTCTCTCTCTAAAAACTAGAAAAATAAAAAGTGACTAAAAACTAATTAACTAACACCCTCCTAATGTGTCATTAGGAGGGTATATATAGGAGGTGGGGAGTGCATGTGTTGCTTCCTTCTTTCTTTTCGTCTCGACTCGATTTAAATTCTTTGTCTTTCTCGACGTCGTCTCGGGATTTGTCGATATAAATCGAACTTGTCTTATAATTTTCTTCTTCTATTAGACTTGAGTTCTTCGACTTCATTAAACTTCCGTCTTTAGACTTTTTCTTCGATAAATATTCAGATTAGGCCTTGGACTTCCGTTCTTTTTGCACTCTTGATCTTTTGACTTCGTCTTTTGTCATTTTCTTCGATAAAAGCCCGTGATAGCCCATGTTTTCTCTCTTTTTCATATTTTTATCCCGAAACACAATAAAAACATAAACCACGCATAATTCCGACTTTTACGACATAAAATACACGTTTTGGTCTTGTTATTATTGGAAATAAGTGGTAAAAGGATAAGTGTTTTCACACTTATTACAAGTCCCCCCACAATAAACCAATTCTAATTATTCTAAATCCCAATCAACTAACACCAAACCCCTTTGATCTCAAACAAGAAGTAGCTTCAAATCAATGGAACAAGAGAGGTGAAATAAAAAGTTCAAATAATAAACCTGATAATCAGCCAAATCGATCCACAACAAACACCAAAAAATGAAACCAAATTCGAATGATTCAAGAATTTGATTCTTGAAATCCACCAAAAGCTGAAAACCCAAAACAAATTCCAACTCACTTCTAATTGATCGGTTGGCTCTTGATACCAATTTGTTAAGAAGTGGGATAAATAATCAGTGTACAAAGTGTAGCAACAACCAACAAATATTCAGCAAAAGTAACAACAAAGGTCAGATGGGGTGTTTGGGACATAAAAAGGGAGAACTGCTTCAGGAAAAGTAACAACAAAGGTCAGATGGGGTGTTTGGGACATAAAAAGGGAGAACTGCTTCAAGAAAAGTAACAACAAAGGTCAGATGGGGTGTTTGGGACATAAAAAGGGAGAACTGCTGCTATTGTTATTATTTCAGAAATTTGTATTACAAAGGTACAAAAGAAGTACATATATATTACAAACCGACATAAGTTTTCTTGATGTTTAAGAAACAACTAGAGCAAAATTACCAAACTACCCTTACATAACAAAATTACTAAACTGCTCTTAGTACTAAAAGTCAAACATATCCAACAGAAACCACAACACTCAGTTTGCAATATGTTATCGTTTCCTCCCCCATCTCGTAGATCTAGATAATATAATGAAGCTAGATATCAAAACCATAATTTAGTATTTAACATATATGAAATCGAATGTTGGAACAAACTAATCAAAAAATGTCCTTAACAATTGCGCCTAACAAAAGTATGCACCCCATCAATGGCACACTTCAAAGTCGCAAATGGCAGCCACCGATCCACAGCCACAACAACCACTTGACTAACAACCGCCGCCATTCTACCGCTCTCCCAAACCCAAAAGCAAAACTGACACCAGCCGGTAAAACTAACATTAATCCTGTAATAACAACATAAACTCAAATCAATTAAAAAACTAAAATATAAATCAAATTTATAAAAGAATAAGGATACCGAAATATCAAAACTTATCAACACCCACATAAACAAAATCATCCAACTCGCCAACCCTGCTTCTGCTCATCATCCTCACACGCCCATCACCATCGTCCCACACCTTGAATGGCGGCATCAAAGCAACAAGCGACAACGAAGCATGAGAAAGAATAGATCTGAGAGTGTGAGATGAGGTATGAGAGAAAATGGGTTCTCCTACGATTATATAAGCCATTCAATTTAATCACACAATTCAAATGCAAAAATACTTTAGAAATAATGAATTGAAACGTATTATTTTTCAACATTGACCAAAATATTTTTTAAAAATTCCATATGATCACATAATAGTTGACTTGTAGCAATTATTTTTCAACATTGCTTAAAATAATTTCAACAATTCAAAATTGGTTTTCTACAATTACATTTATAGGTGATTTTTTCCATTTTTAAATGATTTTTGAACTTTCAAGAATTGAGGGAATTTCCTTTATATGTAGTAGTCTCTGAAATCATTTGACTTTCTAATACTAGCTGTTTATATACTATACTGCAATAAGCAGATAACCATTTTCACTCTTAGAAAACACATGATGGGACTTACTAATGGTGGCCGGAGTAAAGGCCATGGCGCAAGGTTTGCCCAAAGTCCCAAATGCACGCTGGAGTTATTTTTAGTAGTGTTGATGGAACTCCACAGTTTTTATAGACATCTTGTTGGTTCATATCAGTGATACCTCAAATCAGCCTCCACCTAATTACAAAATAAATTAATATTGCACCCTAGAATCATCTTAACTGCCTATAAACCCAAAAACTGAAAAGAAAAAGAAACCAAATTTTTTTCATACCTAGACAACATATATAGGGTGTACACCCTTTCTTCAAACCACCATAATCGTTGCCAAACCACCTTACTTGGTCATCACCTTATTGGGATAATTGTCTTTATTAGAGAGAAACCTCTTTTGTTCTCAAACCAAAACAACCGCACGCCAAGCCTCTTAGGTATCTCAAACCATCAACCAAAAACATCAACCTCATCGTTTATGGCATAGATGGTGGAAATGGTGGATCTAGTAGCTGTGGTGGCGGCTGTGATTCTTAGAGAAAAAAAAGCTGTGATTCTTAGAGAAAAAAAGGCTTGGAGGCACGTAAACCAACAAACAATACCCTCAACCAGAACTACTTGAAATCACCTAAACCACTAAGAGTAAACCACTCAGAGATGGTGGCGACTTCGGCAGATCAAGAGGTAATAAGATTGTGGCAGTTGTGTATTTTATATTAGGGTTTAGAGAGATGGTGGCGGTTTCCAAATCGAGAGAGCGTGTGTTTTTTATGTGAGTTATATGATAGTTTAAAAAAGTCAGAATTCTAAAAAGAAGAACTTCAACACACGGTTTGTAAAATTCAAAATGGAACTTTCAATAGTTGACATTTTGCATTAAATTTTCAACAATTCCTATAATACTTTCAACAATTATGAAAATAGTTTCAACAATTCCTTATTTGAAAAATCATTGAACTTTCAAGAAAATCCTTAATTTCCTTTATATGAAGTAGAGATAGAGATAGTGTGTAAATTGTTTGATTTTGAAACTATATATCCCTACTACTTATAAAGGATATAGGACTTTGTTTTTAAGTACACTTATCCAAGGAAACTAGGAAATAATCAAGGAAACATAAGAATATTTTTCCTATATTACCATCTTTAACTTCTGACTTTTTGAAAACTTCGATGATATAACTGAAAAAACACACACACAAATGTCGCAGCCTCCATCTTTCTCTCTAAAACCCTAAAAATAAAATACACGGCCTCCATCTCTCTCTCTCTAAAAGTGGCAGCCGCCATCACATCTGCCACCACAGATCATCACGCGTTGGCTTATGGTATCTCATCTCATGTGATTTAGGTATTTATTCTTTGTGGTTCATACCACATAACCACATGCCACAACCTACTTCGTTGTCGTTGGCTTCTTCGTTGCCGCCGTTCATGGTGTGTGGCGTTGATGGTCGGCAGGCGACGTCGGCGAGGTTAGGTGGTTGTTTTCTTTGCGGGTGATTTGGATATGTGTATTTGAAGTTATATGATGTTTGTGATCTGCTGAAGTTTTATTGTCATAATTCGTGCAATTGTCATAATCCATGTCTATAATAAGGTATATACATTAATATGTGTTTTTTATTCTGATTTTGATTATTGATTGATTACACACTGTCAGGAATTCAATAGGCGTGTATCTTATCTGTTTATTTTGAATTTGTGTCCATGCAAAAACTCAGTTATATGGAATCTGTTGAGAACGAGATGGAGGCTTCATCTGCGGTTTGCTTCATCTATGGTTTGCTTCGGATACCTGCTAAAGGTTTGCAACTAAAAGTTCTTTTACAAATAATTTTTTCTTTGGCTAATTAATTATTTGTCTGTCTAATAATTTTTTTTTCTTTAGCTAATTAATTTTTTTCCTGGAACAGGTTGGAGTGGGATTGAGCAGTATCAAGGTGAGTATTCATATTTTTTTGTTTTTATTTATATGCTTCGATTTTATTTTTTCTGTATTCGTATGTGGTGTTGTTATTGTTTTTGATTTCTGCCCCTAAATTGCCCCTTTCTTTGTTTTCTTAATACTTTTGTTGCCCTGCTTTGATTATAATTATGAACCTTAGAATGTTTGGTAATTTAGATTCTGAAATTGATCCCGAACATATATCCTCTAATTTAGGAGATGAAATACAGTTGCTTTAAATAAATACGCTTGCTTTAGTCGCCTCAGTAGAATGCGAACATATACGACGTTGTTTTTGTCAACTTATACATAACCTATACAGATTATACACAAGTTATGGCTGATTAATCCGCTTTTTTCAACTGCATATACATTTGAACCTTTTTTATGATGTTGCTGAGACTATTATAATCATGTCTGCTTAACCAATTGTAGTTGCCTAATAAATACTTCAAAATGAATTAAAAATCCCAAATTATTAAGCAGAACGTGTGTTATCGAAACTTAAAACAAGTATTGTAAACTAAGACACCAGAGATAAATATAACCTTAAATTGCAAACACGTTTCAAGAATCTGCGTAGACCAGTAGTCCAGACTAGCTGCTATCAAAAACAATATTGTTGACGAGTATTGTAGACCAAGGAACACTATGATGCCCCTTCAGTTGAATTTGCTATATTCCAAATTTAGTAGTGATTTGAGTGTAAAGTAGGGGGTTAAGGTGAAATTGAATGGGTTGGGTAAGGTGCCAAATTGGGTACATTTTTTTAAGGTTCAAAGCAGATTGGAATGGGTTGCATTTACTCGAAGCACATTTTTTGTGATCAAATGGTTATGAAAGCTATATTAATATAATAACAAACCAATGCATATCATCCGTTTAAAAGTAATAATGAGACTAATTATTGGGACAAATGTAGAAAGTTTAGCCTGTCATCGAGTTTAGTCTTCTGATTTGTCTTATAGCTATGTTATATTTCATTGTATTTGTTGAGAATCTTAGTATGTTTCCTATGGTAGATGTCATTATTGGGGTTGAGGAAGACAGGCTGATGATTACCGGGTTATAGACAGTTGCAGGCTGATGATTACCAGGCCGTAGACGGTTTCACTTTCTGTGTCATATGTGAATCAGAGTGGACCGCGGAACCAATTCAGTGCAGGTATGTAAGAATACGTGCGTTTATGTACATACAAAAATAAAGGCCTGTTTGTATTTGGTATGTCTTTCTCTCAGTAAGGGGTTGTTTGGATTTGTTATTTTGTAGTGTGACGTTTTCTATCAGAAGCTAAACAGGTTAGACACATAGTAGTTGGTTGTAAAAAAAAACTAAAAAACGTGATTCTAAACAACATCTCATCACTCAGTAGATTGTATGTTAAGTCTAAGTATCAAAACGCTAATTAATCAACTTACGATGTGTCTCTCAAACGAAAAGAGTTGTAAAAGGCAATGTAATTGCAGAATTTGACAAAACATGTGCTTAATTTAGTACTCTAGGAATGCATGATGATGCGTTGTAATTGCAAAAGTTAACAGAACACGCCTTTAATTTAGTCGTTAGCTAAATGGGTCCTCGAAAAAAAGCCTAAAAAGTTGAAAAAAAATTCTTGCTTCATGTACCTCTCTCTGTAATTTAACTCTAAGAAAGTTAAAAGGCTTAACTAATGTGCCTCGTATGAATAACTCGCTATCCGTGTTACTGTGACTTCTTACGTAACATCGTCTCATTATTTCATTACTTTTGATTAGGTCCAGGAAGCAGAAAGATTTTGTATTGCAGCACTACAGGAGGAGGAGGAAAGAAAACAGGGCTTACGGTATGAAAAAACTATGTTATCATATCTATACAATTTTATATGTTGTGATCATACTATTTAAAAGTGTTTGGGCTCGCAAAAGGGTGGTATTATCATATTACCTTGTGTTAGTCTGCGTGTAGATGCGCTTGAATGACATTGATAGTCAGCCAACAAGCTGGATAACCAAGTTTACCTGATAATGATTAAAATAAATTACCTTATGTTTAAACTAAGCTTCTCTAGATAAAACTTTTAGGGATTGAACATATATTTGTTAATATTACCATAATGTGTTCATTTAAAATAGTCATGGGCGCACATGACCACGTCTCTAACAGCAGGTAGTATATAGTGATGTTGTTACCATACAAGCGGAAGTGTGCGCAACTGGTCATACCGAGATTGTGCCTAATGGATTTGCCAGCTACTTGAAATGCTTGTGTCGCTTGACGTAATGATAAAACCAAGTTAAGCAAGATTCTAGCGGTAAGCATGTTTTACATTTAGGTAATAATTTGGTAAAATTTTAATATACTTTTTGCTTAAAAAAAGAATATACTTTTTAATCTGCCAAAAACAAGAGTGAAGTTCCATCATGTATCAGTCATGGTGAATTAAAGCATGTAAATTGGAGTGTTCATGCATTACAGATTAGAGACAATTTTATATGCTATTTTTGTTTGAAACAAGTTTGTACATTTAGTTAAACCTTATATTTTTTATTTCAACTAACAAATATTTTTTATTAATAAACACTACTATTTGAGCAATGTCTTTTTTTATGATAGTATTATTTTTGGGACGAGTAATACTTGCCTTTCTTTAGGGATTTCATGTTTTAAATAAGTTTTGATCATATTGAATTTTATTATAGTGCCTAGGTTTGCGAGAAGATTGAAGGGACGAAACAACATCATTGTTGGAGCTGTAGAAAATAAGGATGGATTCAGATAAAGTCTTTGTCAAATTATACTATTATAGTGAACATCGACTACGTGCGATAACAAGTAACTTAACTGATTCAATGCCTGATAAGGATATGAATTGTCAATTCTCACATGCCATAAGCAGATGTGAAATCATGTTGTAATAGGCAAACCTGTATCATTTATTGTATTACTATTGCTATACTAATTTTACTTTTGGTATCACTGCTTGATTAATAAAGAATGTTGCGTTCTGTACCAAATTTTTTGATAATATCACCCCTTCATGCTATTTCTTGTGAGGGTTGTTTTTGTATTTAAAATACTTATTTATCTATAAATGTGTATCAAGGGTACAATTGAGAAACGCTTTACAAAAACCAAGCCGGTTTCATAGCAAAACGCGGGTCATTAAACTTTGTTGTTAAGAAAGTTAAGATGTTTAATGTGTATCCCGTGGTCCCTTTGTTGTTTATAAAATCATATGTAGTCTCAAAATTGGTAGAATTATGCCCAGGCTTCCTATCTTTTTGTTGGATAATATCTTTATTGTGCAGAAATTTTAATTTTGGGGACTAGCTGCGATGTATCATTCAATGTCGGGATTACGTGTGTAAAATGGGATCAACACCGACATCTCATTATGATGAGACATTGGTGATCCAAAATAATCTATATCTATACTCCTTATAAAAGAGCTATCTCAAAAGTGAAAACTTAATTTTAAGTTTTTATTTACGGAAAGACTAAAACATTTAATACATGGTTTTGAAAAGTTGAAACATTTAATACATGGTATCAGTCACGAGTCACGGGTTCGACTATTGTTCAATCTGGTCGAATCATCGAGTCACGGGTTCGACCACCGGGTCAACCCGGTCGAGTCACCGGGCCACGGGTTCGACCACCGGATCAACCCGGCTAAGTCACCGGGTCATCAGTTCGACCACCGGGTCAACCTGACCGTGTCACTAGGTTACCTGTTCGACCACCGGATCAATTGACATTTTGGTAACTATTTGTCGTTAACTATGTGTCGCTAGACAATTTCCGCCGCTATGCGCGGGTACACGTCTAGTAAACATAAAAGATGCTGTATGTCTTAGCCTACCCCGTTAAAGTTTCATCAATGCAATTAAACATGTGTAAAATGCAAGTGATTTGATTTAGAAACTATATATAAACATAAAGATACTGTCTTAGCCTACCCGTTAAAGTTTCATCAATGTAATTAAAACATGCGTAAAATGTGAGTGATTTGATTTAGAAACTATATATAAACATAAAATATTTAAATTCTTAAAGAGATGTTTGAAAAAATTTAGATACTTGTGCATGGGATTTGATGGTGTTTGACGTCTTAGTTAAACATGTCTTAGCTACTCCGAAAATGTTTCTAAATCAAATCATTGATGAAAAAAACATTGAACGATATTAGAAATATATATACGAACATATCTATCTTCTATTACATTGATGAAACCTTATGCAATCAATAATTGCCTCCAATCCGTGTACAACGCACGACAAGATTAAAGAAGTTATCTTTAATTTAAAAGAACTTACATGTTTGTAGACCATACCAACATGTCATAGAACTCGCGATGACGAACTAGCTAGGAAGATCACATCGCTTAAAGGCAAGTCCAGTGACCATGCTAACATATAACAAACTAATTTTTGAAGAAACGACCACGTCCAACATTTCGATTACTTCATTTCACATTCAAATCATATACAACCACAATGCAACCAAACAATCCGCACACAACACATGCATCCAAATCGTGTGCAACACACAGTACTTGAATTCCTCGTAATATACTGATGTAAATTTATTAAATAAGGTATGCTAGTTTAAAAAAGCAACTAGCATACGCATTGTCTTCCAAACAAAAACAAAACATAGGATATGCTAGTTTAAAAAGACAACTAGCAAAATGTGGTAGCAAAACATAATAAAAAACAGGTAAAACAAGGAAATCAACTAGCGATGATTATGGCATGAAAAATGACATTACATGATGGAGCAACATTCCCCATCATGATTAGCATGTGGATCGCCACGAGGTCGATATGATGGGACATCGGCAACTAATGATTGATGATTGTAGTTATAATCATAGCCGTTGTTATTAGAGCAGCCAGAACCACCTCGATAATAGTGACCGTTTTGATATCCACTGCTATGATAACCACTGCTTTGATAGTGGCTGCTCTGATAGCCACTTCTATGATGGCCACTGTTTTGATACAAGTTGGTTGAGCATTTTCCATATTGCCATTGCACCAGATGTGCTTCCCTTCCATTTTTCCGCAGACTTTTCAGAAGTACGTTTGGTTCGATGTAACCTGATACATCTACCTTTCCAGTATCATCCATTCGGAAACTTCTTACTCCTTTCACGCTATTCACTACCTTTTCCACCGGTTTTGTCCAGTTATCCGTAACATCGACCTTGATAGTAAAGTTCTACGCGCAACAATCAAGGACAGAAAAAAAAACGTAGAACGACATTAGAAATATGTATACGAACCTGGTAAATTATGTTAGAAAGAAATGTTTTCTAACCGTGTATGCAGTGTCTTGATCCTTCTGGTACTTAGGTGCCATGGTAACAAAAGATGTTAATTTTGGTAAATTATTTGGTTAACTGTCAAGAAGAAGACACATGATATGAGTATTTATACTAGCAAGATCATATGCATTCATTTTAGCAAGTAAATCTCGGGATCTTTTTAATGTAATCCGAACTTTCCATTTTTAGAATATTCATTTCTTGTGTATCATATTCATTTCCTTCGTTAAAGACATCTTCTGCAATTAAAACAATATTTTCCTCAAACCTTATCTATGGTTAAATAAATTCATAATGATGGATCAAAATACAAATACAAAAATATATGTTAAGAATTTGAAAAATATGGTGTCAATCTCTTTACTTTTTAAATGTAGCATTGTTTTTTTATTTCTACTCATTTATGAATTTCTATAGGAACTAAATTGTGTACTTTTTTTTTTTAAAAGAGTTTCTCCGGTAAAATATATTACAACAAAAAGTTAAGTAGAAAGGATGTGGATGAGTAACTACATCACAGCCCGTTGCCGGGCACAACATGAACACACCATTGGCACGTCAACGTTGTCGCCAAGGAAAAGGTGTTATCCCTGACGACATTTTGTCGCCAAGGAAACTAGGGTCAGTTCCCAGTTTTCTTGTAGTGTTGGGAGAAACCTCCTCCTTCATCCTTGTTTCATTATCTTCCTCAAAGCCAGAAAAACATTAGACTTTTGATTACTACCCGTCAATCCGTCATTATTTTACTATAGAATAATTTAACCCAATAATAAGTCGTTTATACAATCCAAAAAACAAAGCATAAATTAAAAAAAAAAAAGTGTTTCTAAATGATGAGTTCTTACATGAAAACAAATTAGGTACTAGACAAAACATGTACATGTTTTTTCACACTGTATATCACACTTATATTTGATGCAAGTTCTTCTTCCTACGTAGCTTATAAAGAGACCTAATTCGTATGCCTAAAAAGAGGTCTAATAGAGGATTGAGACAAGTGGCGCAATTAAAAATTGAGATGAGGAAATAGAAAATACGAAATAGTGGCCCCTTTGCATTTCACTAATCACAACACGATACGTAAGCTTAGGTTTGTTTTTGGGCCTTCTTATTTGGTCCATATATCAACACTCTAAATGAAAATATGGCGAAATTAAACTTTTGCAAATTCGATTGTGGCCTTTCCATCATGTGCTTTTCGGAAGAAATACTTAATATAATCTGAGTAGACGACGTTCTTACAGAGTGGTTTCTCTCCAATGTCGTCGTCAAGTTTTTGCAAAGGTCCAATAACATCACTAGGTCTCGGGTTCACAAATATCGGAACTGAATTCCTGTTACTACTTCCATTAGCACTTACACGATGCTCAACACTTTTTTACTTCCCGTTACTTATGATTTGAAGTGCATCTCCATCATTAATCACCAAAGATCCACTAATAGGAGGGACATGAATCCACATCATGGTGTGCATATTTTGAACATAAAGCCCGCCTATATCATCTTGAAGAAGAATGGTGAGTGTGGACACGTCTTAATGACGCCCCTCACCCACGGTGAGCTCAGGGTTAGGACATTTTGGGTAGTAGTTAAGGTTAATCCTCTTTGACCCCATAAGCTTCGATTCTTTTTCCCCATCAATCTTTTTTACATTTAGTCCATTCATCAGTATCTTGAGCAGCTTTTTGACAAACAATTCTGAACTCTTTATGTATTCCAGAGCTTGATTTCTGCCAATAGTAAAATAAGCAATTACCAACGTAAATAAGCTAAGCTTAGACTCATTAATCAGCTATATATCGACATATAATGGCTAATCTAATAGTGTATAGACAAAAAGAACATAATTTTACCTGCATACAGAAGGCCAAAAGGTTTCAGCCTCGTCATCCGAGACGAAAAAGAGGCTGAGATAATCTTTCAATTCGAGAGCTTTTTCGGCTTCAGGAGTAAAACTTCTACCAAAACGTATATTATTTGTAACTGATTTTTCTTTAGAGTATTTCAGCTTTTCTTCAGCTGGCAATGCAAAAAACTTTCGAGTTGCTTCTTTGACATCATCAAGAACATGAATGGGAACTCCATGGTTCACTATTTGAAAAAAATCCCCACTTGGTTGCTGCATCACATATAGCTTATGCAACATTTGGATCATCCCAGTTGGACATATCGATAACTGGGATGGAATCTTGATTCGGTTCTTCGTTGCTAGTATTAAACCTTTCTTGTGGAGGTTGAATGTACTGATGTGGTAAAGACTTCAGTCCTAACTCCGCCAAGCCTTTCACTCCGTGACCTTTGTTCACCACGAAATCGAGAATGTTGAGTCACTTTGTGTTAGTTATCGAGATTGATGGAGCCATGGTTTTTGAGGTGTACATGAAAAGATTTATCTGCTTGCTATTTATAGAAACTAGTACCAAATTTTTAGTTGTAATGTTGCATTATCCACCAACTTTGGGGTTCGTCGTTAAATAAAACAATTTCTTGTTTATTATATTAGGCTACCCGCAATGCACGTTTTTTTATCGGTCGACTGTAGGTCGCGACCGAGTCGCGTCATTGCGGTGATTCGGTCGCTGACATTCGGTCGAACAGACGACCTAGTTGGATTTTGTGGCTGTTGGAAAATAAAAATAAAAAAACTTTTGTTTTTTAAATTTAACTTGTTTTAATCATGTTTTAATTATATAAACTATATAAAAAATTTTAATTCTAAAATATTGAGCTTTGTTTAATTCCTCACAACCTATATTAATTTGAAAATTTTTAGAGTTAGTTTTAGCTAATACATTTTACTCTTTTTACTTCTAATTAAATCATTTTTTAATTATTTCTTTAACGATAGTTAAGTATAAATATTATTGTAATGCATGTTTTTTATTTTATTTAAAAAATTGTTTGAAAAAAAAGTATTTATATTAAAAAAAAAAAACTAGGTCGTACTAGGTCAGTTTGTTGGTGCAAATAGGTCACATTAGGTCGCATGAGAGAGAAAGTTAACATATCAAAGTTGCGACTTTGACACCGTTGCAGATAGCCTTAGGGTCTATTCATTTTTAGGTTTAACATATCTTTACTGTATTATAAAGGGTGTATCATTTTGGTTGAAAGTTAAAATGTTGAAAGTTGAAATGTGAGTCCTAATAAGATGTTGAAAAATATTGATTATTCCTTGTGGTCAGCCCTAATACACACAATATATTTAATTCACACACACACATACACGAACTTTAATCTCTCTCTAAACCTTAATACACACAAAAAAAGACATATTTTGTGGTGTGGAAATTTTTTCAATAAGCGACTAGAATATCGTATATCGTTAATTATCGTTGTTAAAAAATCCCGCTGCTATGCGCGGGTACTCGTCTATGTATGATGATGTCTCATGGTAAAAGTGTTGCAATCTAAGAGATCTAACAAGTCTATTTCTCATAATCCTTGTAACTCATAATTGAAATACTATGAGAATCAATTATTTCTTGATATTATTTTAAGGAAAAACTCTCTTGCCCTATTTAGCTAATATAAAATCATACACCAAATCTGTAAGTCATCCTACGTTAGAATAGTTCGATCTCACGGTCTGGATGGTGGTTTGCTTAGTTTCGACAACATTAACTAAAGGAAGGAAACATTTATGGCGCTGCTGGTTAATAGCAGTATAGACGCGTGCGGTAATAGCAAGGATCGATTCTACGAAATATACGTGTTCCATGATTTTCGAAGGCGAATACAACATTGCAGAGTATTATACTGATGACAAATTTAGCTAGAACATCATGCTCTTTTCTATAAATTTTAAGTATACACAATTATCGGGAGATAATTTTGTGTGAAAGGAAACAATGTTCTGCGGCGTTCAGTCGCCCAAGCACACGAACATGAACAGTGATTTATATCAAGTTTAATGAAAATATTTTATTAAATGTTATAAGTGGGACACTAAAATTAAGACAAGCATTTTGACTGGAATGTTGATATCGCACTGATATTGTACTGAAACAGTATGATCATGGTTACCTCACTAGACTTCTTCCGATAAGCATGATCATGGTTATATAGTACTAGTGCTTTGTAGCTCTGATATATTTGCGCAAAAAAAATGTTTGTTTAATATGGCACAAGTGCTAATCCATCTTAGGAGCAAATCACTAAGAGCGTAGGTACGTGTGGTTTGATGTTGTAGTGTGGTGTTATTAAAAAGTGAGTGCCACGTAAGCATATTCCTCCATAACACTAGAATCCTCATAACGCCACAAAAGTGGCTCTTTCGTTAACACCAGATTTATGGTGTTATATTAGTCTAACTTTTAATAAAAAATAATAAAAAAAATAAAAATGAAATAAAATTAAAATCAATAGCGCCAGCCAAGGTACACTTTTCGCGCCGTGGTCTCGCGTTACGCCCACCATTTTAGGCTGACAACTACGGCTTGAAAGGATATGGCACAAGGAAGGGTATGGTGTTTGGCGTTGTCATGCTCGCGTTATACCCACGGCTGAGCCATGGGTTACCATACGCTGGTCTCTAAGAGCCATATGGTGTGGTGTTTTATCACTCAAGCCATAGTCAAAAACCACGCTTACGACGTCAAGACCCGCAACGTGTGTGGCGTTATAGGGTTCGGCGTCGTAGTTGCCAGTCTAAAATGGTGGCCATAACGCGAGGCCACGACACGAGAACTGTACCGTGGCTCGCAATGTATGCTCGCGCCGTGTTTTTTTTTAATTATTTTATTATTAAAAGAGGGACCACCGTAACACCATAAATTTAGTGTTAAACAAAGAGCCACTTTTGTGGTGTTATGGAGATTTTTGTGTTATATAGTGAGATGCTGATCACGTGACACTCACTTTTTTCATAACACAACATTACAACACCAAGTCATATCCAGTGCTCTAAAAAAAATGTGTTTCTAACGGTTGTTATGGCATAATTAAAATTTAATTAAGTTATAAATATTTTTATATTATAAACTTATGTCCATATGGTAAATTTAGTCATAATTATTTTTTTATCACAAAACATACATAACATTCGAAGAAAATTTAATTATGGACTTTTTTAAAATGCTAAACCTAGACATCTTAAGTATTTGTTTACAATGACTATCAGTTAACATCTTTAGGTGTTTCCCATGTTAATTTTAATTTAATGTTTGGTTTGATTATTACCGATCGCCTCTTATTTATTATATGTTGAATTATTTTTATCATCATACTCGTTTATGTGCTTAGTACGTAACCTTCAACCTGTATTTATGATGCACTTGTGTTAACTACATATACGATGGCTCTTATTTTTATGTAGTGATTTATATTGGTTCAAATTAGAAGTGGTAAATGTTGCTCATTTTGATACATGTGGGCACTTTTTGCTCATTTTCAAAAAATGATGGGGTATTTTTTGCCCATTCTTTATAATGAATGGGCTAAACGGGCGCGTATATAAGAAACTAAATGGACTTAACGGGCGCACTTGTAAAATATAAATTAGGATACTCGACTAATATTTTTTATTAAATTTTTTATCCCCGGCTTTCAAACAAATATTTTTATATTTTAATTCTAGGATTTTATATGGTTTTTCCCTTTTTTTAGCTTGCGCCCGTTTAGCACGCCCGTTTCGCCCGTGCCCATTTAGCCCGTGCCCGTTTGACCCGTCGCCCGTTTAGTCCGTTGCCCGTTTAGCCCGCCGCCCATGCCCGCCCGCTCCTGCTTTACCTTTGGTTTAATAAACAAGTTAGACTAGTAGGTAATTTAGGATTAACAAATAATGTTCTGATTCTTTTGGCTTTGAATGAAAAAGTGACTTGCCACTATATAAATTGTTGTAAGCAGTAAGTTACTAAAGTCTATGTGAAAGATCACCATTATTTCTTTCTAAGAGAGATTATAACCGACAGTGATTGCTTTATGCGGATATGCAAAATTGTGACAAGATTAACATATATATGAAGTACCACCTAGATCTAACAACTGGACGATCATTTCATTTATAACCAAACTTGTATTTTATTATAGTTAACATATTTTTCTTGTCATATACTTGACAACTCTTCTACCTTATACTCATCTCTTTGTTTGGGTATTCTATTTTAATAGTTAATTTAAAACAAACAAATTGGTGCCAGACTCTCAGGCTGAACTCCCCTCTTTTATTATAGTTTTGGATCAGCTTAAGTAGTAGTTAGGTTAAATTAGATTAATAAAACACTGATAGAATTATAAATCAACATTCTCGCTCTTAGTGATCGACGCCCTACTTCATTAAACCCTTCCATCCTTTTCAACCAAACCCATTGATCAATTAAACGTGTACATTTCTTTCTTTCTTTTCATTACACAATGCAAATTCCCATTCCCATACATACATGAATAAAATCCTATTAAATCTTTCCCATAAAGTGTTTGTGAAAATACCTCAACCAAAAAACACAACAAAAACACATTATCTTATTCAAAAAATCATTTCACGTACCTTTATTATTAGACTTTCGTGACACACTCTTCTATCTCTTCGAACATAATTTGGTCGTGTTCGTCCATAGTTTTCATTGTTTCCCGGGTGGTGAAGTGGGCAATAACGTGTTTGCTCGTTTGATATCTGATCTTAAGAGGCTACACCTTTCGGTCAGTTAATGTAAAGCTTAAACTTCGTCCTGCGCATCTTCTTCGTAGTGCGATTAGCTGCTAATAGCGAAGTAGGTTCAGCGAGATGACATGATGTGTCTCCTTTTTTTGTTTTCTAAGTTTTAGATGATTTACATGACATGAGCGAATCGACTGACAGGATTGTAGTGAGAAGGAGCTTCATATTAAAGAGTCGTTATGTCTTACGCAACTCTTTTTACAGATCATGGATTATATATTGCACTCGAACAAAGTTTGAAGGCTTTTATCCAATAATTATGTGGAGAGTGTATGAATTTACTTGCTGTGAGTTACGCTTGTCATCACACTGATGGTCTTGTCTAGTTTTCTAAAGGGCTCGACGACATGAGCGATTACATTGTTGCATTTCGAAACCTTATAATACGGAGTCCGAGACAAAAGTTATTGAGGGGTTGGATTTTGATCCTGAGCTTCTCGATAGTGTTTTTAAAGTGCCTATCAATACTGTCAAATGTTTCCTTCGTGGTTTTCGTCTTGCATTTTCTCACGTATTGAAAATACTTCTTTAAAAGGTGGTTGCCTAGTCCGACTCCATTGATGCCCGGGTCAAATTGTTACTTTTTCTTCGATACTCGTTACAGGTTTGTAGGCTAAAGAATAGAAAAGAACGTAGGTACGGGAATAAAAATACTTGCAACAAAGTTCTATCCTTAAGGCACTAGCAACATGGCGGAAAGGTGATGGCATCACAAGTTTAGTTAAAAGTTGTTAGATATTTCTGGGTCGGGGTTCGTGGGACAAAGTGGAGATTTTGATTTTTTTGGAGCAGAGAACAATGGACAACACCAACATCAGGATGGGCACTTTATGACAGCAACGAAAGTGTTATCCTCCTCAGTTTTAGCTCCCTATCGTGATGATACCATTAAATCCTTAAAGGATAAGCATAACATGTCACCCCCATTTATGTTGAGCAAAAATTATTTTGAGCCTCCCCTTGTAACAGAGATTGATAGTGTCTTTAGTTGCACGATATCATTTCCTAAAGGTAGTTCATGCGGGAGAGTTGGTTTGAGGGCACAAAATATCTTAGATGTTGTATACGGGAGGGGTTTTCTATCGCTATATATCTCTTAAAGGCCATCACATCAGTTGTTAATTTATGGCTAGCAGGGAGTTGTCCTCCTATTTTTTTGAGTTTGTTGTATCTGCTCCTCTAACGTCGCTCCTTAAACGAGATAATGGTTTTGACCTATTGCATTAAGTACTATATGGAGAAGGTTAACTTCGAAGGTTTCCATGAAAGGTGAGCATAAAGAAGTTTAAAAGTACCTTAGTGACTTTCAATTTTGATTCGAAAGTCGGGTGGTGTCGAGGCTGTCTTACATAGCGTCAATACGTTGTTGAGTGAATATCACAATGATAGATCTCTTGTTATGCTTAGTCTAGACTTCTCGAATACATTTAACCCTGTAGATAGATCGGTGTCCCTCTATTTCCTTGTAGATGGACTTCTTATATGGGCATGGAACAAGTTTTTATATAACAGACACTCATATATGGTATGCTATTGGGGTGCAACAAGGTGACCCACTAAGACCTACCTTTACATAAGATGAGGGATAGTTGTAAGCCTCTTTTTCATGCTTGGTATTTTGATGATAGCACCATTGCTAGAGCTATAAAAGAGCTTTCCAAAGTGTTAGAAATTAGAAAAGTGAGTGGTGCAGGTTTGGGTCTTGAACCTAATATCAAGTAAAACAAAGATATTTTGGCCCTCGTAGTGACTTTCAATTTTGATTCGGAATGGCGGGTGGTGTCGAGGCCGTTTTACATAGCGTCAATACGTTGTTGAGTGAATATGACAATGATAGATCTCTTGTTATGCTTATTTTGGACTTCTCGAATACATTTAACCCTGTAGATAGATCGATGTCCCTCTATTTCCTTGTGGATGGACTTCTTATATGGGCATGTAACAAGTTTTTATATAATAGACACACATATATGGTCTGCTATTGGGGTGCAACAAGGTGACCCACTAAGACCTACCATTACATAAGATGAGGGATAGTTGCAAGCCTCTTTTTCATGCTTGGTATTTTGATGATAGAACCATTGCTAGAGCTATAAAAGAGATTTACAAAGTGTTAGAAATTAGAAAAGTGAGTGGTGCAGGTTTGGGTCTTGAACCTAATATCAAGTAAACAAAGATATTTCGGCCCTCGTGCAAGTTTTAAGCTTCATGAGGGTTTATTTCCTGTTGATACTCGAATATCGTCGTTGGGAGTGAAGCTTCTTGGAGAGATGTTAGTAAGGACCCATATTTTATTATTGGGGTGACTAGGAAGAGAGTTGTGAATGATGTTAATTTGATGAGCCTTCTTATAAAATTACATGACCCGTATACTAAGGCCCCTTTGCTTATGTATGGGTATTGCTAAACTCTTTTTTAGTTTAAGGACTTGTCAGCCTATACACATGGAGGAGGGGGCCTTGTTTTTTGACAAAGGTTTGTGTGGGTCTATCGAGAATATTGTAGTTTGTGAAGGAACTTTCTTTATAGATTTACAATGGAGACTTGCTTTTATACCCTGTTCGCCTTAGTGGTTTGGGTTTGTACTCAACAAAAGAGGCTTCATCCTATGATTTTATGACCTCAAAGGCCAAATCTTGGGCGTTACAAGACCATATCTTACGTGACAATGACATATGTAGTATGGATGATGATTATATTTGTAATTTGGCTTATCTACGTGGTACGACTCCAAACTTTAATATTAGTTCTTTCACTAGTAAGGACACCGCCCCTTCTAATGCCCAACAAACACTGGCGAGTGCCCTTTCTAGTGGAATGGTCAAGGATATGGAATTACATTTTGACATGATTGTGAGACAGAAAGCGGTTTTTGAGTGTCTACGCACACAATTGGTTTAGGATTTTCTTCTTGCCATCCCTATAGACGGGCCCGGTCAACATATGTCACCAGTGAAATATTGTATGGTACTTAAGTATCGCCTAATTATTCTATTATTTCTGATTGATGCGATGTGTCATGTTTATCGCAAGGCATGTTTGGATTCCTTTGAGGAACATGCGGTTCATTATAAAGAGCTTCCAAGCTTCAAATACTGACATGATATGGCTATAGTTGTCCTTTTTTTTAATATGTGGACATGTCGGCATGTTGCCAAGAAAGAAGCATATGCGTACTTTTTTTACTAACCCGCCGTCAGTTAGAAGTTCGACACCCACGCCGGCTGATATATTGGTTATTGGATGCGTTGGATGGAACACGTGTGCGTAGATTTGACCGGAGTTTCTCGTCTTATGGGGTTGAGTAGTCGGAGGTTTACATTGGGTCACGCTGCTTTGAAAGTGGTCTCATGCAAAGTGACTAAACACGATAAAAGCGTGCATTAAAAATCAACATTTGTTTGTTCCATTGATACCTTTGGGTTCCTTGCGCCTAAGGCAAACAAACTATTTAATAGAGTTCAACGAGTTATGAACAATAATGTTATGACCCCTAGATCGACAAATGTGATTTTCATAGGATTAACTTTTCAATACAAAGGGCTAGCGGTGCAGCTTATTGACCGTTTGTCAAACAACAATTTGTAAATTATTCATAATACAATCATATATAACTTTATACAATATATAAATTTTAATTTTTTACCATACTAGTGTATGATTGATCGAGTACACTACCTATTAGCGTTCTCTATTAGGTAAAGTCGACAAAATATAGATTTAAAATTTGTACTAGAAATACCTACAACAAATTTATAAATTTAAAACTTGAAGTTATGTTTTTGGCTGTGTTTTTTAAACTGAATGAGAGACATGGGTTTTATTTGTACAAGAAAATTCATTTGTTCTCCAAGATAAAATAATTGTCCAACTTAAGAAAATTTGTTGTCTATACAATAAGCTTATATCTATTACAAAAATGGACGTAAGAAACTCAAAGTCTGCAGCAAAAAGATACACATGTAGACAAAGTTTTCGAGTTACATTCATTTCCACATGTCGCGCGGCTTGCATGAGTTCGAAACAAGGTGTTGGGGATAAAAACAAACAACTTATTTTGAAGATAGATATCATGATTTTCTTATTAGCACATCCCCACTTCTTTATTGGGTGATGTAAGACTTTTATGTTTTTTCATGTTTTGTGTTTTACTTGCCTCATTTTAAAACACGATATCTCATTTATATTAACTTTATTTTGGACATACCCACTACGAATATATATAACATATGTATATATTAAATTATGTACAAACAATTTTCTGAAACAATATTTACAGAATTGTTTATTACACGTTGTGGTTGGAAATTATGCGAAGATGCGGGGATTGTCTTGTTTTTTTTTTTTTTTTTGGCGCACACCGAAAAGGATTCAAATCTTATTATAATAAAAAAATTTGATTTCAAGAAATTACGGAGTCAATTATCACCGATCCTTATCTTTTAATTTTGGCTTATATACTTACTAGTTATAATACCCGTGCACGCACGGGTTTTTTTCTTAATTTTATAATAACGTTTTCTGCCGATTATCACCTGATGCACGTATGAAGTTTTAATTAAACTTATATCATGTACTTTAGTTTAATATATACAATTTTAAACCAACTGTCTAAACCAAACTAAGCATTCCTGGAGACGGAGCTTGATTAAAATATCCTAAGTTAAATACCGGAACAATCTTGTCCTTCTCCATGAATCCAGTCACGATCCTTCGTACAATCTTTCTCCATTAAATGTGTAAGACAATATCAGCAGATCATTGACTGTCACATGCTTTAATCAACTTAGATCTTCAGGAGTTGCTTCTTGCAATAGTCGCCATTTTTTAAGAAAGATTACAGAGTTAAGCAGACGACATAGGAAGTTGGTCAAGAGTCATGAGACCAGTGCAAAAACTTTTATATCTAAGCCGCATCTTTACTGTCTGCGACAACGCCAACATCTGATGCATCTTTACTTGGGCCTTCAGCAGTCAAAAGCCAATTCCATATTTTTTTAATCATCAGAAATGGGTAGCAAATGAGTTGGAGATGTGACATTAACGAAAGTGAACCACCCAGATCCTGAATTCAGTAAGTTAGTTCCCTAATACAATAAAAACATGTTTTAAACATGAACTTAATTAAGAATTGGCTTGTTATGTATACTTAAAATAGGTTTTCCAGTAACAACAGCGGGTGAGTATCCACGGAATTTGGAGTATTCATCTAATATCTATGCCATTGTCTGTTAAAACACAAGTATCAATGTATCATAAGTCATTTGTGGACCTTAAATAATATATTTAACATGTTAACGTCAACTTGTCCAGAATCTTAGTCATAGTAGAAATACTATAATAATCAACTTCTGGAGGTGCTGATTTTTCTGATGAAATGTTACGTTCTCAAGTGAAGAACAATTTGGACAATGTGAAGCTTCAATCATGGAACATTATGAACTTGATTAAGTGGCAGGTTAAATCTTTGTTGGTGAGAATTCCAGTCCCAATGCAAAAATAAGAAAAGTGACACCAAACTAAGCAACAATCTCAACCTGCATGCAACCAAACGGTATATACTTATAATAACCCTGATGGGCATTCTTTAGAATAAATTTCCCTTTCGCCACGCAATCCTTGCGCCCACTCTGTTAATCGTTCACCTCCACAATTAAAATACATTTTCCTCTAACTTTTTATTATAGCAGTCCATGCTTGTTCCCATCACAATTGACCTCCATGCTATAGGATTCATTGGCTTTGCATTTTGTTTTTCAGCTCTTGTATAGACTCAGTTCCATGATATAAATAATACGAAATTATTATTCAAAATCTTATGAAGAAGGCAACATGTTTGTTTACCTGATAACCTTTGAATCATCAAATCCCTCTTATGCTACAAACATTAGTCGGCTAATAAGTCTGTTTCGGGAGCAGTTTCCTGCTAATCAACCTGAGACCCGGTCACGCAAGATATTTAAGGGGTGACATATTTCTGTTTTCTCGTAAGCGCACCTAGGATTGCCTCCCTGAAAAATTTCCAGGTGGTATCTCATCATTGAGTCTAAGGGAGTGTTTGGATGCGTGTTTGTATAAAATAATTAACCACAATTAAACACTTATTGGGCATGTAAATATACTTAGCAAAACTGAATCCTTAAAATAGAGACTCCATCAAGAAATCAAGTAAAGACTACATTAACTTTTGCACACATTAAGCATACCCTAATCACTTAAATATTTACCCTTATACGGATTGGCTCTATGTAAGTCAACAGCACTTCGTGGTGGTTATGGTTATTCACAGCTTGATGAACTGTTTACAACTGGTTTTACTATGATGGATTTATCTGTCAAAACGATGTAAATTTACTTATATCAACTACAAAATAATTTTAACAATTTAATACTGTAGAATATTAATTTCTATGAATAAGCTAATTTATATATATATATTTACATTATTTTTGACAATTATACAGTTTGTTACTTGTAGATGAGTATCTTTTAAAGGTAAAAACTCATTTGACTGGTATTGATGTAGTGTTTAAAATTTTCGTGAGTAAGGAGGTACTTGAATGCAGAAGGTGAAACCTATGCAGTTACATAACCGAAAAGGGGACTTACAGGGTTTTCTGTGCACCACACCAAGGTGTTGGTATGGCTGGCAAAGTTACTATTGCATGTACTTGATATCAACAGCCTTGATGAGGAAAGATCGTTGGTTTTTTAGTATACATGGGTTTCTGACTCGACATTGAGAGTTGACTAATCCCTAGGCAATTACCCTTTTGGATAGCTCGGAGTCAGCCCAAGTGTTCTTCCCACAGTGACATTCTATATCTGTACAACCTGAAATCCGAATTGATAATGATAACTATTGAACTTTGAATGGTGACCAAATTAGGCGTGTCTTGCAAATAGATACTTCTATAGCTAATAGCTTTGATATATGGATAAATTTGGTATATAGTCCGTATGGTAAGTACCTGATCATAAAACGGCATCGGCACTTCCGTATCAACTGTGTCAACCGCACAATCAATTGCCCCTTTCATCATATCGAATTCAAACAGTACACAATAGGCTAGAAAAGCGACTTTACATAGGTGGTTGGTGTGACCTTTTATAGTTATTATGTGATATTACATAATGATAAGAGCTAAAATAAAAAAAGGTTGGGAAAAAGCCACCTCCCAAAACCTTCCCATCAGCTCAACTGATGACCAAACTGTTATGAATCCAAAGAGGGCTAGGAAATTCTTGGTGGCAGTCTTTACTCTAAAATTAGTAGGTTTATTCATTTGCCAAGACATAATCCGATGCCTACACGACTACGCCACAGATTTGATAGGTTTAATTTAGTCATCGAGACTCCGCTAATTTAACGAATAAACTAACTTTTTCATATTTAACTTTATGGCTTCAACTGCATCATAAACGATTTCGAAAATTAACATTCCTTTTTAACACAGCTGGAACTTGTTTTGACCTGAACACAAAATAAACCATTTTGACCCGTGAGATGACCCACTCATTTTTCTGATTTTATACATAACAATCATTCATGGCAATGCGGCTTGCCCAATATCGTCTCTATTAGTGAAGGTGTTTGTCTCAAACTTAATTTGTGGAATTGATACTTTTGGCGAAGGTCTTCTCTAAAGAAAATTCAGAAAATGAGTTATGGGGCGTTTGGGATTGCATATTTAAACCCCTTATCTAAGCGCATGCTACGAAAGAGTATATAGTGACACTTGAAAAAAAATCAGTTCCATTGATCGTGGAGGTGTCGATAGTCACATTTGTGGGCAAAGGTCTCAGCTTTCGTGTAGTGAAACTGATACTGATTATCTCACTATCTAGGTCAAATGTTACGACGAATTGTCTAATTCTGATTATTATACACATAGGCATACTCACTTTGAGAACGCAGCGACAATATTTTCACATACACTCTAAATAATAACAAAGTAAAATTTAAATAGCAACTTCAAACAACCTTCATATAATCAATATAATTTTCACAACACCAAAACACCATATATGAGATGATCATTTTCAGAATACAATACCAAACACCCCTATATATAGTTGCAGTTGATGTGCTAATCAATGACTATTCTTTTGAGCTTACAAAAAAGGTAAATGAGCATATGATCATAGTTTTGTTGCAACTTTTCCTAACCTCATAATGTATCTTTCTCATCCTTAATTATCATAGTTAAACAAAACACACTAAGCTAATAAATTTTCTTGATTCATGGTGATATTTCCGTGTAAATTAAACGCTTGAATGTAGAATTATGGATGAAAAAGTTATATAAAAAACTTGAATTAATTTGAATGGGGAATGAAATATTATAATTTTCTATGTAAATGATGGCAATATACATAACCACTACAATGATTACAAAAGACATTGATATATTATAACTTTCATATGTAAATGAAATTAGTTCACACCACTACGATAATTACAAAAGACTATGTTATACTTGCACTGCTTATGGTTTCTTTTCGACAACCAATTGTTCATGTAGTCATTAATTTACCTAATAAGTATACATTCTTGTATAAGTATAATATATTTAAATTTATTCATATACTTGGACTTGTATAATGAGTTTGAGAATTAGTGATCTGTACCTTTTTAATGTCCAAATAAGTAAATCCCTTTTTTGTTGGCTTGGTTGTCACCAACTATCACCTAACTACATGAGTCACCAACTAAATAACCTACATAATATGTCAAAAAGAAACAAAGTGATCACATCTTAAGAAAAGATTAGACATACTGATTACCCCTTTCTATGTCATAAGCACTTCTATGTCATAAACAAAGTGATCGAATATTATACTTGTTGAATTTTCCACATTTATAAATTATCTAGTTAGCTCAAAAGTCAAAACGCATCATATGAGTTATATGTTTTTGTAATATACCAGAGTCAAACATTTCATACCAACTTCTAAATCGGTGCCAAGTGGTTTATTTGGAGCTCCCGATACAATTGCGTCGATCCAAACCATAGCACTGAATTCCAAGTCTGGTTATCACATTTTGTGGTAAAAAGCACTGAAAAGTTAGGAAAAGAACGTATCAGCACAAATATTAGATCAGCAAGACTATAAATTCATCGTAAACATTGGTATTGGTCGACACGCCTGCTTACAGAAGTTGGATCAAGGTGGTTCCTACAACTTTTTGGCATGTCTTTACCAGCCCCTTCTTAAATTACATAGATATACAATAAGAGCAGGTCATTACCCCTGCATATGTAAGGATTTTAAATCCAGGGCAAGACCAAACATGGCACTTTTTTCAATAGCTCTAGTGTCGACTTCCCTTGAAAGGGTAAAAAGGGACTTTGGACGCCACTGTGTAGGATGTGTGCACTTGCCTGTCCATTGATGATGACCCGAGCCTTCACTGTCGCCAATAGATCCAATAAAAGTCGCCACAATAATTCTGTTTTCATTGGTTGATAACTGTAAGGAAAGCATCGGGAGCTTCAAGTCATCCTTAGTGTTTCCATTTTCAGTTTTATTAAGATCATTAGCAGATCCTTGTATCCCAAACACTACTTATGAAACTTGAATGTAATTGTTCTATAGATGAAATACCAATCTAATTATTATCTATTCCTAATAAAGCTACCCAACAAAATACATCTAAAACTTGACCAAATAATTAGAGTAAAAGTAATTAGTTGCAGATTCCATGATCTAAACATGACCAAATAGTAAAAGTAAATTTTAATTAATCTTAATTAAGGTTTGTAATTGGTTAATTGAACTGACCTCCTTTGTGACGGTTTGGATGAGCTCATTTATGTAGTTATCATCAGCCTCCTTTATGGTTTCAATGAGATCCGATTTCATGTTCAGACGATGGCGGTTGATCTTGTGATTGTTTGATGAGTTTGTTTGTTTCTTGGGGATAAAAGATTTAAAAAGCCAGATGCAACCCCATAAGTTTATAACTGATAGATTTAACCCTAAACTTTTATAATTTTCAACCCGTTTTTTTAAAGATTTTTCTTTACGTTTTAAACACGTATATTTTTTGCTCGAATTTTTAATTTCAGTAAAAATAGGTACGAAAATTACACAATTATTACTAAATTAAGAAACATCTACACTTTATAAAGGAATAAATAAAATAATTATTTCTTACTAAGGAAAGAATCTCTTGAAAAAGTCCCTACTTTGGGTTTTGCTTTACAAAGAAAAAGATGTTTCTATTTATTGGTATAAATACAATTTAAGAAAGGACAAGATATGAGTAAATTTTGGTTATATGGAACAAAGGAAGGTCTATTTAAAATCCCATGATTCATTTCCTAAAATAAATGCATATTCTCTTACTCATAGCTAGGGGTGTTCAAAAAAACCGAGAAACCGACGAACCGAGCCGAACCGCTCAATCCGAAACCGAAAAAACCCGAAACCGAAAAAACCGAAATCGAAAAAAACCGAAACCGAAAAAGCCCGCTTATAACGGTTCGGTTACGGTTTTCAGTTTTAGATATCCGTGGTTAACCGAACCGAACCACACATATTATCCATGAAATTTTTTAACTAAATATTCAAATTATATTACATGTATTAATTGTATTACTACCCTACTTTTATATTACAAGGATTTTTTACTCTTAATGTCAACTATCTTAAACATGTATGTGTAAATTTAATTAACGTGATTGTAGTTTATAAACATCTAGTAAATATCTTTTAGTTAATATGTTATTTATGAATATTCTAATGCACTTTTTGGAACGAAATAATTTTTGTATGATTTTTATCTATTTAATTTCATTGAATTTTACGAAAACGACATTCTATGTTCTAAACCATGTTATTATTTATAGACTAAAACTTGATGAAACTTACAAAATGGTTAACCGTGACCCGAACCGTGGGTAACCGCTCATTTCGGGTAACCGCATGTCCGGTTAACCGCCTTGTATGGTTCGGTTACGGATAGTAAATTTAACTACCCGAACCGCGATGGATAGTCAAAATCGTTTAACTAACCGAACCGAACCGACCCGTGAACACCCCTACTCATACCATGTCATCTTCTTCTTGACGGTTAATGTACTAATTTACCAGAACTAACAGCTTTTGTTACCATGGCACCTAAGTACGAGAAAGATCAAGACACTGCATACACTACAACATTCGCGCCCTACCCCAGCGATATTTTTGGGGTTTCCCCAGCGACATGTCGCTGGGGTAAATTCGCTGGGGTATGCTAGTTGTTAAAAGTATCCCCAGCGACACGCGGGCCCCACAGACTTTTCCTGGAAGAACAGATTGCCACGGTGGCAATATTTTCCCCAGCGACATGTCGCTGGGGAAAATTCCTTATTAAACAAAAAAATTAAGTTAAACTTAACCAGTTTAGCTAATTACAAAGTTTCCCCAGCGACATGTCGCTGGGGAATCTTTCCTTTCATTTGACTTGTCAACGTGTTGCCGTTGACTTGTCAACGCTTTCCACAGTTTCCCTAGCGACAAGTCGCTGGGGAAACTCTTGATACATTTGACTTGTCAACGCTTTGCGTTTGACTTGTCAACGAATAACCAATGTTTCCCCAGCGACATGTCGCTGGGGAAGAGTCTGCAGGTTTTTTTTTAAAATTGCCTGCACGGCAGGCGTTTTCCAGATTTTTTCCGGAATTTTTCCGGAAAAAATCTACCAAAACCTGTAACCAAAACCTGTATTTGCTCACCAAAAGACACATATAAAGTAAACTTGAAATACAAATCAACACAAACGCGGAATAAGTTCAAACTTGCACCAAAATATAATATAACGTTCTAATGATCACATGGATACTAGGAATAAGTCGGGATAGTTAAGGATACTAGGGAAACAAGCGTTCTAATTTAGGATAATAGGGAAACAAGTCAAGATGAACATAAAGAAACTATGTACCATACTAACAAACACATATATGACACGACTAGCTCGCGTCATCGCCACCCTCCCGATCCTCAGCATCATCACCCGGGCGACTCCCGCTCCCGCTGGCACCAGCATCATCACCCGGGCGACTCCCACTCCCGCTGGCACCACCACTCTCATATGCGGCAAAAAGATCGCCATACCTTGGGTCGTTTCTGAACACGCCCATCATGAAATCAACATCCCGATCCCGACGAGTCTCAGGGGGTGGTGGCGAAAAGCACGGGGGAGTACTGGTGTATCCCGGCAATACCATACCCACGCCAGGATGGTGGCCGTGAAACTTGCCTCCTCTCACCATCCTGTTGATCTCGGCAGTGGTGTGCTCACCCGTCGCCTCTAGCTCCCTCATCTGATTATGTGTGGTGACAATAACACAAGATAGTAAATATATTAGTCGGGTTGCTAGATTATTAATCAATGATTCATTAAAGTGTGTTTTGAAAAGAATACTTACATACAACTGGAGAGACTGCTCATCTATAAATACACCATCTGAATTCGTATGCAGACGATAGAACATGTCGATCTCTGTAGGCTCCTGTTGGGTTTCGGACGCCTTTTGCTGTACATACACACGTAAGTAAGATCAATCTAATTAAATGCGGCAATAATAATATGTATGTAAAATCAATAATGATAATAATAAAATAATAAAAATAAAAACAATAATAATAATAATAAAATAAAAAAAATAAAAAAAACTATAATAATGTAAAATCAATAATAATAATAATAATAATAATAATAATAATTACCATGAGCTGTCGAGTGCGAGGGATCGACCGAGAACCATGTCGGGAGACAAGTATTGCCTTGGACCGATTTTGGCTGTTTGTTGAGGATCGCTTCATGTTAGCTTCGTCAGTCCAAAACTCTATCTGTTTCTCCCACACTTCAGGTGTGTGCTCGTCGGGTCTGTTCCGCCTAATTTGATCCACATCGTATTCTCCAGTCTCGGGGTCTTTTACACAGTAATCTCGCTTCAGACTAGCCTTGCTGGTGTTGTATGATTTTTGTAGCTGTGCATTAATGGTATCATAAATACTCTTCCACCGAGGGGTGTTCATGTACGGCGTGAGATCATATTTTGTTTGCAATCAAATACAACACATTGAAAACAGAGTTAGAAATATAATTTATATATTTATTTAAATTCGTTTATTTATTTATATGATATAAATAAATAAACGAATTTAAATGAATATACACAATACAACACATTGAAAACAGAGTTAGAAATATAATTTATATATTTATTTAAATTCGTTTATTTATTTATATGATATAAATAAATAAACGAATTTAAATGAATATACACAATAAAACACATTGAAAACAGAGTTAGAAATATAATTTATATATTTATTTAAATTTGTTTGTTTATTTATATGATATAAATAAATAAATAAATTTAAATAAATATACACAATACAACACATTGAAAACAGAGTTAAAAATATAATTTATATATTTATTTAAATTCGTTTATTTATTTATATGATATAAATAAATAAACGAATTTAAATAAATATACACAATACAACACATTAAAAACGGAGTTAGCAATATAATTTATATATTTATTTAAATTTGTTTATTTATTTATATGATATAAATAAAAAATCAAATTTAAATAAATATATACAATTAAATAAATGAACACGATAATTAAATAAATATAAAATGATAACTTACCTCAATAGCTGCCCGGGCCGCCGCCTTGTACCCTTCGGGGACCTTGCTCCACGAAGGGTAATACAAAGGTATTTCCCTAACGACACACCCGAATAAGTTTCCCCAATGATCTGCGTAGGGGCCGACAGGTATAACAAGGTCACCTCTACCGGGTACAAAGTCGATCTCGACCGGCCGGTTTTGATTCTCGGCCACCGCGTCCAGTAATTTCAGGCAGCGGGTCTTCTCCCGGGTATTCTGCCTGCCGGCTCTCCTCCCGCCCAAATTGGGCTTTTTCTTTCCTTTTCCTGCAAAATCAAGTGAGTGATAAAGTCATAAAAGTTAAGGCAAACAAGTTAAATATGTGTATCAAATTTGTATTACAATAATCCAGAAATTCTTACCCTGGTTGACGAAGCAACCCCCGCAACCGAATGATGGAGGACGTGGACGTGAAGGATCCTCGCCACCACCGTCCCCGCCGTGGGCCCGTGCAACATCAGTCATCTGTATACAGGTACAATTAGCATAACATGTAGAAATTCATGAACAAAATAATACAAGCATGCACAAATCTAAATATCAAAATAAATTTACACATTTAAACAATCCACAACAATTTCATTCATTCATTCATTAAAATATATAAGTGTATTTTACAAGTTACAACACAAAGTTAATCTTCTTCGTCACTAGAATAAAATTTCTCAACACCATCATCATCTTTGATGAGGTCTTCAACATCAGAATCTGCTAAATCATGAGGAAGGGGGTCTTCATCATCATCGTCTTCATTAGGAACATCATCGTTATCTGGCGGTGCGTCAACCTCCGTTGATTCACCATCTATATGCAAATCTATATAGAAGGTGTAATTACCGAAGTCATTCCCACTAGTAGAAGGTGGGAGATCACTAGTAGAAGGTTGGAGATCACTAGTAGAAGGTGGGAGATCAGATGAGTTGTCCAAATGTATAATATCAGGTTCGTTCTCTACCACGATTACACCGTTGTTCAAAAACTTTTTATGATTAACATGTTCGACGACCTTCACGTTGGGTTTGGCTGGATCTACAAGGTAGAAGACTTGTTTGACTTGTGTTGCGAGGATGTATTGTTCACTTTTCCACCACTCACCAGAGCCGACGATTTGTGTCATTCCATTTCTAACGATAAGTTTCTTGACTCTACCAACGGTTTTGCGAGTGTCGAACCACTTAACTTTGAACAACGCAACTTTAAACGACAAACAGTCAAACTCGAGGATTTCTTGAAGCCGACCATAAGTGTTAGTTTTCCCGTCAGGATCAGTCGAATAAACGCCGCTATTTTGAGTTACGCGACGTTCATCGCGGCTCTGCACGACATACCTCACACCATCTACTACGCAACAGTTTACTGACATTGGAGCCCTTGATGGTCCATTAGCCAAAGCGAATAACTCGCTGGTTGGGCTAAACTCTGGGTCCTGGGGATTTTGTGCGTGACGTTCAAAGATCTATGAAGAAGATAGGATTAGATAGAAAACTAAAAATATGATATTGTTATTTTTACACTTAAGTACACAAAATAAGTGTTAGTTTACCAGCGTCTTAAACCAGTGGGGGAATTCTTCTAGCTTGTCTTTTTCTGGAAATAACCTGAAAAACGTTCATGCTATTAGAATAAGTCGTCGAAATGATAAGTTAAGAAAAAAAAGTTACAAAATTAAAAAACGCGTACCTCCGAAACTGGTCTTGGTACGCGTCGATCTCAGGACTGTTGTTAAGTACATACCATCTCACTTTCTTGTACTCCTCGGTAGGAAAATAAGGAAAGGACAGTAAACCAATCGGCTTGCATACCGATCGGAACACCTGAAACTTACACGTTGAGGGAGGGGGTCCACATTACGATCGGGACGATTAAATTTCGTGGTAACACCCCGAAAATATTGAGAACTTATAGTCAATGCTTCTTCTGCAACATAACCCTCCGCGATCGAACCTTCCGGCTTAGCTTTATTTCTTACATAACCTTTTAGCTTCTTCATGAATCTTTCAAATGGATACATCCACCGGGGTTGAATAGGCCCGCCTTCAAGAGCCTCTAGAGCTAAATGGATGGGCAAGTGAATCATAATGTCAAAGAAAGCAGGAGGATATATACGCTCAAGCTCGCATAGAATTTCAACCACCTTGACCGAAGCTTTCAACATGTCCTCCTCCATCAAAGTTGTAGAGCAGAGTTGCTTAAACAAGGAACACAGTGCAATTATTGGTTTTGCAATATGTTCGGGCAAGTAATTTTGAAGTCCATAAGGAAGTAAACGTTGCATCATTATATGACAGTCATGAGACTTCAGGCCCGTTATATTTGTATCATTATCGGTCACTTTGTGCTTGAAGCATGATCCGAACCCATCTGGTAGTTTAACACTTTTGATGTACTGACAAAACTTTTTTCGGTTCTCTGGTGTTAAAGAATACGCAGCCTGGGGCTTCACAGTCTTCCCCTTGTGGTTTACGGTTAGCCACAAAGGTCTTCGAATGCCCATCTTTTTCAAGTCTTGTCTTGCTTTTGCGGTGTCTTTAATTTTGTCATTCATTAACAAAATGTTCAAGATGGCCTCCAACACATTTTTTTCGATATGCATGATGTCTAAATTGTGTCTTAATGAAATAAAAGGCCAATACTCAAGCTCGTAAAAAATAGACCGTTTAGTCCAGTTAAGCTCGACTGTAACATTGCGGGAAATCTTCACACCCCCATGTTTCGGATGTTTACCCGGCTTACGCCTTAGCAATCTAGCATGTTGCGCTTCGATTACATCCGGTTGGTTATAATCTTTAGGTGGATCTTTCTGTTCAGTTTGGCCATTGAAGTCAACACGTGAACTCCTCCATTTATGGGGCTTCTTTAACCATCTTCTATGGCCAACATAAGCTGTTTTGCTTGTGACATAAATAGATGGAGTTTCTAGGTTACATGTAGGGCATGCATAGTAACCTTTCCCACTCCACCCAAACAAACTACTTCGAGCAGGAAAATCATTTATGGTCCATAAAAGCATCGCTCTCATCTTGAACTGCTTTTGTGAAATAATGTCTGTAGTATCAACACCGTTCTTGTGCCACAAAGTCTTCAGGTCTTTAATCAAAGGCTGCAAGTAAATATCAATGTCCTTGCCCGGGGATTTAGGGCCAGGAATTAACAATGTCAGCATAAAGTTACTTTCTTTCATACATAACCAAGGAGGCAGATTGTATGTTGTCAATACCACCGGCCACATGTTGTAGGTCTGACTAAGGTTGCCGAACGGATTGAAACCATCAGCACACAACCCTAGTCAAACATTTCTTGGTTCTGCTGCAAACTCTGGATACTTCAAGTCAAACTTCTTCCAAGCCGCGCCATCAACCGGGTGTTGCATCTTACCAGGCTCCGTACACTTTCCAGTAGCATGCCAAGTCATGTCTTTTGCAGTGTGTCTAGACTTGTACAAACGTTGTAGTCTAGGAATGATTGGAAAGTAACGCAACACCTTCCTAGGAACTTTCTTCCCCGGTGTGTTAGTGTCTTTCCATCTACTCGTTTTACACACCGGACAGAATTGCAGATTGTTATTATCCTCCCAAAACAAGCAGCAGTCGTGTTCACAAACATGTATCGACTCGTAACCTAACCCGATCGTTTTAAATGTCTTCTTTATTTCATAGTAGTTCAGTGGGAACTTGAATCCTTTACTATCGGGTAACATATATCGGAGAAACTCTAATATTTCATTGAATAAAGAATCTGGCATTTTTCCTTTAGCCTTAAAATAGGTAAATTTTGCCATAAAGTCTAGTCGAGACACATGTTCACAACCATCATACAGCGCCTCGTTGGCAATTGAATACAACTCTTCAAACTCGGTACGAGTGGCTTGAGGCGGTTGAGTCGGTTGGTTACTAGTCTCACCAATATTATCTCCTTGTGTTGGTTCATTCGAAGGAATATAGCTAAAATCATCGAGTAACGCTGTCATGTCACTCATCATAGGTTCTCCTAGGTTATCTATCACTGGCACACGTGGAGCCGGTTCACCGTGTTTGAGCCATGTGGTATAAAGTGGGTCCCACCCGTTTATAGCAATTTCCTCTCCAATCTAATCGATGGGTTTCCATAATACATTTCGACATTTTTTGCATGGACATCTAATTTTCCCCGCAGAATTAACCAACGGCCGGCAATGATTGACGAACTTTGTAAGACCGTCATTAAATTCTTTGGAAAGTTTCGGTTTTTTTATCCAACTCTTATCAGCGAATACCATAACTGCGTTTTATCCGTATATTTAGTTATTATTACATGGAAGGCAATTATGGAAAGCAATCCTAGATGTTTTGTTAACCTAGTGCAACTATGGAAGGCAATCCTAACCCACTCTTTGATGCTTCGTCTCATATATGAATGCGTATAACCGATTTACTATTTGAGAAAATTTCGGCAGCATTTCCCCTCAACTCCCCAAATATGTGTTTAAAGACATATTCGTAGGAGTAAAGGAGAAACACTGTCGAAATCATCTCAAATAGTAAACCAGTTATACGCATTCATATCCTAAATGAGACAAAACAATCAAAAAGCAGTCCCAAACAGGGGACTTTCCGAAGTTAATTCCTATTAAATTAACTTCAGACGGGTTTTCTATAGGTTGATCAATTTCAGACGGGAATTTTCTGAAATTAATCGCTAAAATCCTAAAACATTCCTAAGGTTTAATTCAATAAAACATTTATATCAAACAGCTTATTCTGATAAGTTTTATCAGAATAAGTTGTTTTCAAACAGCTTATCCTGATAAGCTTATCAGGATAAGCTGTTTGAAAACAGCTGGATAAGCTGTTTTCAAACAGATTATTCCGATAAACTTATCGGGATAAACTGTATTCAAACAACTTATCCTGATAAACTTATCAGGATAAGCTGTTTGAAAACAGTTTATTCGGATAAGCTGATCAGGATAAACTGTTTGAAAACAGCTTATCCTGATAAGCTTATCAGAATAAGCTGTTTTCAAACAGCTTATTCCGCTAAGCTTATCAGGATAAGCTGTTTCAAACAGCTTATCCTGATAAGCTTATCAGGATAAGCTGTTTGAAGCAGCTTATCCCGATAAGCTTAGCGGAATAAGCTGTTTGAAAACAGCTTATTCTGATAAGCTTATCAGAAAAAGCTGTTCTGATAAGCTTATACGAATAAGCTATTGGAAAACAGCTTATATCAAAATAAAGTGTTCTCTTCGGTTAGGCATCATATATAAGGAGTGTTTGGATTTAAATTTAACACAAGAAAATAACATTTTTAAATCCCCAACGACATGTCGCTAGGGAAACCAAACGAAATTTTTTTATATAAAATATACCTTCCCGCTGCTACAGTTGCCTACCGCCGCCTACCGCTACCTACGCTGCCTACCGCTGCCTACTGCCGCCTACCGCTTCCTACGCTGCCTACCGCTACCTACGCTGCCTACTACTACTGCTACCTACGCTGCCGCTGGGGAAACCAAAATGATAAAAATCCCCAACGACATGTCGCTGGAGAAACCAAAATGATAAAAATCAGTAAATAACATATATTATCAGTTAGAATTAAAAAAAACATACCTGTTATTTGTGGTGTTTGGCTGTGGTCGGCTGCTGTCGGCTATGGTCGGCTGCTTTCGGCTGTGGTCGGCTGCGGTCGGCTACAATAATATAAAACATTAAAGTAAAAACTTAATTAAACATTCAATTAATAAAAACTATAAATTTATATAAAAACTCAATTTATTAAAAACAATTGAATTAAAAAAACAAAACCTTTAGATTATATGGTGATGGAGATGGGTGACGGTGGTGGTGATTAGCAGTGGTGATGGTGGGAGTGATGGAGATGGGTGACGGTGGTGGTGATTAGCAGTGGTGATGGTGGGAGTGATGGAGATGGGTGACAGTGGTGGAGATGATCAGTGGTGATGGAGATGGGCTGTGGTGATGGTGTTTTACACAGAGAAGAGAAAGAGATAAGAGAGGTTTGGGAGATAAGTGATGTTTATGTAAATCGTTGAGGATAAGGTCTGGTCAAAAGTTTCCCCAGCGACATGTCGCTGGGGAAAATTTCCTTTTTCTTGACGAACTTTTCCCCAGCGACATGTCGCTGGGGAAACCTTAGACTTTGTCGTTTTGCGCAGCTGGTTTAATAAGCGTTGGAAATTAACGAAACTTACCCCAGCGACATGTCGCTGGGGAAAAGTGTGTTTTGTCGCTTTGTGAAAGAAGCGCCTTAATGAAAATTTTTGGAGGGATTTCTAAAATTGGTAAACGAAACTTACCCCAGCGACATGTCGCTGGGGAAACTTTTTTAACAATTTATGATATTTACTTTTAAATGATTAATAATAATAATTTTATATAATTGTATATTATAATTTTATATAATTAAAAATAATAAGTTTTATATAATTGTATATTTTACTTTTATATAATTAAAAATAATAAGTTTTATATAATTGTATATTTTTTTATATAAGATATTTATGTAAATTAGTTTTAAATGATTGATAATAATACGTTTTATATACCATTTATGTAATTTACTTTTAAATGATTAATAGAGTTCATCATTATAGGTTCAATGTATTAGATACGTTTCATCATTAGAGGTTCAATGTATTAGATAGGGTTCAACACTATAGGTTCAATGTATTAGATAGGGTTCATCATTAGAGGTTCAATGTATTAGATAGGGTTCATCATTAGAGGTTCAATGTATTAGATAGGTTTCATCATTAGAGGTTCAATGTATTAGATAGGGTTCATCATTATAGGTTCAATGTATTAGATAGGGTTCATCATTATAGGTTCAATGTATTAGATAGGGTTCATCATTATAGGTTCAATGTATTAGATAGGGTTCATCATTATAGGTTCAATGTATTAGATAGGGTTCAACATTATAGGTTCAATGTATTAGATAGGGTTCAACATTATAGGTTCAATGTATTAGATAGGGTTCAACATTATAGGTTCAATGTATTAGATAGGGTTCAACATTAGAGGTTCAATGTATTAGATAGGGTTCATCATTATAGGTTCAATGTATTAGATAGGGTTCATCATTAGAGGTTGAATGTATTAGATAGGGTTCATCATTAGAGGTTCAATGTATTAGATAGGGTTCATCATTATAGGTTCAATGTATTAGATAGGGTTCATCATTATAGGTTCAATGTATTAGATAGGGTTCATCATTATAGGTTCAATGTATTAGATAGGGTTCATCATTATAGGTTCAATGTATTAGATAGGGTTCATCATTAGAGGTTCAATGTATTAGATAGGGTTCATCATTATAGGTTCAATGTATTAGATAGGGTTCATCATTATAGGTTCAATGTATTAGATAGGGTTCATCGTTATAGGTTCAATGTATTAGATAGGGTTCATCATTATAGGTTCAATGTATTAGATAGGGTTCATCATTATAGGTTCAATGTATTAGATAGGGTTCATCATTATAGGTTCAATATATTAGATAGGGTTCATCATTAGAGGTTCAATGTATTAGATAGGGTTCATCATTATAGGTTCAATGTATTAGATAGGGTTCATCATCATAGGTTCAATGTATTAGATAGGGTTCATCATTATAGGTTCAATGTATTAGATAGGGTTCATCATTATAGGTTCAATGTATTAGATAGGGTTCATCATTAGAGGTTCAATGTATTAGATAGGGTTCATCATTAGAGGTTCAATGTATTAGATAGGTTTCATCATTAGAGGTTCAATGTATTAGATAGGGTTCATCATTAGAGGTTCAATGTATTAGATAGGGTTCAACATTATAGGTTCAATGTATTAGATAGGGTTCATCATTATAGGTTTAATGTATTAGATAGGGTTCATCATTATAGGTTCAATGTATTAGATAGGGTTCAAAATTATAGGTTCAATGTATTAGATACGTTTCATCATTAGAGGTTCAATGTATTAGATAGGGTTCATCATTATAGGTTCAATGTATTAGATAGGGTTCATCATTAGAGGTTCAATGTATTAGATAGGGTTCATCATTATAGGTTCAATGTATTAGATAGGGTTCATCATTATAGGTTCAATGTATTAGATAGGGTTCATCATTATAGGTTCAATGTATTAGATAGGGTTCATCATTATAGGTTCAATGTATTAGATATGGTTCATCATTATAGGTTCAATGTATTAGATAGGGTTCATCATTATAGGTTCAATGTATTAGATAGGGTTCAACATTACAGGTTCAATGTATTAGATACGTTTCATCATTAGAGGTTCAATGTATTAGATAGGGTTCATCATTATAGGTTCAATGTATTAGATAGGGTTCATCATTAGAGGTTCAATGTATTAGATAGGTTTCATCATTAGAGGTTCAATGTATTAGATAGGGTTCATCATTATAGGTTCAATGTATTAGATAGGGTTCATCATTATAGGTTCAATGTATTAGATAGGGTTCATCATTATAGGTTCAATGTATTAGATAGGGTTCATCATTATAGGTTCAATGTATTAGATAGGGTTCAACATTATAGGTTCAATGTATTAGATAGGGTTCATAGTTAGAGGTTCAATTTATTAGATAGGGTTCATCATTATAGGTTCAATGTATTAGATAGGGTTTAACATTATAGGTTCAATGTATTAGATAGGGTTCTACATTATAGGTTTAATGCATTAGATAGGTTTCAACTTTAGAGGTTCAACGTATTAGATAGGGTTCAACATTAGAGGTTCAACGTATTAGATAGGGTTCAACGTTAGAAGTTCAACGTATTAGATGTTCATTGGTGGAAAAACATTGGAGGGAAAACATTGGAGGGAAAACATTGGAGGGAAAATGTTAACAATTTCCCTCACTTTTTTAGCATAAAAAGAGAACCACACACACTCCTTATCATCACAACCACCAGCAGATTACACACACTTATCATCATAAACAAATTGTTATTATGTACATGTTGAAGCATGAAGCTTTTCCGTGCAGGTGTGGACATGGAGATGTAGTTCTTCGAGAATCGTGGACAACTGAAAACTTTGGTAGACTGTACTATGCTTGTCCACGTTCACGGGTTCAACCTCCAGTTTCATATGGATGCAAATTTTTTTTATGGAAAGACGAACGCGTCCAACTACTAATCAATTCTCTTGGAGGTTCAATGAGCTTTTCTCCTCCAAGCTCTTCTTCAAGACCTTCAACGAGCTTTTCTCCTCCAAGCTCTTCTACCAGACCTTCAACGATTCCAATTTCTTCTCCAAGCTCTTCAGCGTGTGTAAACTGTATGCGCTTGAATGGAATGATAATGGTACTTGAGCGTACGATAGAGTTGTACTGCAACTCCGATAGGCACACATTGGATTCAGCTGCACTACTTCACGACCTTTACGATGACATGGGGAACATTCGTTTGAACTAGTTTATGATGTATCTGTTTTCGTGTTTATGAGTCTATTATCGGTTTAATATCCATGTTTAATTAAGCGCGTGTTTAAGTGTCAGTGTAGAATAAAGTTAGGTTTAGGCGTGTCTGTTTGTAAGCCTCAATGAATGTTAACAATTTTTAATTAATATTAACAATGAATGTTAACAATTATCAGTGAATGTTAACTTTTGGCGGGCAAAATGTTGACGGGAAAACATTGGCGAGAAAATTAACCATTTGTCTCACTTTTTTTAATCATAAAAAGAGATATACTATTTTAATAACTATATTTTTTAATATATATATTATATTTACTAAAATATTATATAAACATTACACATTTTTTGAAAATTGGTGGTCAAACAGAAGTCAACGTTTCCCCAGCTACATGTCGCTGGGGAAAGATTTGTTCGTTTTTTTAAAATAGACGCGTTAACGGAATATCTTTGGAGGGAATCCTGAAAAGTTTCCCCAGCGACATGTCGCTGGGGAAAAGTTTGGTCAGAAATTAAACAAGGCATTAACCACTAATCACTTGGATTAGACGTGGAAGAAAGTTTCCCCAGCGACATGTCGCTGGGGAAAAGTTGGCGGGTTAATCTCCCGCTTGCATTTTTGTGAAATAGTTTGGTCAAAATTTAGTCAACTTATCCCCAGCGACATGTCGCTGGGGAAACTTTTCTTTATTTTTTGGTCAAAATTTTTTCGAGAAAGTTTGCCACGTCAGAAAGTTTTTGTCGTTTAGCGTCTTTTCCCCAGCGACATCATGTCGCTGAGGAAAACCCCGATGGGGAAGGGTTGGATTGTTGTAGTGATACACGGTTAGGATGTTACTTGTACTAGAAAACATTGATCACTTTATTTCTTTAAAACAGAATTAACCAACGCCATTTGTTGTTCAATATATGTTTTTGTTTTCTTCTTGATCATTGCGCACAGAACTTCACTATTAGGGTCGATGTTGGAAATAATTGGACTAAAACGGTGGAAAAGGTTGTTAATAGCGTCAAAGGTATGTGTACTAATTATTATGTTGTTCTTGTAATTTTACCTAGCTAATAAAGTAATAAGATTTTGATAATTAACGTACATGTTCTTTTTTGTGATATTGAAGGAGTGACTAGTTTCCGAATGGAGGATGATGGGAAGGTACATATATCTGGTTACATTGAACCCAACGTACTTCTGAGATGTCTGCAGAAAAATGGTATAACAGCACATCTAATGCATTGGCAATATGAAGAAAGCAAAACCAACTTTTATCGAAATGGTTATGGAGTTAGCTACAGCAATGGCAATGGTTATAACAATTACTACAGTCATCAGCAAGTTTACGAAGTTAGCGTCAGTTATAACTATATTCCTCAGCCAAGTACCACCTACGTGCCGTCTTATCCACCTCGTGTCGATCCACATGCTAATCGTGAGGACTGCAGTCATCAGCCACATGCTAATCATGAGGACTCACTACTAGAAAATAGAGCAACAGTGACGGAATTACCGACTGACAAATTTCCGTCGCAAATTACTGACAAAATTCCGACGCATTAGCGACTGATATTGTAATCATTTTTTTGCAACGACTTTCAGACAGATTTTCGAGAGATTTGTGAGGGATAAAAACATCGACGGAAATCCGTCGGTAAATAACTTATATTGCGTCCGCTTTCCGACGGGCTACTGACAATTTTGTTTATTTCTCGCTATTGTGTCGGAAAGTGTTAAATACTAGCAATGTTTGAACTTTCTGTCGGAAATTAAATTCTTTTGCGACGGATTTCCGACGGAGATTTAATAGTGTGATAAAGTGAACTTTTACTAAGCTCAATTAATTTGTGAAGTGAAATATCGTTACACTTATTGGTCTATCTTGTTTTGTTATAAAGCCCAATCCGTGTTTCATAAGCTGATTTTCAAATCGAGTGCGGAATTTAACTCGAACGAAACTATTACCAAAAACTAAAATAAAATACATTTTGTATAAATCATACTACTAAAAATCATAGTTTTAAATTGCTTGCTATATCCCGCCTTAAGGCGCTAAAACTTGAGGCGTTACATCCGCACTACGTAATAGGTCACATGATATGCGGTAATTTTTTGAATTTAACTCCAAAAAATAAAGATTGTTGTATGTAAGAAGAGTTTTATATCTTTAATTATTATGTGTAACATATAAATATAATATTAAAATATAATAAAACAAATATATATTTTTATATGTTGCTATAATCTACGCTTTAGAAATTCTAAATTTTCGCTTTAGCTGTTAAAGCGTATTGCTTGGACATGTCGCCACGCGTCACGCTATTTATAACCATGCTAAAAATATGTCTAAGTTAAATAAAATACAATCTCACTACCAAAATTTATTATCAAAATACATAATTTCAAAATCCCTTTTTAAAACATATAAAAGATATATTGTTATATTAAATAATGAAAGCCCCAAATTCATGTTTTAAGTGTATAATTATATCCTATTTCTCAATATAAAATTCATTAAAAATCCCATTTCTTCTAAAATTTTCATTTCACACACATCATTTCATACACTTATAAAATCCCATTCGTTTATAAGCATCTATCTTCTCCAACCGTTCCATGGTCTGAATTTACACTTATAAAATTTTAATTAACGATCACTTAAAAAAGGGTGAACATCTCCATCGTCTCCAACCGTTCCATCGTCTCACACTTAGAAACATCGTCGCCGCTCGCCGTCGTCAACCGCCATCAACCGCCATGGATTATTGCCTCTAAGGTTGAAATCGATTTTAATTTTTCTCTAATTTGATTAATTTTAAGAAAAAATTTCACGTTTGGTCCCTATCGTTTACCCCAAACATCAAGTTTGGTCCCTATCTCAAACTAAGTGCACAGATCGTCCCTATCGTTTACACTTTGGATCAAGAATAGTCCCTATCTTGGATAGGCGTTAGTTTTATCAGTTAAATCGTGTAAGTGGAGGGGCATTATGGTCCTTTCCTTGTTTGGCTTCATTAAATACAAACACTCACCCCTTTTCATCCCACAAGATCAAACACACACAATTTATTTTTTTTACTGATTTTGTTTATTATCTCAAATCATAAATTTTTTTTTTTAATAAATCAAAACCACCCAACTTGTAAATCAAGCAGGTCGTTAGTTTAAGATGTGTGGAAAAATGATCACAGAAAGATGAGGATTTCAGGAAATTCCTCTTCTTACTTTTCGAGATCTTCTACAACGTTTTGGGGTTACTAATCACCTGCAATTTCATACCAGACTTCATAATATTCTCCTTCTTCCTCTTCTCACTCTCCTCCTTCTTCTTCCTCTTCTCAATCTTATTATTCCTAATCTCCTCCTTCAGCTCGGTTATCCTCTCCTTAAAAGCCCTCTTAATCTCCTTACTCTTTGACCTCTCTTCGTGAGTCGATTTCTTCAAGCTCACTCTCTTAGGACGTGGATCTTCCATTGATTCAGCTTCACCACTCGCGTTGTTTACAGCACTAGCTTCACAGTCAGATGAATCAACAACCCCACCCCAGAAACACTAGATGATGCTAGCTTATCAGTGGGTTCATAATCATACAAACATTTCATCTTCCTCACATTAGATCTTGGCTACAAGTATTCTTGGATTCGGTTCTGGATTCGTCTGAGATGCAGCCCCTAGATCAATATCATTGGTATCGTCACCTTCATCACCACTAAAGGCTCCAGCTTTAGTGGCCACAACAACCTTCATCACTGCTATTTCTTCTTCTTCCACTTCATCTAACCTATTCTTGGATTCGGTTTTATAACCATCAACGACTTCTGGTACACTTCTGGATTGGTTTCCACAACCATCAAACACAAGATCTTGGCTCCATCATTCAAGATCCGGCCGCCGCCACCATCCACCTCCGTCCTCCTCCACCATCCAAACGAGATATTTAGGGTGGCCAACTGTCAAAGGGAGTTGCGGTGATCACTAAAAAATGTGTGTGGTCCGTGTGATGGTGTGTTTGACTCTCGTGAACTAGTCGGCCAAAAGGCCGAAAACCATATAAAGTGACTCCCTTGAACAATTTTTGTTTTTTTCTTTCTATTAATGGAGCTGAATGCGACTTTTTGAAGTTAACTAAAAAACAGGTCCCACTGAGAGAGAGAGGTACATATCGAGCTGTACGAGCTTACTATAACTTGACACGTGTACAATATGGCTTTTGGGTGCGTGTTAGGCTGGCGATTATGGACGTCAGTTGTGGATGGTGGAGGAGGACGGAGGTGGATGGTGGCGGTGGCCGGATCTTGAATGATTGTAGCCAAGATCTAATGGTGATAATAGATCTAGGGTTTTTGTGATAAAGAAAGAAAGTGAGATATTATGTGAGAGAAAAGGATTAAAAGAAAAAAAAAGAGTAAATGACCAAATTACCCTTCCCCCATACCACTTAACAGCCAAAACTAACTCCCATCCAAGATAGGGACCATTTTTGATCCAAAGTGTAAACCATAGGGACGATCTGTGCACTTAGTTTGAGATAGGGACCAAACTTGATATTTGGGGTAAACGATAGGGACCAAACGTGAAATTTTTTCTAATTTTAATTTGATTCTAATTTAAATGATTTGAATGCATTGAGAGCTTATTTGTTATTTGTTAGCTGTTAGGAGAATTGAGAGTTGTTAGGATAGATGTTAGCTGTTGTGAATTGAGAGCTTGTTTGTTATTTGTGTTAGGATAGATGTTATTTGTTGATGAATTGCTATGAATGAGTTAATGGTAATGGTAAATAAAAAAAATGAGCTGTTAGGATAGATGTTAGCAGTTTCTTGGTTGCTTAAGTTATCTTGTTATGAACAATTGCTAATGGTCTATAAAAAATGTTACCATCAAATGGCAAGTCATTATGCGAATTTTGATAAGCTTGGGTTGTTGAAGTATATTTTATACCAATACTTTCATAAACTTATACGCGAAATTTGGGAAAGTGAAAGGCGCTGAAATGGCTAGTTGATACATCACTTGAAGGTTAGTGGTGAAGGTTAGGCTCTTGTTAGTGGTATGAAATATACTTAGTGGTTTGATGACGTTGTTAGATTTTGTTGTAGCGAGTTGGAGTTACTTGTACATCAATGTCTTATTCAGTAGAATTGCGTAAGCGATTTAGATCAGAAATTTGTGATGCTGCTAGGCGAAAAACTGGACAATAATTTTGATTCCGTACCACACTCAATGTTAATTCACTTTGTACATTTTATATACGTCTATGGAAATAATTTACTTTGTACATTTTATATACGTCTATGGAAACTGTTTCATCATAATTCTTACTAGTTTTTCATCATAATTCTTACTAGTGTTAAATCACAATTCAAATAATAGTTGTTTCATCGTAATTCTTACTAGTTTAGTATTACATGAGAAAACATTACATGTGTATAATGGAAGTAGAATTTTTGGCCTGGTGGGAAATTGGTCTCATAAACGTGTCCATTTAGATTGGTTATGAGGACCTAAATAATAGGAAGACTATTGGTTTAAGCTTGTGTTGATGTCGGATTTGAACGTGAGAGGGTCAAAATGGATAGTTATTAGTTTATACACGATATTTTGTTTTGGTATTCCATTTAGATTGTTTAAGGGTGTCGTATGAAGTAACAAGCACACCCCCGGATTTATACCCAATCCATACCATGTCTCGAAAGAAAAAGAAAGTAGAGGCAAAAACCTCGCGTACTATATTTACGACTCAAACTTGTGTTTTTTAATTAACTGCTCATTTAACTTGGGGTTCGGTTTGATTAGTTAAAAAATAAAAACTATTTTCAAGGGCGGGTAGTTCATTTTACTATCTGTAATGCTCGATTCAGAATCTGTTATGAGGGTACCCCTAGTCGTGGCTATAAGGACATGTTCGTAGACATTGTTTAGAGTCTTTATAGTTTGGTTTGTATAAAAGGCCATGTTATTTTGGTTGATTTCTTACACAGTTGTACATGTAACAGAAAAGGTAACAGCATATTGGCGCGATTAAGTGTTTTTGAGATTTTAGTTGCATTGTGCTCGTGTTATTTTTAATAGAAAATGTAAGCTTGATTCAGAATTTGATATACTCATTGAACATCAAAAGCTTTAGTTTAGTTATAATTTTTGAGTGAAAAGAAGGGTGGAACTTTATTGATAAGTTGAGTATGTGACTAGACTTCGTTAGACGGCTTTCATGTCCAGTTGCACAGATATGGTGGATGGATTGAAAGTCATCTACTTCGAAAAAGTAAGTATACTAAACATGATCTAAAAAGTTGTATCTAACCATTTCTTATTTTCTGTTTTGGTGTGGAGAGGCGAACGAAGAGCCAGCTCAACCCGTCACTATGGACGCATTTGAGCTGATTTTTAAATCTCAGGGTCTCAATATCACTTCTCAATCTGGAAACAAATGGTATGTTAAACCCGTGTCTTTCAAATGGCCTGTTTTATTGCTATTTATGTAATAAGGGTGTTTGGTTTTGCATTTTGGACCTGATTCTTGATCATAATTTTATGTTTGATTAATCGGGTACTAGACAACTACAACAGAACTGATTATCTTGGGGGATAACTAAGTTGAAAATTAATTGAGATACTTTTACTCCGATCCTACAAAATGGGATAAATAAATGGATCGGAGTTGTTTCCCTATATGGGAAAATATTTGTTTAATCTAACCATGAATAAATATATGGGTCGGGCAAACAGAGAAAGCATGTCATTTTGTTTTGAACTACAAAAAACATATCATTTGGTTTGCATTTTTTATTTATAGTTTCAGTTTGATTAACAAAAAAATTGGTGCAAGGTATGAGTACCAGATGCAATACGGGTGGTCTTTTGTTGGCTTGGTGCTAGACTTGGTTATGCACAAGCTGCAAGCGACGAGCGTGTGATTTCTTGCATTGGTGATGGTAGTTTCCAGGTACATACTTTTTTCCGATTGACTTATGCACAGGTAGATTCAGATAGTTTTAACCCATTAGTAATTATGCACAGATAGCTTCAGATACTTTTAACCATCCGAAGGACACTTTTGGATACTTCCAACCTGTTAGAGTCGTCTTGTCGATTTTAGCTATTTCAATTTTAGCTAAATTTGTTATTTGACATGTTTAAGCCATTTGAGATAAAAACACAACCAAACTGATTCATGGATAGATAAATGGGTCAGAGTTGTTTCCACTGTACGTTTAACCTTTTGTTGTTGTGTTGTATTCTAGCCTATTACTTGCGTCAGGAGGAACGTGGTGCAGGAGATTAAAGTCGTATTTCTACTCAAGATAAACATCTAAGAACGGTACGATTTATTAACAAGTTTTTCCATAGAATCTCTCTTTTTGATAATTTCATTTGGGTCTGCATGCCGCAAAACAATCCTTTCGAAACATGTTAGGTTTTTAAGTAGTAGATCATTTACCTTGCAATGACCACTTCTCGAACGTCCTGAAGTGATTAAGAGGTATTAAGTAAATTTATGGACATTGGACTCGAACTTCAAGCGTAACACAACTACATAAAAAACTTCAGCAAATCAATGAATAGCAGCAAGAAATCTTAATGGATGAATTAAGAGGTATTAAGCAATTTTTTAGCGAAGTAGTGGCTGCAATCTGTGATGCGAAGTTTAAGAGTGCAGATATACATAGTTGTGTACAGAAAAAATTAGCCTCATATTTGTACTAGGTCCTGCTTCATTTCACTTGTATCACGGGCTGGATCAACTTTTCTTTGATGGAATTATTGAAGATGCTCACGCCAACCTCCTGAAAATGGAGGGCTTTACCTGGTTTGAGTCTGTGTGGCGGTGGGCTCAAACCCCGTGGATTAGTCGGCCAATGAGTCGGAAATCACGGTTACCAAAAAAAAAAAAAAAAAAAAAAATTATTTAAGATGCTGCCATTTTGGTAACTCTTCTAGATTTCCGCAATAACGAGTATATTATCTTTGATATCAGCTATACGTGTAAAGAAAAAGGAGTTATTATCTGTTACTCTAGAACTGATTGCTTTATTTATTTCTTTCATTTTAAGAAGTATTTGTAATTTGTGTCAGGTTATTAGTTTTTGTGTCACATTATAAGAGTTTTTATTTTTTTGGTTTATTTGTAGCAGGTGCAAATTTTGGAAGAGCCAGCAAGGAAATAGCAAAAGGATTACAGTCGAATGAGGGTGCGACTGGAAATGGAGATGAAGTGCAAGCATAAGTGGAACGTCAAGTGTAGGAACACATGCATCAGATATTTTTATATTTTTATGAACATTTGGAATAGTTACAAATTTCTTATTGTATACTGTAGTTTGATTGGTTCTACATGGATTTTAAATCGGATGCAACTTTTTGAATGTGAATGATATTAGACAAATATATTTAATTTCTAGAACATTTGTATTTATTATTGGATTACACAAAATTTAGCAATTGCTTGTCCAGTTATCTAGAAGCAATCCTGACAAACTGTGACACTTTACTATCTTTACCGACTGAGTTCTGAGGAAGGTATTACCGACGACCTTCCAACAGTATACTCCGAGAGATTTCCGACAGAAATTTTACCGACAGACTTTCGACCGATATTTCAGTCGCTATTTCCGACAGAGTTCCGGCAGATACAGATTACCGAGCATGAATTTAGCGACACGCAAAATCCGTCACAAATCCGTCGGAAAACACCTATACCGACAGATTTCCGACTGAAACGGCTGTCGCTAAAGACCTGATTTGTTGTAGTGACTGCAGTCATCAGCCAGTTCATTACGAGGTCTACAATAATAACGTCAGTAATAACTATATTTCTCAGCCAAGTACCACCTCGTCTTATCCACCTCGTGGCGATCCATATGCTAATCATGAGGAGATCAGCTGTTGCTGCATCATGTGATGTTGTTTATCATGTGCCATAATCTGTACCCCGAATTTACTTTCCTAGTTAGTTTGTGTTTTATTACAACATTTGATTTAGTTTTAGCAAAGAGTGCTCATGCTAGTTGACCTTTTTCGACCTAGCTATCACCTTTACTTACCGTACTTGCAAAAACTATAAATGCAATGCATTACATATATTTGAAGAAAATTACATTTGATGTTCAACGATTTGCATGTTGTTGTAGTTGAAAGAATAATTTGGTCGGGTTGATTTTCATGACTCTTCTCGTGTCGTTTAAAATAGGTTAAAAAGGGATCTAGAATCGGAGCCTCTTATTCAACGATCTTATGATATAAGTATAGTATAAAAGAGGTGGTAGTGAATAACCTAGGAGGATAAAATGATCCTACCCATGTATTTATAATATATGGATTAAGGTAACGTAGGATGTGGGTCCCCCAGTCTAGCATGATAAAATTCTTGATCATTTTTTGCTAGTGTTAAACATAAGATTCATATAACACGGGTTCGATCAAAAGGTCGGAGAGGATAAAAGAGATAGAAAGTCATTTTAGTGAGAGAAAGTGTAGAGAGAAAATTTGTGTTTTATTCCTAGAGAGAGTGAAACTTAAACAAATGATTATCCTCGCCCTCCTTAGAAGCAATGAGGGGATTATATAGCACGTAACACGTATAACTAACTACATATAACGTTTCTAGTCCCTACGTGTCCGACTGTTAAGTCTAAATGTATTTACCTATAAGCTTGCATATTTTAGTGTTAACTGATAGACTTTTGTTGTGTCTAGAGGTGTCTTCCTTTTGAACCATACGCTGTTATTTGTGCTTGGATGCTTGGTTTCACGTGATTGGACGGTAAGAGTATCGTAAGAAGGATCTATTTTTTTATAGTCGGGTAACATAAGCATTGGCAAAGGTAACATTCTTATTCTCTAAGGGGAGGATGATGAGAATTATTTATAACAGTGTTGAAAAAAAATTACAAGACTGATTAATCGTCATTTAATATGTTGGAAATACGTTTTTACGTATTTAGGAAGGATCGGTCACTTAAACAATATATTAGTTAGTAGCTCCTAGTCTATGTAATAGGTGTTAAGTAAACAAGGCCAAAGTCCGGTCCATTACTATGGTCGGCGGTCCATTGTAAAGCCCAAGTCCATCTTGTGGGCTTAGGTATATAAACCATCTCCTTAGTTGGAGAGGGCGTGGTTGCTCATTATTTTCACACACATAATATGTGTTTTCTCACTTTCTCTCTCTAAATGTGTGTTTGTGTAACCTCCTCCTCTCTCTCTACTTTCTCTCTCTAGAATATCTAAGATTTACATAATGATACAAATGGTAACAAGAGCCATGGGATGAGTGCTTTGTTATTGTGTTTGTAGTTTATTGATTTCGTGTGATTTGATCCTAAAACCCACGGCTCCATTTTTTTTAATGTTTTTTGTTGTTTAATCTTTTTATAAATCATCTACAAAGTTGTGGTAGTGATTTGGGTTTCATCTTTTGGTTAAAAACACAATTTTTTTTGGTGTTTGGATTGATTTTTGATGATAAAGTTCATATAAAGTACAAATCTTGATTTCAAAATTTTCGTCATAAATTCGAAAAAGTTTGTATTTTTCTAGTCCCTACGAAGCTAAAAACCTTGGAAGTACAAGTCGTTTCGCCGAAAACCCTTGTAAACGTTGCCTTTTCGAAGATTCAAAAACTTGCATTTTTTCGAAATATTCCGAGTTGATAAAACCCTAGAAATTACGAAATGGTGAAGTCTGCTTTTTCCGAAATGGTGAAGTTTCTTTTTTCCGAAATGGTGATTTGCATTATTCCGAGATCGTGAAGTCCATTATTCCGAAATCATGAAATTCGTTTATTCTGAAATCATAAAGTTTCATTATTCCAAAATTGTATAAGTTGCATTATTCTGAGATCGTGAAGTCCATTATTCCGAAATCGTGAAGTTCATTTATTCCGAAATTGTAAAGTTGCAATTATTCCGAAGTCGTATAAGTTGCATTATTCCGAGATTGTGAAGTTCATATATCCCGAGATCGTGAAGTTCATATATTCCGAGATTGTGACTATTGTTATTCCGAGATCGTATAAATATATCGAAATAAGTGAGCGTAAGAAATTTGCTCAAGGAGATTTTGGTTATTCAACAAGGCAATTTTAGGGGGTTTCAATCAACTTTTCATCACCAATCAAGGACTCATGAATATTTACGGTTTATTTGGTGGTTTGTAAAATCCCGCTAATTTATTTTTTGCTTTCTACACGAATTGTAAAATCCCGTATTGTTCTTTCGACAACAAGCACATTTACTTTCTCTCATTGTTCGATCATAGTTTGTAAATCTTAATGATCACAATGGAGTATACTTCTCTTATGGATAAATCCATCCTCTCGGGTACGGATTATCGTCCACCTATGTTGTTGAAAGAAATGTACGAGGCATGGACTTCTAAAATGGAACTATATATGATGAATAGATATAACGGACATCTAATTTTTGCATCGGTTCAAAATGGAACATTAGATTATGGTACCGTCATAGAGGGTACAGTTACTCGTGCTCGTACAATGGACGACTTGACCGGAGATGCTAAAATTGAAGCTAAGTGTGATATTCAAGCTACAAATATCATTCCCCAAGGTCTTCCTCCAGATGTCTACAAACTCGTGAGTCATTACAAAGTTGCCAAAGAGTTATGAAAGATAATTCACATTTTGATGCAAGGCACCTCGTTAACTCAACAAGAACGGGAGTGTAAGCTATATGACACATTTGATAAGTTTGCTTACGTTCCAGGGGAGACTCTTCATGATTATTATTTGAGATTCACTTTAATGTTGAATGAGCTTAACATTTTTGACATGAAGATACCGTAGTTTCAACTCAACACAAAGTATTTGAATACTCTTCCCCACGAATGGAGCAAGTTTGTGATGGATGTTAAGTTGGTTAAGGATTTGCATCAAATCAACATGGATCAACTTCAAGCTTATCTTCAACAACACGAACGCCATTTGCAAGAGATTCGGTTGTCAAAATCTCAAGTCTATGATCCACTTGCCATGATTGATTCTCATCAAATGACTCCTCAACACAACTTAGCTTACTCTTATCAACAACCATCATATATGTAGCATCAACACACCTATCTGCAACCACTCAACCATCATATCAACCACCGATGATGCCACAACAAGCATTTTAACCAAGTGTTCTACAACAGCCTTATTCACAACAACTAACTCATCAAGCATCTTCATCTCAAGCTATCAATTCTCCAATGGGCTATACTCCTCCTTAAGGATATTTTCTAATTGATGCGCCACAAGCACAAGCCTTGTATTCTAATGAACTTCCAATAATTCAACTACCGGTCCTCAGTCAAAATGATTCTCCAACTGTTGTTTTAAACCATCTCACTGCCTACTCGTCAAAACTTGTTGCAACTAGAGGATTCCCACCTACGAACAATCAGCTCCGCACATATTCAAATACTCGCCAACAAGCCACTATTCAAGACGGTCAAGTAATGGTGCAATCTATTCAAGAAAGGAAAAAATCATTTGGATCCACTACAAGAACCGTGAATGCTCAAGATGTGAATGCTAAAGTTAGTGGAAATGAAAGCTTCAATGGTCCTCAAAAGGTTGTGACATGCTACAATTGTCGAGGACAAGGTCACATGGCTAAGCAGTGTACTTAGATGAAAAGGAGAAGGGATGCATCATGGTTTCAAGAGAAGATGTTCTTGGTCTATGCTAAATCAAAAGGAAATATTTTGGATTCAGAGGAATTAGCATTTCTTGCAGACCCAATGGCAGTAGAAAATGAAGGCATTCCTGTAGTCTCTACTTCTAATGCAGTATATCAAGCGGATGATCTTGATGCATATGATTCGGCTTGTGATGAGCTTCACTCAGCCAAGCTGCTCTCGTTGCTAACATTTTCACTACGGTTCAAATATCGTCAATGAGGTACCAACCACAACCAATATTGTTGATAATAATCCACATCAAGTTGGGCGTGAAAATAACAACCCCTAACAGCCTTAGATAAATAGTAATTCAAATGTTGGCGTATCCAATCCTTCACATTTGAGTGAACCTCAACCAAATGCTACGACGGGTATGGTATCTTATGCTCAACAAGATTTGGTAATGGTACCTAAACATATGATTTATGATATGAATGTAGTTGTACGCCAAACCGTAGATATAAATGCCATCCTATCCGCTGAGCTTGTGCTGTATAAAGAAAAGGTCAAAACTTTTGAAATGGTTACTCAAGAAGAGAAAATAACTTATTGTGAATTTGACCAATTTCGTTTTGAAAGGCTAGAACACTTAAAAGAGATAGAAACAATAGAGCTAATCTTTCAAATGAATTAAAAGAAAAAGAGTCGGTTGTCAATAATTTTCAAAAACTGAAAACGGGTTTCGAAACTCTCGAGTGTAAAAAGGTTGAATCGGAAATTAATGCTACCATACTTCTTAAAATGAGATATCAACATCTTTTACAACAATATTATTTTACAAAACAGTTCATTTATTAACTTCATCATTTAAGGAACTTGAACTCAAGCGTCTTCAAGATTTACCACCAGGTTATGCAAAACAAGCTCAGTAAGAAATTACTAGTCTTTATTATTCGACCCTAATTGGTAAATCGAAAGAGGCTCCGTATATACCTGATGATGCAGAAATAATGTTACTTATGGAAGAAAGTTGATTATGAATGCTTTCGCAAAATCTTAAGAAAATTGATTATGATAAACATAATACATTGGCTTTTGATTTTAAGTCCCGCTTTAAAGCACAAAAGGAAATAGATCACGTACAAGCATGTGTGCCCTAAAGTTTGTCAAATGAAAACTTTCCTAGTAAGTCTCCTACACTTGTCAAAAAGAATTTAACTAAGTTAATTTCACCTGTAAGTATGGTGTTTACAAGCTTGAATGAGTTGCACCAACACTTTTCCGAATTCGAAAAGGTCATTAAGGAACGTACGATGGCCACGGCTATAACCGAAGGTGAATGGAACTTTGAACACACTAGAGCTGCGTTTCGTGATAAAATTGTTCTATTTGTGAAAAATATTAAAAAGTGTTTTAGTAATCTTGATCAAAATTTGGCTTTAGAAATTAAAGAAGTTCAACGAGTTTTCTACGAAATAGATGATGCTTATAAAAATGGTGTAGTTGAAAAGGAACAAATTTTACGCCAAAATGATCAACTTCTGAAGCAAGTGATGTTGCATGATATTGTATCTGTTTGTGTGAATAATTGTGTTGATAATGATTCTATTGTGCATAATGTTGAATCTGTGGATAATTTGGTAGATAGTAATTGTCACAAATCTGACGCTGAATTTTTAAAGTTTCAAGATTATTATAATTCGCTTTTAAAACATTTTGATAAAATTCGTGCCCTTTAACTAGGATCACTCCCACTACAGCGGAGAAAGTGTGCCATTTAACTAGGAGTACCAAGGCTACCAAAACACAAAAGTGCCCTTTAACTAGGAACACAAACACTACTATAGGAACCAAGTGCCCTTTAAATAGGTCTACTCCCACTATAGTGCCAGTCACTAATCCAAAACCTCATGAAGATGGAACCATAAAACTTGCAATTAAACAAACATATGTTAGAAAAATCCAATGCATTGTTTATTGTTGTTGAAAACAGGTGGTCCAAATCGTCCTCTGGTAGTTGGACTCTAGTTGCTCCAAGCATATGACCGGAGATCGCTCTCAACTCAGAAATTTCGCCAGCAAGTTTCTTGGTACGGTTAGATTTGGAAATGATCTTATTGCAAAGATAATTGGTTATGATGAATATCAAATTGGAAATGTTACAATTTCAAGAGTGTATTATGTGGAAGGACTCGGTCACAATTTATTTTCTGTGGGACAATTTTTTGATGCAAACCTAGAAGTTGCTTTTTGAGAGCATACTTGCTTCATTCGCAATTTAGTAGGGGTAGATTTGTTGAAAGGTACTCGAAGGAATAATTTGTATACTTTGTCTCTACAAGAAATGATGGCCTCTTCTCCCGTATGTCTACTCTCTAAATCTTCAAAGACCAAGTCATGGTTATGGAATTGACGGTTATCTCATCTTAACTTTGACGCTAACAACAATTTGGCAAAAAACGAACTTGTTCGCGGGATTCCTAAACTTAAATTTCACAAGGACCATTTGTGTTCCGCGTGTACAATGGGGAAGAGCACTAAGAAATCCTACAAACCTAAGACGGAAGACACTAACCAAGAGAAACTTTATTTGTTGCATATAGATCTTTGTGGGCCAATGCATATTGAAAGTCTTAGTGGTAAAAAGTACATCCTCGTCATTGTGGATGATTACTCACGGTTTACATGGGTGAAATTTCTCGCAACTAAAAATGAGGCACCTAAATTCATCATCGGATTTCTCAAGATGATTCAAATGCATATCAATACTACTGTCTGACGCATTCATACAGATAATGGAACCGGATTTGTTAATCGAACGTTGCGTGATAATTATGAAGATGTTGGCATATCTCATGAGAAATTCGTTGCTCGCACTCCACAACAAAACGGTGTCATTGAAAGGAGAAATCGCACACTTATAGAAGCTGCCTGAACGATGTTAATTTACGTAAAGGCTCCATTATTTTTATGGGCAGAAGCAGTATCTACCGCGACATACACCCAAAAACGTTCACTAATTCGCAAGCGCCATCGTAAAACACCCTATGAGCTTCTACATGTAAAAGTACCCGATTTATTATACCTTCGCGTGTTTGGTGCACTTTGCTATCCGAACAACGATGGTGAGAATCTGGGGAAACTTCAACCAAAGGCCGATATTGGTATTTTCATTGGTTATTCTCCCATAAATAAGGCTTTCTAAATTTAAAATCGTAACTCTTGTAAGATCCTTGAAACTATGAATGTTGATTTTGACGAGTTGACAACAATGGATTCTGAGCAAAGCATCTCCAAACCCGCACTTCATGAAATAGGACCCAGTATTATTAGCTCTGGTCTTGTCCCAAATAACCCTACTTCATCATCATTTACACCACCTACACGGAATGAGTGGGATACGTTGTTTCAACCGTTATGTGATGAATTATTTACTCCTCCAAGTATTGTTGTTCTAGAACCTGAAGAAATAGCTCTGGTTAATGAAGTTGTCGCTCCAGCAATGAGACACAATCATATGTGTCTACAACAACAATTGGTCAAGATACACCTTCAATGAGTAATTCTCAACCAACACCTGAATCAACTACTCATCTTATGCCTATTGATGATGAAGAGCATGATGATGATCACGACCTAGAATTCGCTCATATACATGAACTTCCATTCTTAGGTGTACCAATTCCTGACATTAATCAAGCGGGACCATCCACCTCAGAGGAAGCTCCTACTACGGTCTACTCCAATCTAAGGATTCGTATACATGACAGTAAATGGACAAAGAATCATCCTATGGATACTATTATTGGTGACCTTAATCGTCTAGTATCCATACGTAGTCAGCTAAAAGAAAGTGCAATGTTTTGCTACCATGATGCCTTTCTCTTTGTAGTTGAACCTAAGACGTGGCAAGAAGCTTTTATTCAATCATGTTGGATAGAAGCTATGCAAGAAGAACTTAATGAATTTGAACGTCTTGATGTATGGGAACTTGTCCCATGCCCAGATAAAGTGATGTTACTGACTTTGAAATGGGTTTACAAGGTGAAACTCGGTAAGTTAGGCAGCATATTGAAGAACAAAGCTCGATTAGTAGCTCATGGGTATCGACAATTATTGGGTATCGACTTTATGGAATCCTTTGCACCCGTTACCTGCTTGGAAGTAATCATACTATTCCTCGCTTATGCAGCCCATATGAATATGTTTTTCTATCAAATGGATGTGAAAACACCATTTCTTAATGGTGAAATCAAGGAAGAGGTCTATGTTCAACAACCGCATGGTTTTGTGAATCCCAAATACCCTAATCACGTGTACAGACTTAAAAGGCTCTCTATGGGTTGAAACAAGCTTCGCGCATATGGTATGATCTACACAATTCCTCATTACGGAAGGCTTCGCTAAAGTTAAGGTGGATCCAACGCTGTTCATTCAGAAACGAGGGAAAGACATGATTATGATACAAATATATCGGATGAATTTGGGACACTCATGTCGTCAAAATTTAAGATGTCAATGATGGGTAAGGTATCATTTTTCTTAGGACTTTAGATATCAAATAGTCCAAGATGCATCTTTATTAACCAATCCAAGTATGACTTTGAATCGCTAAAGAAAAATAAGATGGAATCTTGTGACCCCGTGGACACTCTAATGGTGGAAAGAACCAAGTTAGATGCAGATCCAGATGGGGTTCATATTGACCCTACACTTTATCGTGGTATGATCGGTACCCTTCAGTATATTACAGCTAGTATACATGACCTTCAATTTGCTATATGTATGTGTGCTCGATATCAAACTAGGCCTACTGAGTTACACTTAGCTGCTGTTAAAAAGGATCTTTCAATATCTCAAAGGAACCGTTAATCGGGGACTCTGGTATTCTGAGGACTCCTTGATTGCAGTAATGGCATATGCAGATGCTGATCACGCGGGATGTCAGGATACAAGGCGTAGCAGAAATAGAAGTCTGCAACTACTAGGATATCGACTTATCAGCTGGGCATCGAAAAAGCATAAAAGTGCTGCAATTTCAAGTACAGAGACAAAATACATAGCTATGTCTGATTGTTGTGCTCAAATTCTTTGGATGAGATCGTAATTAACCGACTATGGTCTAGGTTTCAACAAAATTCCAATGTATTATGACAAACAAAAGTGCCATTGCTCTCTGCTGCAATCATGTTCAACACTTCCGGTCGAAGCATATTGACATTCGCTACCACTTTATCAAGAAGCAAGTGGAAAATGCAGTTATCGAGCTTTAGTTCGTCAAATTGGAGTATCAATTGGAGGATATCTTCACGAAGGCTTTATATCGCGCTCGGAATGATTTTTTTGGCCGACAAGCTAGGAATGAAAACCTTCTCGCCTGAAACTCTAAAGGCATTGGCAGATGAAGCGGAAGAATAGTGGTGGTAATCTATTCTTCGTATCCTTTATGATCATTTGTATATATTGTTTATATTTTTATCCATAGACACAAAATATAAAAATATAAAACCATATAAAACTCATAAAAATTGAAAAATCCAGAAAAATCCAAAAATAATTTTACTTTATTTTTCAAAGGCATGTCTTTTGGTACAATAATGTTTACGGCCTTAGAAATGTTGATTAATATTGACACGATGCCATAAATTGAGTTCGTACAAAAGTTGTAAATATTTCATAAAACATGCCTAGATGGCTTGCAATTATTTCAGATAGTAACCCGCTTTTCATATTCAAGTCAAGTATTTCTTTCAAAAACTATGGAACAACTGGAATTAATTTTCTCAAGCATGGTTTACTTTATAACCATGTAATGGGTCGTGTTACGTTATAACACAATCTAACACGAATAGGTGTACGCTTCTGTGCATTTATTTGTTAAAACGAGAGAAATCTTGTTTTTTACAAAGTTATCATCTCTACGAAACGAAGTTCTCTACAATTAGTATCTACATACTCGACAATGCGGCTACTTAAACGACGACTACATATCTTTCGATAGAACACGGGTCAACAATTGAGGGGGAGTAATTGTCTAGCATTTAGATTCTTCGATGTCGATGCTTTGTGAATTGCCGGTGTTAACAATTGGTGCCAAGACGAAGTATTCATCTTTCAATTGGTGTCAAGACGTTATAACCAAGTTCACAATTGGTGTCAAGACAACGATACCAATTGTACATATGATGTCAAGAGATAACTTAAAATGTGACGAGGAGACCAACATTTGCCGACAAAAACCACGTGATTTTATCATATGAAGTTCTCATCACTCAGGTCCAACCTTGTCAATTTTTTCTCATATGGTGAATATGCTTTATATATATATATATATATATATATATATATATATATATATATATATATATATATATATATATATATATATATATATATATATATATATATAAATATGGTATCATATATGACTATAATGTGATTGCTATCCATCTTACAAATATGCTATCATTTTTTACAAATCGGTATCATGAAGATTAAATGGACTTTCATTTTTCTTCCCAAAACCTTAGTTAAAACTTCGTTAAATCAATTGATATCAAAAATATCGGTTGGGATAATACTTTAAATATGGGGGAGAAAATGTGATTTAATATGAGAAATGGTTTATCACAAATGGTTTGACTTAATGTGATGGCTCATCCCTACATATGCGAAATGTTTTTGAATATCGTGACATATGTTAAGGGGGAGTAAAACGGATTTAGATATCAAAATGGATTTCATGGTGACATATACTTACCCTCAACCCATTTATTTCACGCCAATGACGATTGTGGTGACATAAGGATGGTAGGATAAGTTAAGTCCAATGATTCTCCCAAAACCAAAGGGATCTTCCCAAGGGCATTCCATAGCTAGAAAAAGTAGTCCTTAGGAAAGATGGAGAAAGATTGTGAACATAGCTGAATGCCGACCAAGTACTTAAGTTAGCATTGGAACAATCACAACAAGGTGCTAGTTATGACGCATTGGTAAGCATTGAAGGGGTTAAAGAATTATAAAGAATTATAAAGATAGAGGGTGAAAAGAAAGAAGCCCTCCTTACAACTTAGGCAGAAACCGGGTCAAATAGAAATGTTATTAGGATCATTTTTAATGATACTTGGTATTGAAGATACACATTATGGACCCAGTGATGTAATGTATAACTCATTCCAGCTAACTCAGATATCTCTCAAAAGGTATTCGTTTTAATCACACAAAGATCAATACGTTACCTATCAATAAATTCACTCCGAATAAATTGGTATTGAAATGGTGGAACTCCTCTACAGCCTCCGATTACTAAAAATCCAAAATGCACGATCGAGTCTAGAGATATTTGAGATCATCAAATATCTAATTAGGACACACTTCCATATTTCCTTACTTCTTCACACTCTTTGAAATGTAAGAAAGATATTAAGAGTCCTACTTAAAATCTTCATGATCTTGCCTGAACATCTGAGTAATACAGAAGTATTTAGAATGAAGATGGAAATACTTTTTGAGTGAACATTAAAAAGCTCATGGTAGGTGACTTGTGCGATTCTTTATAAATCAAACTTCTGATAACTAGAAAGCAATAGTAGTTTAATTCTTAATTAAATTTAAACACGTTCCAGGCCTCTACGCAATATCTAAGTGATCTTGATAGAAGAGTCAGAGTGACACTCTTTAGTGTTTACATTGATGAGTAGAAATCCTTCTAGTGTTAGCATCAAACAGCACTTGGTAAGTAACTAGAAAGCAACGATGGTGCGATTCTTAAATAATTCAAACTTGTTCCAGGAATTGGAATAGACGGCTTCAAACATGCGGATAATTTTATCCAAATTATTCACTCTTTACGTTCGCAGTCAAATTTGGACGGTCAAGTAAAGAGAACAGGTTTACCCGTGAAATCTTGTAAAGGAGGTTCTTAATTGAAACTACCTGCTACGGTACGATATTTTATATCGTCCAATGGTCTTCACCGACCGGAGGTAAAATGCTACCGAATTATTATGAAATGTCAAATCCATTTCGTTCGTGTCTACTTATGTTGCTGCATTTGAATAAGGTAGCGTTGTGGTGTCCGAGAAGAAGTCGTCCCCACATGCTTATACTTTTTGCACTTAAGACTTCAACAAAATCAAGAAAGCCTAAAATTCAAGTCTTCCGCTGTATCAAACTCTAAAGCTTTCAAAAATTACAAAGGTATATGTATGTGGGACATGAAGTCATGAGGAGGCGAATATCACAAGTGATGAAGTAACAAGATCAAGGAAAGAGAAACGTGCTCAAGATTTAAGATAAAGATCACATCAGCGTATTCATCAAGAAAAATAAAATAAAGGAAAGATGAAGACTACGAGCTCAAGACAAGCATATTATGCTAGTGTTATATTTATTATTGTAACTGGGGTAACCCCCTTGTTTGAAGTGACCTCCCTTATTGGGATATTGTTAAAAATACGTTTTTACGTATTTAGGAAGGATCGATCACTTTAATAATATATTAGTTAGTAGCTCATAGTCTAAGTAATAGATGTTAAATAAACAAGGCCAATGTATGTTCTATTATTATAGCTGGCGACCCATTGTAAAGCCCAAGCCCATCTTGTGGGCTTGGGTAAATAAATGCTCTCCTTAGTTGGAGAGGGTGTGGTTGCTCATTATTTCACACACATAATATGTGTTTTCTTACTCTCTCTCTCTCTCTCTCTAAGTGTGTGTTTGTGTAACCTCATCTCTCTCTGTCTACTTTCTCTCTCTAGAATATCAAGGCTTATAACGTTCAAATCCAACATGTTTTTATACGCGTTATTTATAAATTTTATATAGGATTTTTGGTAATAAATGGACTTTTATTGCTAATATTGTGTAAAGTTCGGTTCTTGTGTTTGTAGCTAGAAAGAAGATAGGAAACACAGAACAAAGAGAGAATGCCAAGAGAAAGATATAATTTGGAGGTGAAAGAATAAACGATATACGAATGTATGGCTTTTGTATGATGAATAATAAGATAAATAAGTGTTTTGGAAAGTTTTGGAAGAAGATTGAAGAAAGAAACAAAGAAGAAGGACAAGAGAAGAAATAACAAAAGAAGGGGTAGAGGAGCCACCGACAAAGCCAAGTGGCCACTAGCTATTGAGCCTTAGGGAGCTGACCAGCTCCCCGTCTTTAGCAACAACTACTCCAAAAAAGGGTTTTGTTAATTGAGACTTAAACAAGCTATTAACTCCCTACATCAATGGGAGGCTGATCATTCACTCCCATAACATCTCTAGCCCTTTCATTTATGGCCTAGGGTGATGATTCTAGGTGCGCTTTCATTTGTAAGAATTCTAACCCTTTACAAAGGTTAGAACACCATTTATTACTAAACCCGAAAGAGTTGTTATTCCATACTAATTCCAGAATAAAGGACGAATTTCAAGGTGTTGTTGATTTGGTTAGTTCGGCTGATCATTCGATTGAAGGCTTCGAGTTGCTCTAAATTCTATTGTTAGATACTTTGTGTTTGAAGAACTTTTATGGTAAAACTCTTGTTATTGAATTGAGTTTGATTTAATATAAGTATTTTTAATGTTGAATGTTATGATGAAGTGCTTTAAATTGTGTTTGAGTTTATATATGATTATAGAGTTGTGTGATATGCTTGTGTGATGAACATGAATTCTAAAGGAGAGTTTGAATTATGATCAAAAAAATATAATTAGGTTTATATGGTTGATAAATTCCCAAACATGTTTTAATAATAGATACAATATGGTTTTATTGGATTTAAAGGTCGAAAGAATTTTCGGCAAACTATGGTCTAAATGATTTGTGCATGAGTCGATTTGGTTTCTTAGCGATTGACACTCACCAAGACGAGTCGGTTAAAGGGACTTGTCAAATGATTTATCTTGGGTAAAGGTCGAAAGGACCCATTCAAACCAAACTTATCTTTTAATCTTTTCTAGCAAATGGTCATTACGATGGGCTGGAATAGATAATCATAGGTCGAAAGGGTTTGTCTAATTCAACTTATTAAAAGGGATTTTATGAAATACACCATGAAATGAAATCCATATACTTTAGATTTGTGGTTCATAGTTGTTAACCACACATGTATTTAATCTCTCCAATGGATGAAATAGAATTCACACAAGTATTGTTTTTAGTTATGATTTCCTACATGTTCTTTGTTATAGCGGTAATATTGATGGTGACAATCATATTACTTACACCGTTACCCTGTTTTGATTATACGCAAATCCCTTGGGATGAACTAGACTTACCCGACTTTGCTACAATCGAACGAACATACTTGCTCGTATGCGTTGTGATAAAGTTTTCAAGTCTTGATTATAAATGTAAAACTAGGAGTGCAAGATGCGCATCAAGGCCCTCAACCTTTCTTATTTATGTAAATGGCGATTAACGACGGCCAATTGTGATCAATGACGGAAAGGATGTCAAGCTTGCTGGAAACTTGCAAAACTTGCCGAAATACTCAAAACTGACTATAAACTTGTGCTTATCACTTATACTAACTATGTATAATAAGTTGAATTTTAAAAATAATATTGCCGAAAATCCCACAAACTCGTTAGAAATACGAGAAACTTGTCAGAAATACCTAAAATTTGCTAAGAATATCGATATGGTTAATCCCGCCTAAAAATATTACAACTTATAAGGTGGTCGACCGGCCGACTAGCGATTCACGATTTTTGAAACGGTTTATAACGATGAGGGCGGACCCGTATGTTGCATGATGAAATTTGTTAAGGTTTACCCTCTTGTATCAACTTGTACGTGCTTATGATGCGAACAATAGTGCGAATATTACTTTCGTCTTAAGGCCAACGGAATATGTACTTCCATGGCTCGCCTAATCCTTAGGTTATCCATCCTGATGAGAATAAGGCATTCGCCTTAACAAACATGACGTTGATAGCTTTTGTCATCCTGATTAGCTTTGCATGTCTTTTTAACACATGAAAAAATACTGTCAATAACTTATACAATAAGTTTACATCTATCATAAAAATAAGTGTAACTCACGGTCTGCGACAAAAAGATACGCACGTAGGCAAAGTTTTAGAGTTGCATTCACGTTCGCAGATCGCAGGGGCTTGCATGAGTTCAAAAGGTGTTGGGATAAAAACTAGCAAATTATTTTGAAGACTGAAATCATGATTTCTTTATAAACACATCCCCACTTCTTTTATGCGGCGATGTGAGACTTATGTTTTTTCATATTCGAAGATGCGACGTTGTGGTTTTAAATTATTCGAAGATGCCGGGATTGTCTTGTTTTTTTTTTTTGTTGGCGCACACCGAAAGTTAAAATATATGTTAATGGGTTAACAAAAAGGTTAGAACTTGGATATATACAAACTCAAACAGGGCTAACATAAATGAGAAAAAGATTCAGATCTTACTGTAATTAAAAATATGATTTCTAGAAATTAGGGAGTAAATTATAACCGACCCTTATCTTTTAATTTTAGCTTATATACTTATGTTTCTATTTATTGGTATAATTACAATATAAGAAAGGAAAAGATATGAGTAAATTTTGGTTATATGCAACTATCAAATTCAAAAACAGTAAGTATCAAATATATACGATATAAGTTAATAAAATCCCCTGATTCACTTTCCTAAAATAAATGTATACTCTTTAGCATAAATACTCATCTTCTTCTTGACAGTTAATCAACTAATTTACCAGAATTAACAACTTTTGTTACCATGGCACCTAAGTACGAGAAAGATCAAAAAACTGCATACACGGTTAGTTATTACTTGTACTAGAAAACATTTATCAACTTATATTTCTTTATATACTTTTTCTAATATCGTTCTATGTTTTTTTCTGTTTCTGATCATTACGCGCAGAACTTCACTATCAAGGTCGATGTAGGAAATAATTGGACTAAAACGGTGGAAAAGGTTCTTAATAGCGTTAAAGGTACGTATGTATTAGTTTTTATATATGTTGTTCTTCTTATTTTCCCTAGCTAATAAGATTGAAGATTAACGTGCTTGTTCTTTATTGCGATATTAAAGGAGTAACTAGTTTCCGAATGGAGGATGATGGGAGGGTAAATATATCGGGTCATATTGAACCAAACGTACTTCTGAAATGTCTGCGGAAAAATGGAAAAAATGCACATCTAGAGCAATGGCAATTTGGAGAACGTGAAACCAACTTGTATCGAAATGGTTATGGAGGTGGCTATTGTAATGGCAACGGTTACAACAATTACTACGACAGTCATCAGCAAAGTGGGTACGGAGGGTATAGTAATAACGTCAACAGTTATAACTACAATCCTCAGCCACGTACCACCTATGCGCCATCATATCCATCTCGTGGCGATCCATACTGTAATCATGACGGGAACAGCTCTTGCCACATCATGTGATGTCGATTTCATGCCATAATCAGTACTCCACAGTTATTTTCCAAGTTTGGCTGTTTATGTTCTGTTAAAACATTTGATGATGGTTTATAGCAAAGAGTGATCATGCTAGGCGACTTTTTTTCAAGCTAGCTATCGATCACCTTTAATTTGTACTTGCAGAAACTATCGATGCAATGCGTTTTATTGAGTTGCATATATTTGCAAGTTGCTATGTATGAATTTTATATTTCATTAACTTATGTCGTGGGATTGTAGTTGTGGATGAATTGAAGTACCTAGCCTCGTTTGCTTTTCTTTCATAGAATACATGCCCGAATACTTGTGTGTAACAGCGGTGTACCGGCGTGATCAAAGAGCAAAAAGGGAAATGCAACATAAACATGATAGCGTCATAGACGATGAACGGATTTGAAAACAATATATACTACGATGGCATGCTCTCAAAGATCAATTGCATTTTTGTTTTTCACATAGATTAAAGGGTTAATCTTCACAATTTATTCGGGTTTGATTTGAGAATTAATCGAAAATTTAAATTAATTAAACCCACTTTTCTCTAATTATATAAAGATTTTTCTATTTCTTTCTCATTTATATAATTCTTTATTACATAGTGTGTGTTTTCTCTAACGATTCCATCCATAACCGTTTCTCTCTGATCGTTCTTTATCAATCCTTCACCTTTACAAAATAATCATCATTTTCATCAACCCTTCATCATTTCATCTTATTTTCGTCATTGATCATCAATTATTCATTATCATCATTGACTGATGAACATAATAATTGATTTGCATTATCTATCAGTTAGCTAGCTAATGGTTTTCGATTTGAATCAACCTACCATACGGGCAACGGCCCAGGGCAGACAAGAAAAGAGGGCATCATTTTATAGGGCTGATAGGTGTGTAAACACCCATCTTTTCTACCACTTAACTACAATAATAACCGGACCAAAACGTGTATTTCATGTCTTTTATGTCGGAATTATGCGTGGTTTGTGTTTTTGTTGTGATTTAGGATGAAAAGGTGAATAATGGATAAAACACGGACATTCACGGGCATTTATGGACTTTTATTGAAGAAAAGGATAAAAGACGAAGTCAAGAAGTCAAGAGTGCAAAAAGAACGGAAGTCCACGACCAATTCTGAAGATTTATCGAAGAAAAAGTCAAAAGACGGAAGTTTATCAAAAGCCGAAGAATTCAAGTCTATTTTATTGAAGAATTTAAAGACGAGTTCAAAGAAATCCCGAAGCCAAAAGTCCTTTAAGTCTACATTTAATGAAGATTTGAAGAAGGAGGGACCTAATCTTGCAATTAAATAGAAGATTAAAGAAGGAGGGACTAAGTATGCAATTAAGGAAGCTTCCTAAGCAAGCTTTAGTCTTCCCTATAAATAGACTAGATTAGTTATCATTTCACTCTTGTTGGCTAGGGTGACACTAGTTCTTCCACAATTTAATTACTTGTCATTTAAATACTTTGTCAATTTAATTACCTTGTCTTGCACCTTAAATTCATTTAATTTCAAGTAAGTTTCCTTTTAATTATTGTTAATCTTTACTTTATCTTGTCAATCTCTTATCTACCTTTCTTATTCTTTGATTTGTGGTGTTTATGTTCATGTTCATGCTTTTATTTTGATCCAAAAGTGTTTTTGATTATTATGGTTAAAGTTGTTTAATTTCATGTTTTTGATTGTTTGTTGATGCTTATTCATTGAATCGTTACTGTTTATATTCATACGTGTGTTGATTTTGGTTACTTTTCATTGTTATTATCTGCTACTCATCTTCCTTGTTCTTCGGAAGAGTTTTGCTTGGTTTCTGTGTTTCCAGATAAAGTTCCGAACCAAGGGAAGGATTGAGGTTTCATTCGGAAGTCAAAACTTCCGAACCAAGGCTTCATTCGGAAGTCTGAAACTTCCGAACCAAGGTTGTTCATTCGGAACTTCAATAGTTCCGAACCAAACTTGTTCATTCGGAAGTCTAAAACTTCCGAACCAAGACTTCATTCGGAACCTTCCGAATCAGTAACTTCCGAACCAACTCCAAAAGTTCCGAACCAAGGGCCCTCATTCGGAACTTTAAAAGTTCCGAATAAAGGTGCTTCATCCGGAAAGTTCCGAATCAAGGGGTGACCAAAACTTCCGAATCAAGGGTGATTTTACAAGTTCCGAATCAGCAAGTCCCGAATGAAGGATTATTTGGATAAGTGACATATTCAGATCCTTTTGTTCCGGATCAAGGATTTTGGTAATATTCCAAGTGAAGAAGAATCATTTCAACCAAAGGTGACATTTAGGACGAGTGATTGTTCCTAACGAAGGTTTATTCCAAATGAGCTGTATTCAGGTTCTTATTAGCTTTTACCTTTGATTTTTATCTTCAAGCTTTATTTTACTTGCCTTTTTATTTAATTGCACTTTTAGATTAATTGCCTTAGTTTTAGTCGCACTTTAAGTTTGCCTTAGATAGATTTAAGTTTTCGTCAATTCACTTTAGTGCCCTTTAATTTTAGTCACGCTTTTAATACTTGCACTTTACTTTAATTAGACTTAGATTTATTTTAAGTACCTATTTACTTTTAAGTCTTTGCATTTAAATTTAAAATCACCCAAAAATATTCTTTTTCACCAAAGATCATCTAAGTCACACATAGAGAGCTAAGATCAATTCGTTAAGATACCGAGAACAAAAATAGAACCCAGTAAAATCTAGTTATCAAATGGCGCCGCTGCCGGCTCTTTACGTTAAGATCAATAGTTTTCTGTGCTAGACACGTTGCTTTTTGGGATCCGCTCACTTGTGAACGTTATCTTTCTTGCATATAAAAAAAAAAAAAAAAAAAAAAAAAAATTTATTATAAAAATTCATAAAAAGCATAAAAATAAAAAATTTCAAAAATACAAAAAGATTTTATCTTTATTGTGTATATATATTGCCTTTGCGTTTGGTTTCTTTTTCTTTTACATTTTCAGGTGTATGCGTACTAGATCTTCTAACTATCAAGAGCCCGAGCCTCAAGAAGATTTAGATATGTCAGGTGTTAACAACAATAATCAACTACCGCACCTCAACAATAATAACAATAACAACAATGCTCCTCCACAGCCCGATCTTCGGACCATGGAGGAACTTTGTCAACCAACAATGTTTGGACGAGGAGGACCGATTGCGCCGATGCAAATCAACGCTCCTGAGTTTTCGTTGAAGCACCACATGATTCAGCAAGTACAAACAAACCCATTTAGAGGATTGCCTGATGATGATGCCAACAAACACCTCGACAAGTTCATTACAATCACCCAAAGCATGAAGTTGCCTGGTGCCACGATGGATGTTCTCCGCCTACAACTCTTCCCGCATACTTTATCGCATCATGCCGAGAAATGGTTTGATCGTCTCCCGAAGAATTCTATTCACACTTGGGATGATATGACTCAACGCTTTCTTTCGCGCTACTTTCCACCATCCATGGTCACAAGCCTTCGCAATCAGATCAGCGGTTTCATGCAAGACCCCGATGAATCTCTTTTTGATGCATGGGAGAGATATAATGTCTTGATCGACCGTTGTCCAAACCACAATATGCTTCCGGTCACCTTGATCGATACTTTCTACAACGGATTGACTTTTCGAGATCGTGATACGATTAATGCAGCCGCCGGTGGCACATTCATGAAAAGGAGACCCGAGGAGTGTAGAGAGTTAATAGAGAACATGACTACTCATCATAAGAACTGGGATTCCTCTGCTTCTTCTAGAAACAACACGAGAGTCAATGTTTCTTCTACCTCAGCAAACCCTGAGATGACCGAACTCACCCGCATGATGGCTGAAATGAGCAAAAGTATTACGCTTCTCGCTTCAAACCAACAACAACATCAAGTTAAAGCAGTCGCTAATCCTTGTGAAACATGTGGCGGTCCTCACTCATACACCGATTGTCCTTCGACACAAGGAAATCCGGAAAATGTGTATGCAGCTTACGGTAATTATTCACCGGAAAATTACCAAGCTAGACAACAAGGGGATAGAAATCTGCTGAGCTACCGTTCAAACAATTACCTTTCACCCGGTTTTTCTCCTCAAAACCAAAACCCCGCCAACAACTACAATAGAAGCAACCAAATCCCACCTCGTGCTTCTAACCCTTATCAACCACCCACCCAACAACACCCACCCATTAACCCCGATGTTGACACAATCATGAGAACTCAAGGTGAGCAAATCAAGAATCTACAGAGCCAAATTATCAATCTAAAAGGAGATATCTTAAAGCAAGGTAATGACATCAGAAATGAGGTTCGTGAAAACCTTCAATCCTCCTTCATCACTCAAACAACTGAATTGAAGAATCTGTTGGCTAGTTTCTTGCCTGAAGCTCAACCTTCTTCTTCTTCGGGTTCTTTACCTTCAAATACCGTCACCAATCCGCGAGCTAATGTGAGTGCTATAACTACGCGTAGTGGAACTACCCTTGTCACTCCGTCTACCCCACCACCATCATCTACACCTCCTCCACCACCATGTATCCCTACTCCTCCTACACCTAGTAATAGTGCACCATTACCGTCTCCGCCTCGTCATGACGATGTATCTCGGACAAACCCATCAACATCACAACCGTCACCACCTACACCTTCACCTAACCCTTATCAACCTAGAATCCCATACCCTTCTCGTATAGGCAAGACCAATGATCTAACAAAGGAGGACTCGCAAATAACGAAATATATCGGTATGATTTCTCAAATGGGATTCAGCATTAGTTTTCTTGAAGCACTTGTCCACATGCCCAAATTTGCCAAAGCATTTAAGGACTTGCTTAACAAAAAGGAGAAGCTGATTGAACTCACCAACACACGCTTAAATGAAAACTGCTCCGCAGTTATTCTTAAAGAACTTCCGGAAAAACTAGGGGATCCCGGTCGTTTTGTGTTGCCTTGCGTGTTCAACAAAACTGAAGAATTTACTGCCCTTGCGGATCTCGGGGCTAGTATAAATCTTATGCCTTTGAGTGTTTGGAAAACACTCTCATTACCCGATCTCATTCCAACAAAGATGACTCTCGAACTTGCTAATCGCACTCTCGCTTACCCCGTTGGTATAGCTGAAGACGTATTCTTTCAAGTTGGCGCATTTACTTTCCCGGTCGACTTTGTCGTAGTTGATTATGAAATGGACCCTCGTATTCCTTTAATACTTGGTCGGCCATTTTTAAGATCCGGACGTGCTTTAGTAGATGTGGCCGAAGGAGAGTTAATCTTAAGAGTCGGGAATGCCTCACAAAATTTCAAAATGGGAGCACCTACAAACAAATCTTTTGGAAGCCGAGAATCAGTGAATATGATAAATGTGCTCGATGACTTTACCGTCTATGACAATCCTCTATTCGAGTCTTCCACTGATAATCCACTCTTTGAAGATAATGTGGATGATTCTCTCCTTACTTTGGACGCTTCTCCCATTTTTGATTCTCCACCGGTCTTTGATGCTTATGAAGATGATAATTCTAGCTCAGATTCGGATGATTTTGATTGTACTTCTGGGTATCCTGAGCTGCCCACTTTCGATGATTTCGATGAGGCTGATACTCTATCGAGCGATTCTTCACATGATGAAGATCCTCCACCATCACTCGATCCTACTTTGGACGATTATTCATTTGAGGAAGATTTCTCTGAATTTCTCAACACATACTTCCCTCATGAGAGTGATGCTCCTCCTTTGGATTTTGAAGATTACCGCCTTGATCCTACTTTGGATTTGAAGAGCATTTTGTCAAAGGAGAAGAAACCGGTCGACACCGAAATCCGTTGCACGTATGATTTGACACCTCTTTGTCCCACTTCTGAGGACGAGGTTGTGCTTCTTTGCGGATCTTCTTCACACTCGGCTGAGCCTGAGTGCTATTTTCCCCTAAAGGAAAAGGTGTTCGATCCCGGTATTGACGTCTTTAAGCTATCTCAGTATCCACCTGATGAAATAAAAGGAAATATCTTTGGAAATTGTGACGACATGCTTGCTCCACTTCAACTTTGCTTCCACCGTGCTCCGTCGCTGCTTAAGGGAACCTTGCCATTTCTCTTTTGGCTTGCCTTGTTCGCCTTAAGCTCCTGCTTATTGATGGATGAAAACTATGTCTTTGATCCTGGTGGATATTTTTCATGCTACTTCCGTTGATGATCAAGGTCGAGTCAGGCTCACGACTCGGTTAACAAAAACCAAGCGCTTCTTGGGAGGCAACCCATGTATCTATCTTTCCGCTTTCTTTACCATAAGTGTAGGGGGGACCCCCTTGGATTGCTATTTCCTCTCCTCACTTCTTAATCAGGGATTCGAGCTTCAATGATCCACTCTTGACGATTCTTGACGACCCGTGATTCCGTGTTCTACTTTGTCCCGGTTCTATCCTAAACTCTTTTCGATTCACTATTTTATATTTCCTCAATATTAAAATAGGAATCTCTTTAGTTGTCTTTTCCTTAGCAAGATTTAAACAACGTGCACAATGTCCTAAGTGTAGGGGAGCTTACTCCCACATGCTTAAACATTGAGGACAATGTTTATCTTAAGTGTAGGGGGGACTTCTATCGACGTTAAGTGGTCTTTTCCTTGTTTTTGTCCTCATTTTAACCGGAAAATGAATTTTTCGACACTTTTCAAAATTTTTGATCTATTTTGGCCTATTAATTTTTTCCTTTTGTATAGTTATTTTCTTTCTTTGCTAAAATAAATGTTTAATAAGTGGTTTTAATTTTCAAACGTTGTGAATCTTTTGACTCAATCCGAGTTTACTCTAGCTAGTATCCTTAACATGTTTAAGTTAAGTTTTGCTAGGCTTTTATATAGGGAGCTATAAAACGCGAAAGTCTTAACTCTCACGGGTTAAGAACAAGAACTTTTCGCAAGTTCCTATAATTGATCCTAGAGAGTCGTTTATCAAGGGAACTTTAAAATGCGATTTCTAAACTTGAAAGAGTCTAAGAATTTGCAAGATCCTATAGGCGACTCGAAAACCCAAAACTTTGATTTAATAGGCTAAGTATCCACGAGTCTCATTACTTGAGATTTTAAACTGTGGAGAACGAGAGATGATAGAGCCAATTATAAGTTCAGCATTCTCTCATGAATTTATGTGAGTTAATTATGAGCCTATTCTCCCATCGCTTGCTAATAATTTATTTGCTAATAAATAAGGTTGTACGATTTGAAAAGTTACTTAGCTTCTAGCCCCAGATCGTTTAAAAGTTGCTCGGTAATGACGAGAGTTCATAGCCAAGGCATAACTTATGAAGCGGGGCGCGAAGATTGGCGAGTCCGAAAAGGCCCTAACAAGGCATGAGGGCTATGTTTTGTTGCTAAAGATCCAAAGTGATGTGAAGAATCATTTATCGAAAATCAATATGAAGGATCGAGACACACGACGTAAAGCAAAACTCCCCAAAAGTCATGGAGAAGTGTATCCGAAAAGACCCTAACAAGGTATGAGGATAAATAGATCCAAGTCATAAAAGGAGGCGGATCGTTGTATATCAAAGTCCAAAATAAAGATTGGAGAAAAATGAAGAAGTCGTGGTCTATATATGAAGAATCTCTCAAAAATTTCAAGTGAAGAAATTCCAATTATGAAGAGAGGACCATTATTTCATGAACGTCTCTCAAGATTTGAAGTATGAAGTCGCTGCCAAATATCGGCCCGAGAAAGGTCTCAAATCGCGAACCAAGTTATGCCAAGATATGAACTTTCTGATATCCCGAGAAGCAGTTTTAAAAGATTTGGTCCTTTAGCTAACTATTGATTAAATCGTGCACTTTATTTTCAGACTAAATAACTATCGAAATAAGTCAAACAATGCATCTTCATGATCATTCAAGACAAATAATAAAATATAAGAGATACACCTAGGAATAAGGGAGTCTAAGTGAGTAATTAGCCCACATGAGTTCGTGTTAGTTTACTAACTTATAATAACAATGATCTCGTTTTTAAGCTTGGTTTGGAGAAAGTGAAAACTTGAGGATGATGATTATTCATAACATTTTCAAAACCCAAGGTATGCTTTTGATTTCTTTATCTTGTATGTTTTTAATCTCTTTAATAAAGGCCAACGTGGATTGATTATGATGAAAAGTGTAATCTTGCTTTGTAACTAATGCATTGCATGAGGACATTGCAATGGTCAAGTGTAGGGGATTTGATAGGTGTGTAAACACCCATCTTTTCTACCACTTAACTACAATAATAACCGGACCAAAACGTGTATTTCATGTCTTTTATGTCGGAATTATGCGTGGTTTGTGTTTTTGTTGTGATTTAGGATGAAAAGGTGAATAATGGATAAAACACGGACATTCACGGGCATTTATGGACTTTTATTGAAGAAAAGGATAAAAGACGAAGTCAAGAAGTCAAGAGTGCAAAAAGAACGGAAGTCCACGACCAATTCTGAAGATTTATCGAAGAAAAAGTCAAAAGACGGAAGTTTATCAAAAGCCGAAGAATTCAAGTCTATTTTATTGAAGAATTTAAAGACGAGTTCAAAGAAATCCCGAAGCCAAAAGTCCTTTAAGTCTACATTTAATGAAGATTTGAAGAAGGAGGGACCTAATCTTGCAATTAAATAGAAGATTAAAGAAGGAGGGACTAAGTATGCAATTAAGGAAGCTTCCTAAGCAAGCTTTAGTCTTCCCTATAAATAGACTAGATTAGTTATCATTTCACTCTTGTTGGCTAGGGTGACACTAGTTCTTCCACAATTTAATTACTTGTCATTTAAATACTTTGTCAATTTAATTACCTTGTCTTGCACCTTAAATTCATTTAATTTCAAGTAAGTTTCCTTTTAATTATTGTTAATCTTTACTTTATCTTGTCAATCTCTTATCTACCTTTCTTATTCTTTGATTTGTGGTGTTTATGTTCATGTTCATGCTTTTATTTTGATCCAAAAGTGTTTTTGATTATTATGGTTAAAGTTGTTTAATTTCATGTTTTTGATTGTTTGTTGATGCTTATTCATTGAATCGTTACTGTTTATATTCATACGTGTGTTGATTTTGGTTACTTTTCATTGTTATTATCTGCTACTCATCTTCCTTGTTCTTCGGAAGAGTTTTGCTTGGTTTCTGTGTTTCCAGATAAAGTTCCGAACCAAGGGAAGGATTGAGGTTTCATTCGGAAGTCAAAACTTCCGAACCAAGGCTTCATTCGGAAGTCTGAAACTTCCGAACCAAGGTTGTTCATTCGGAACTTCAATAGTTCCGAACCAAACTTGTTCATTCGGAAGTCTAAAACTTCCGAACCAAGACTTCATTCGGAACCTTCCGAATCAGTAACTTCCGAACCAACTCCAAAAGTTCCGAACCAAGGGCCCTCATTCGGAACTTTAAAAGTTCCGAATAAAGGTGCTTCATCCGGAAAGTTCCGAATCAAGGGGTGACCAAAACTTCCGAATCAAGGGTGATTTTACAAGTTCCGAATCAGCAAGTCCCGAATGAAGGATTATTTGGATAAGTGACATATTCAGATCCTTTTGTTCCGGATCAAGGATTTTGGTAATATTCCAAGTGAAGAAGAATCATTTCAACCAAAGGTGACATTTAGGACGAGTGATTGTTCCTAACGAAGGTTTATTCCAAATGAGCTGTATTCAGGTTCTTATTAGCTTTTACCTTTGATTTTTATCTTCAAGCTTTATTTTACTTGCCTTTTTATTTAATTGCACTTTTAGATTAATTGCCTTAGTTTTAGTCGCACTTTAAGTTTGCCTTAGATAGATTTAAGTTTTCGTCAATTCACTTTAGTGCCCTTTAATTTTAGTCACGCTTTTAATACTTGCACTTTACTTTAATTAGACTTAGATTTATTTTAAGTACCTATTTACTTTTAAGTCTTTGCATTTAAATTTAAAATCACCCAAAAATATTCTTTTTCACCAAAGATCATCTAAGTCACACATAGAGAGCTAAGATCAATTCGTTAAGATACCGAGAACAAAAATAGAACCCAGTAAAACCTAGTTATCAAGGGCCATGTGTACATATATACTAGACTCATTAAACCCAAATTGATACAAGTATTATACCTAACATACATCATTACTAAAATTAACCCATAATTGTTGATTACATCATTTATTAGACCTAAGGGACGGGAATTTGACAGTTAGACTTTTTGAAAGATCATTTTTTTAACATATATTTTATTATCACACCTCACAAACGGAGGAAAGTTGTACACAACAAGTTACATCAAACATAAAGGAAAAATTCAAACTGATTTGCCAAACAAAATACACATGGTAACAAGTTGAAAATAAGCCAAGACATACACCATAAAGGTTGTGACACGTGAATAGCAACACAATACAAGGGTGAGGGGGAATGGTGCTAAAAAAACCCTAAAAAACAAAAATGACGGCAGATTCTCTTTTCTTCTTCATGATTCAATTTTTCGACCCTGTTAATGTCTAAATCTTATAACAATGCTGGTTTCTCGATTAATCTTTGATTAATCTTGAGTTAACATAGTTGTTATTTGATTGAAAGTTTTTCTTGGGTTTCTTAATCGGTTTTTTTTTTATTATTCTGCTTGCATTTTTTGTTGCGATTGTTCTTGTTAATCTTGGCCGGTTCGTGTTTTGTTTTATGTTGTGTGTCCTCCTTGATTACCTACACGATTGTTTCCTTTGTGTCTTTGTTCTTTCCTGTCGTCGCTGTATTAGGGTTTGGGTATAATTATTTTTAGGGTTTGGTTACTGTTCGACTTAGGGTTTCATTCTTCGGGATGGATTTTATTGATTATGCGAGTTTGGATTCAAGAGGCAAGGCTGCTGCTATCAACAGTATGTAGTCTTGTAACATGGATGTGATTAGGAAGGTGGTTGGGGTGCAACTCGCAACTGCTAGCGACGTGCATGATTTTATGCGCAGCTTGAAGATGAATGAATATGACTTTTGGTCCTTGGTGTCTGGTGCTCGATCCCAAGAAGTATTTAATATGCTGTGCTCTTATGAATTCGGTTTTCTTGCGAATGAGGGGATTGATCAGACTAGGGTTTCCTCAAACACGCAACCGGTTAGGGTTTCATACCTGTCATTCGATGTGCAGCAAGATGAGTTTGTTACTATGTCTTCTCCTATGGTTTCTCAATTCCTAGATGGGGATGCTGGTTTATCGCAGATGGATGGAAGCCCTATTATGGGTTTGCATGAGCGTGAGGGACCATCGTTTGCTGGTGAGGGCTTTGTGGTTCGAAAGGAGCATGATGGGCTAGGTTCGTAGCAAAAAGATGAGTTTGTTAGTATGTCTGTGTCTATATCTAGTGAAGAAGGTGTGAGTGTGAGTAAGACTGTCCCGTCGAAGGTTAATGATGTGCTTACTGGTCTGACTCTGGATGGTGCAAGTATACAGTCGATTGAGGATATTACCGCTGATTTTTCTAATAATATGGATACGCTTGCTTCTACTTGCAGTCATGATACTAGTGCAAAAGAAAAGGAGCAGTCCGCAGATACTGGTAGTTTCCGTCACTTGGTGTCAGAAGATGTTTTTGAAGGTGTAAATGTCTCTATTCCTTGTTAAGTGGTTCAGAAGGTCAGTAATCGTCTTGAACATACTCTATATGATTACTTTATTGGAAAGAGAATGGCTTTCCCGGTGGTGGATTATTTTGTTAGAAACAACTGGGTGAAACATGGGTTGACACGGATCATGATGAATTCTAAGGGTTTTTTCTTTTTCAAATTCAAGTCACTTGCTGGGTTGGAAGCTGTGTTAGAAGAGGGCCCGTGGTTGATTCGTAAATCTACGATCATTCTCAAAAAATGGTCGATCGATACTAGGTTGATCAAAGAAGAATTGACTCGTATTCCTGTTTGGTTAAAATTACATGATGTGCCTATTTAAGTTTTTGAAGAAGATGGAATTAGTTTGATTGCTTCTTTCATTGGTAAACCTGTAATGCTAGATTCCTATACTAGTTCTATGTGTAAGGAGTCATGGGGTCGGAGTAGTTTTGCCAGATGCTTAATTGAGGTTAATGCTGAGGCTGATTTTGTGGATGTTGTAACAATTTGTGTCCCTTCTCTTTCGGGAGAGGGTTTTACAAAGGAAACTATCCGTATTGAATATGAATGGAGACCTCCTAGATGTGCTGAGTGTCAGACTTTTGGTCACTCTCTTGATAAATGCGCTAATAAGGTGGTTGTTTCTCCTATAGTTCCTACTGCTAGTACTGGTCCGTCTACTTTTGTTGCTATTCCTGGTGTTGAGAATAATGATGGTTTCCAAACGGTGACCAAAGGAAAGAAAAAGACGAATATGTCGAATTCTATTAAGGGTGGTAAGTTTACTGGTCCATCGGTTCAACCGAATGTCAAATTTGTGACTAAAGCTACAATTAGTAACCCAAAGAAGGGGGTGACTAGTGCGAAGACTGGTTCTTTGCCCTAGTTGAAGTCTATTGTTACGTCATCGTACATCAAATTCTTACTCTGTTTTGGATCATGATGATGAAGATGACGAGGTTGAAGTGGTATATGATGAAACAACCAATTTATTCTCTAAGACAAATACAGGTGGAAACTCCTTCACGACAGCTGTTAGCTAGTTTGGTTTGTTTCGTTATGTATTAGGTGTTTTGTAAGTGTTTATGGCCTGTCATAAGCACTAGATTTAGGTGTTTATTCAAGCTGTTTTTAGCTTGAAGGTTAATGTGGTACTTTAGCCACATTCCATTTGTACTTTACTATTTTTTTGGTTAATCTATTTACCGGGGAAACTCATTACCAAAAAAAAGGGTGAGGGGGAATCACCAATGTGAGCTTTTCGCGAACAAACCCATATGAAGATGTAGCTTGGAGAAAAAGTACACAAAGGTACACAAAACATACAAAGATGATAAAACCTAACATCCCTAAAAGAGATAAACCAAAGCCAAACAAATCTAATCCAAAACCATTGCAGCAGCAAGCTATCAATAGTGTGGAAGGGATGAGGCGGTGGAGAAACGGTGACCGGATGGAGAGCTGCGGCAGTGAGAATTGACAGATCTGAAATGGGATATTATTGTGGGAGTTAGAAAGGTATATTTACAAAAGATGACGGAAAATCCGGACGGCCGGCCGTAGCCGACCACCGGAAAAACAGCTGAAAGTGATCGGATAAAGAAAGTTTGGAAAAGTTTGTGTGTGGAGGTTGAGAGAAGCTTTTTTTTAAAGATCATATACACACACGATGAATTGCAATTTGTGAACTGTCATTGAGAGTAAATTTGGAAGCACAATAATTAAGAATTGTAAAGGAAGATGATATATACACATAAGAAAATTGATTCATAGACATAAAGTTATCTTGAAAAGACTATTATGCCCTTATGTAATTTTCACCTCATGAATCGTTACTCTACCACCACCCGCTAATCCATTACAGGTTTCAAGTTTTGTATCCACTTGACTTATTTATTACTTTTTGCTTTACACAAATTAATCACTAAAATTAACCGATTATCACTTTAATCTAATCAAACATGTTTTGGTATGTGTTTACCTTTATTAAGGTTTCTTAGATTTTCATGTTTATCCTGCGATAATACATGTTTCATAGTGAACTTTGTAATTATACATGTCAAGCTTTATGACAGGCTAACTATTGCCATTGTTTTTTTATAAAGGTTAGTTTTTTTAAAAGAAAAAGAGTATTGATGTTGGATGACAACAAAATGTGAGTACTTTTACTCATCTAGGACTAGCAAGTGCTAAAATAAATGGATGGAGCTAAACTACAGTTTGCTTCAATTCGGAATTATGAAAGAAGAAGATGTAGTTTTGCGTAAGAATACATAAAAATTATTGTCGTTAATGCTACAATGCGGGTTTGTATATACGAGCATGTTATATACAATTCAAGACTTTAATTTAAAACAAGAACCTTATGTATTTTAATTTAGAATGAAAAAATGACGTAGGGGTTTTACATACTAAGATAAGGGATTTGTTTCAAGTAGTTTTGACTTTTGAGATTAGTTGGTAAGGATCAAAATCCTCTCAAGTTGAAAACAACTTGATAGGTCATGTTGGCCAATGAAAATTAAGAAACTTTTGAGAAATCACTGAAAGTTGCAGATGGTGTAAAATCGGAGAAAAAAGTGGCAGGGAAGTTAATAAAATGGAAGGTTAACAGAAACTTTTGAGAATAAAAATCAAAAGATATACCGTAAATATAAGGAGGGCATAGTTGTCAATTGACAACACATTTATGTGCATTGATCAATTTGCTATGTGTAAGTAATCGACTTACACAACATGGTGATATATAAGAAAATTTTATAACTTACACACGTATGATGCTCAAAATAGGAAACGCAATAGAATTTAATACGAACCTAAGCGCACACAACATGGTTTTATTCTTCTATGCATGGTGGGTACGTTGATGATGAGGTTAAGTTAATGAAAATCTTATAAAGAATGAATTACTTGCAGCCTTGCAGGTGAATTATTTATAGGTTATAGGGAATAAATACTAATTGTTATAATTATCTAAATCATTACGTATAATCACCTACACATATGTAAATATAAACATAGATAAACAATATAAGAGTAATGACCCTACAACAAAATATGTTAAGTATGAAAATTATACCATGGGTTGGTGATATCGAATAAATAAGTAGTATACAAAGTAGTTTGTTTTAGCGAATGTGGATTGTGATAAAACAATTAATGAAATTGCTTCAACTAAGGCATTAAGAGATTGTTTTAGGTGATACCGGACCTTGTATCGGAACATTTTACTTAATAATTAAGTTTGTCGTGAAAATGATTCGTCTAGCCTAATTGACAAGGTTCCAAACCTCTAAAAAATCTTGAGTTTTTTTGTTTATGAGGGGGCATATTTTAATCGGCTCATCCCGGACATCAAAAACCTCAGGACCTGCCTTGCAACTACCATTTCAGATTTGCATGTTGATAGTGTAAGTGTTGTCATTCAGATTTGCATGTTAATTGTGTAAGTGATGTCATGGTTGATAATTTATCTAGATGTGATTCTTGTTTTTTTTCATGATGATATTGCTTTTTGTGACTCTAAGTTGATTATTTTGCTTCTTGTTTGTGATCAATTGGTTATTATATATAGTGTTCTAAATGCTTATCAACTTTGTAATATTTGTTTGTTATTTGATTTTATGCTTTTTTTAGTTTGTAGTGTGCATAATCACTTGTTATATGTTGTTGATATTTGCTATTACTTAAGTTGATATATTAATTGAATTGAACTGGATTGCTTTTTTTGTCTTTTAATTGCATGTGTGTGGTATTTCTTGTAATATTTCATAAGTTCTGATTTTTTTTTTCTTCTTAAGCTTTTTGCTATGTTTTTTGTATTGTATCACTTGTAATAATTTTTTTTTATATTATGAATTTGATTTTTTGTTAATTTTTAGGTTTGTTACAGATTAAGTTGCATTTTTGTAATATTACTAGTGATATTTTAATAGGTTTTAATATTATGAATTTGCATATTAATATAAGTTATTAGTTTTGTTTTTTCATATGTTGTTGTCATATCATATTTACTTTTGTATTTTACATTCTTTGTTTATTACTTTTAATATTTTATAGAAACAAAAATCCTTTAATCATCATAAATTTAATTGAATATCCCGATGGACCATTCTATTGGATTTCTAGAGTTTTTGGTAGTGTTTTACAAATATTGGGTACTAAATATAACAATATTGATCGGAATGCTTTGGTATGTATAGGAAATACGCTTCAGATGCAGGTTTTGGTGTTAGATTATCTAGTCAAAAAAGGATTAAGAGGTGGTTTGGTGAAACAAAAGAATTTAGTGTGTAATAGGGAAGGGTGTCCGAAGAATTTTGTCGTAAATAATTTAACTCCTAAGTAGGTTGATAGACAAGTAAGGAGTTCCAGCATTAGAACTTTAGGTTGCAAAGCGTGTGTTTTTTTAATTTGGTTCTTGGCACATCAATGTACAACCTGTATCTGTGATGTGAACATAATCACAAGCTTGATAAGGTTGAGTATAAGCACTTCTCGAAAGCTGAGAGGAAGTTAGGTTACACCAAGCAGCTATTTATTACGAAATTGTGCATGAAGACATTGGTCCTATTCGAGCGCATAAGTTGTATAGCGGGTTGAAAGGGTCGTCATCACTAGGTCATGGTACTCAAATTAATTTTAATAATTACGCTCGTGGTGTTTTCTTGTTTCATAGGAGATAGCGATGCTTAGATGCTCATTACTCGGATGGAAGACAGGCAAGAGTATATAAGAAGACTTCTCTTTTCACTATTTTTTTAGAATGCTAAGTTGTGCGGGATGTTTGGGGTTGATGAGGTTGCTAAGTGTAACTACAAAGAATTTGGTGATATTGTGTCGTTTGATGCCACATATAGAACTACCAAATATGCTTCTTATTTGAAATATCATCTCATATATTATTTTTTTTGTGTATAAAATTTATATCTTTTATCACTAGTGATTTTTATAATTATTTTATTATTTTTTTCAACTACAAAATGCTTTATATGTCACTCACTACAATAAACAATCATAGTAGTTGCGCCATTATTAGTTCTTGACTTTGGAAGAAGAAAGAAAAAGCATAAGCTTATGGATGGTTACTCCAAGTGATTAAGAAAGCTTTTGTTTGTGCACCCGAAATAGTTCTTAATGATCAAAATGATGCGATGTGACTGGTCGTTGTTGTTGTTGAGTTTCATTAATCTAGGCTTTGCATGTGGCGTATCATGATGATGATCCCAACCAAGGTTCCTGTTTTGAAGCTATTATCTTTATAGTCTGATTGTTTTTTAATATCATTTATTTTATCACTAGTGATACTTTTGGCATAAATAATAATATATGATTTATCACTTATGATATTATACTATTTTTACAAATTTCTTTTTTGTAATATGGTGGTTAAATTTTGATGTGCTATGTCACATACTAATATCGCATGTAATATTTTATTTTCACATCGTGTAGAACATTTATGAAGAAATTGGTTTCAAATATATATTTGGTACAATTATTTGGAATTTATTTAACGGGTCTAAGGAGTTTGAGGATACATGAAATAAGCTTATAGAAGAATTTGATCTTGTGAATTGCAAGTGGCTATTAGAGATGTATAGGATTAGATCGACATGGATCCTTGTTAATTTTTTATAGGTTCAACTTTTTTTAGGTTTATGAAGACTACTAGTTTAGATAAGATGAAATCTTTCTTTTATTACATTATAAAAGATATCTCTTGTGATAATGCAGTTAAAAATGATATGATCCTTACGAATTTACTTTGAGTATTTTTAGTAATCGTAACGTATGACTTTTCATTTTTGGTGATTACTTTAAAATACTCATTGTTAGTCAATAACTTTCAATTTACTTTTTGTTTATTTTTTGGAGAAATCATTGTTTCCAACAGAAGTTCTGACACCAAGTCTGACGCAGCTTCCTATGATATAGTTTATAGAAAAGTCCCGTACAAACATTTTTTTGCAATGGTATGCCGATGGAAGTGACGAGGATGTTGCTGAATTTAAATTTAACAAGAGACCATCTTCCAAGCATTTAGCATGAAACTTAAGATAATGTCTAAAGAAGTTCCACCTCCTACGCCTCAATTTGCATCAAGGGTACCAATAGTTGGGAATATTGCTCTCTCGCCTGGGTCTCATTTGTAATTGTTGCTGAGAATAAACACATAGTGAAAAGAAATATTGGAAGTCACAAATGATCAAAATATTTGTTAAACATTTATTCATTTACTTTTATGTAATTCTTCATTTCTAGTTTAACAAACTATGAATTTATAGTTATCTTTTTTTTATATGTAACAATACATTTATCTAGTGTATATTGTAATCTTTTGTGACCTAATCTTAGTATATGGTTTTTATTTTATTTTATGTCATTCCCAATCATGTCTCTTGTGATATAATAATGCAAGGGATGTTCTCTCTTTTGAGATGACGTAAACTGATTATGGCATAAGGTAAAGAGAATATTATTGGTTTTAGATAGAATAAGGTGAATATCATTTTCATTATAACTTTTGATTCGACACTATAAATGATAATAATTTTTTTTTATGTTTTAATAGATATTGTAAAAAGAAGGTAAATATCACTAGGGATATATCATTAGAGATTAAAAAATCGATGACTAGGGATATATCACCATAGCTAGAGATAAAAAACAAAAGTACATGTTCATAAGATAAGAATTAGAAAAAAACATCTAGGTAAACAAGTTTGAATAATGTGACATCAAACGTCTTTTTATGTTCATTACATGCATCATAATTTTTGTTATATATCTTGACCTGGTGGTTCTCATTCGAATATCATGGTCTCTGTTGGTTTTAACAACAACTTCATGTCTCCATTTTTACGATACCATCATACAGTCCCATGTGTATTGTATATAACCCGTTGTCGACTTTGTTTTTCTTAATTCTCCATTTCAATTTGTAAACTTGGGATGTTTAGTCCCTTGATAGATTTCCCACACATAGATGAACCATTTTCGTTAAATATTAGAGTAACAAAGTTTTCTGCAAAAATAAGTAATAAAATCATTAAAACACCACAAACATCTATATTATCTCATATGGTATAAACCTATATATGGTTATAACATTATTTATTCAAACATTCCTTACCACTAATTAAAAAACATCCTTATACTTTACGATGTTCTGTCCATCTAATTTGTTGTCCAATATTAATGCATTGGCATTTATAAAGTTGAAATCTGTGACATAATATTCATCCTGGACAAATGTTGGAATAAATGCCGAATTGAATTTACTTCTCTCATCTTCCTCTTCTTTTATTCAGAAGCATTCATTTGACTTTTCATCATCTTATTAAAAATTTCACAATTGTTTTCCTCATCCCTTTGTTCATTTGTCAACACGGACATCTGTTTATTCATTATCAGAATAGATAAAAGAAAAATAAAGATTAAACTTTTTTTTATATTTTTCAAGGTTAGAAAACATGCATTTTTCCAAAACTGAGATAAACTTACCAAGAGATAAACTGCCCATCTTTACTATAATCGAACACTGTTTTAAAACATGTTGAACATGTTTACTAAATATATTATCATGATTGATAATTTACCTACCAATCCCTTAATCAGTCAAATCGACCATTCACGCATCTTCTAATCTCTCACTTATTTCAAAAATCATTTTTACTGGTGATGTATGTATTTTTTACTTACTTTAGGAAAAGTAAGAAACAAATGGTAAGTATAAGTAATTACGTTTGGGAAAACGTAAAAACCGACAAGTGAGTTCGTTCTCGAAGGAGGTGTTGGTTGTGTCCCAAAATTAATGTTTTTGGATTAGTTTCGTGTTTGGAAAGAGAAAAGATTGGAAAAATGAAGACGAATTACACTAAGTTGATCAAACTAAGTTGAATCACATTTTCACGCAAAACGAGATGGAATCTTTTTTATAAAAAAATTTAAAAATTTGAAAAATGATTCTAAAAAGTATTACAAACAATAAAAGATCAAGAAAACATTTTTAAAACTTTTTAATTAACTATTATTTAATTTTAAAATCTAATAATCGAACTAAAATTAAAAATAAACAAGAAAAATGTCCAATTTTTTATTTTAATATTTGTAAAGCTCAATCTAATTAAATAAAAGCTAAAAATAATTTTTGTAAAATTTTAAAACTATTTTTCTATTTTAAAACACTTAAAATAAAAACTAAAATAAAATAATGATTAAAAATAGTAAAAGAAAAAGGGGAAATCTGAAATTTACTAGAAAAATCCTAAATGTTATCTATATTAAGGGAAAATGGAAAGAAGTCACCAGCTTATCCCAATAAGCTGAAAAACCTACGGCTCAATATTTAAGAAGGAAAATTAAAAGCTGTTAAATGAATATTGAAATGAAAGGGTGACAAGAAAGAAGCACTGGTACACTGTTAAAGCCTCTCACTCCCGTGATGGTCGGGGGTTCGAGCCAGACCAGATTTATTTTAGCAATTTTTTTATTTGCTTTTTGGACAAAGTCACCCCCACAAGCAGTTTACTTGTGGGGAGTGAGAATATGCTAGCAACAACAGAGGATACAAATAAGATCAAATAAGCCAAAAATTAAGCTACAAGTGCAACAACAGAATTAAACTAATAGTGCGAGAACCAATCTAACTAATACTGATAAAATTCTACCACGGTTAATATTAAAGACACAGAAATAATCTGCTAATCTAAAATGCAATTAAATAGATTTTAAGCTACAGTTTAAGCTACAAAAATCTGAAAAACACAAATTTAAGCACACACAAACCTAGACTAACATGAAACCTAGCAGATTCCTAAGTTGCTAAATCTAAAGCTCAAAAATCAAGAACTAATCAAATCTGATGTATATGACTGATTTTCTAGGCACAAATGTAAGTGTTTGGTTCACAACTTAGCAAAACAAGATCATACAGCATGTAGACATGTCAGAGATCTATCAACACACAAGAATACCTTAAGCAATATTAGACAACACAACAAATGAGAAGTCAGATAGATTTTGGCAGATTTTTACAATATCATGAAAAGTTAGTTCAAACAAATAACAGCTTAAATAAAAGGCAAAACCAACTTAGACTAAGCAAGATTAAGGTGTGCATGCACTTGTTTGGTCAAAACTTGTGTCACCTAAACTTTTACCAATCAAACCAAACACCCTTTTAACTAACTGTTTGAAATTTTAACTAACACTATGCTAAATCAAAACAATAACTAACATCAAATTAACATGAACATAAATTAAAAGAAAAGATTAACTAAGAAAAGTAAATAAATCTCATAGAACAGCAGGCAAAGGGTAATTTTACATAAGCACAAATAAAGCAAAATAGCAACCAAAAGGGTTCAAGCTAATTACCACCCTTTATTTACATCTAAATCAAGGAATGGCTGCTGATTCCATCTCTAAATTAGCTATATCTGGACCTTGGGCTAATGGATAAAAAACAATGAAAAGTAAAACAAACTTGTGGACTACAACAATCCAATCCACAAGAAGGTCTACAACATACCGTTTTGGGTCTTAGTTTGTTTGACTGTTTTGGGACACACCACAAACAACAATAGCTTGCCCAATAAACAAAGGAAAAAGCTAGGTGACAAGTAGCTTATTCTTTGGCTTATTGAACAGTAAGTCTCCATGTGAATAAATAAGATTTGGAAAAAAACAATTTTGGAACCAATAACTTTTTGCAAGAATTAAAAGTAACTAACACTTGAATAACATCAACTTATGCTTTCACCACACCTTGATTTTGTCAAAATCAGGGTGCTATTTTAAAAAAAACTTAAGCCAAAACCTTTGAACTCAAACACTTTTTGATGAAAACTAAATTACAAAGCATAAAATTAAACAGGAATTTAAAACAAGAATTAAATTGGAACTCACAATATTATTTGCATTGACCAATAATTTGTACTACATTAATTTAAAAACAAAGGTTGACAAATAAAAACTAGAACAAGAAAATAAGCTAAGTCCTAATGCTCTTTATATAGAGAGCTACAAAGGATTCTAGTAGAAAGAAACTCTAAACCCGTAATGTAGCTTGAACTTCCAGAAGTGTCCTTTGTCTTCAATTTGAATTTTGGTCAAAGTTCTTGTGAATCTGCCATGCCATGTAATGATAGGGATGTGTCAGTTGCTCCAAACGATCTTGGCATTTCATCTTGGGTGTGAGGAGCACAAAATCACTATGGACCATTGATCCTTCTGTCCATGTTTGTATTCTCCCTTAAAATAGCAATTTTGGGGCGGGGGAGGCTCGTGGGGGTCTCACATGGATGAGATGGGAATTTGAGCGCGTGAGAATGTTCAATAAACATACAATTAGGGATATGGAGGAGTAAAACCAAAACCCCCATGGTTAGGTTGTTAATTAGGGATTATGGTTTGATAGCTATGGTGGTCGATTTTGATCTTGGGTGGGTTAAACAGTGACTGTTAACCGCCTATTATAATAAATAATACTAATTCAAAAATTAATATTAAATAATTTTAACGGGTTGGGTATTGGTTGTTGAGTTTGGGCTTGATGGTAAATTGAATGGCTTGGTCAGGTTTAGGGATAAATAGGTTTGTTTATATGCAGTTTTGACCCCCATAGTTTAGAAAGAAATACAAATCAACCCCTTTGTAGTTTATAACTTATGGCAGCCTACTCCCTTTGTTTTGTCTTTGTCCAATTGTCATTTTTGGCCCTTTTGTTTTTAATAACTTTGCATAAGGACTAGTAATGAACATATCTTCAATCTTGAGGACTATACTTGACATTTCTTCAAACTTTAAGGACTTAACTTGTACAAATTGATTCTTCAAGGGTCATTTGTGACAAGTTGTCGAAGTTGAGGGACCAAACTTGTACATCCTCAAAAATTCATGCTCATTTTTTAAAAATTAACTCTCGGGTCCGGTTGTTTGTGCGGCTTCGTTTCCGTGTTCGTTTTTGCTTGAATCTTGGGGTCTTTTGGTAAATTCATAGTATCCCTACCTACAACCACAAAATTGAGACACAAAGAGTTTTTGCACGGTTTTATGATATTTTACGCATTTTAAACCTGATTTCGACGACAAGACTATGTATAATTAGAGTCTCATCAACTAGATATATAAAAGGAGATAACTTGTATCAATTCTATTACCGAACCCCTTTTTTAAAACATATTAAACATGTTTACTAAATACTTTATCACATATGATAAACCCTTAACAGTTCCTTAAGAAGTTAAATCGACACCTAATGCAACTTCTAATCTCTCACATTATCACAAAAATAATTTATTCTCCATATATCGCAAGAGATAAATTGCCCATCAATACTATAATCGAACGTTGTTTGAAAAACATATAAACTTGTTTAACAAATGAGAAATGATTTATCCTCCTACAATTCCTTTCTACTTATATGCCTACTCACAGGATCCTGACACGTGTCAAAACTGACGGTTTAGATGTGGAGAGATAATGAGTGGAGATAAAATATAAAATATTATTGTGTGTAGGAGGATATGTAGGAGGATATTGTAGGAGGATATAACAACACTCTTAACAAATACTTTATCACGGGTGATAAACTACCTAGCAATCCCTTAAACGGTCAAATTGACCCTTATGCAAATTTTAATCCTTCACACTATCACAAAAATCAATTATACTGCATATATCACAAGAGATAAACTGCATATCAATAATTTAATTGAACGTTGTTTTTGAAACATATTGAACATGTATATTTAATACTTTATCACTCGTGTTAAACTACTTAGCAATCCTTTAGACTGTTAAATCGACCAATTATGCAACTTCTAATCTCTCACATTATTACTAAAATCAATTTTCACTACATATATCACAAGAGATAAACTACGTGTCAATAATATAATCAACTAAAAACACAAAAATGTTCAACATAGCTTCTAAACACGTAGTAAGAAATAAGTTACAAATATAAAAGCTCAAAATCATCACAACATCATAGGAATCCATCGATAGAATTTAAAATTAACAATAAAACATTAGTATAACGAAAAAGCATATTAAATTAATTAAAACACAAAAAGCAACTTAAATCTCATCAAAAACATACAAAATAAAAAATAATCGCAAAATCGCAAGATATAGTTAAAAAACGTCTAAATAAATGATTAGAGTAGTCGCACCACCTTCCAAATGCTGTTGGTTGTGCAATTGATGGAGTCTTTATAAGAACAACTACTATATTCATCGATCTAATCATTTATGTGTTATTAGTCGATTTGTAAGCTTTTTATATAGTTTAATTGATAATTTTAGAGATTGTTGCGGTTTGTTAATTTTAGAACAATAAAGTATGATCTTAAATTCTAGAGAGAGAGAGAGAGAAATAGAATTATGAGACGAGAAATGAGGGCTCGTTAATAGTTTCGACATATTTTCACTTTTAGTCTCTCAATCATGTTTTATTGTTCGGAAAAACAAGTCCCTACGTGAGTCTATATGTAAAATAACTTGGTTGTTATCTTTATATAATGCACCTAGATATCTCTATCTATATACCCTATAAAGGGTGTATGATGATTGTTGAAAGTTGAAAAGTTGAAAAAATTCAACAATTTAATACATATGGAAATAGTGAAACATTGAAAGCAATTTATTACGTAGTTGAAAAAAAACTGGAACATTTCAACATTCTTAATTATGCAATATTCTTAACTATGGAAAGTTAGTAAAGTCATAAGTACGTTTTATATTTTCCAGGGAGTTACACCTAATACAGTTAATTCATTCATTGTATAACACAAATAAAAAAAACACACAAACATCTTATATCTCTATTTAAAACCTAAAATATAATACACACAACCGCCAGAATCTTATAACCTCCTTGATCTGCCGAATCCGCCACCATATATTGGTGGTTTAGGTGGTTTCATGTAGTTTCGGTCGAGGGAATTGTTTGTTGGTTTGGATGCCTTTATGCACGAGTTTTCAAAATTAAATGTTTCATCCGTATATTAAAAACCATATGAAAAACACATACCAATCATCTTTCTTTCTATGCCTTAATATGCAGGTTGTCTCCCATAAAAAAGGTACTCCTCCTTTTTTCTCAAAAACCTAATACTGCAATAGTAATATTCTTAGTTCTAATGAACTGTGGTTTTGTTTGAAGGTTTATTTTTTCTCTCAATTCAAAACTCTAATGATGAAGTTGTGTTTTATTTTTTATACTTTTCTTATGTATATGTTCGTTTTATTATCGCTGAGATTACACATACCTAATGTTAGTCACTTTTTAATCCACAAATTTAAACTACTAACATGGTTTCGATTGATATATGTAGGCACTTGGTTCTTGCTGATCTTACAGTTGGACAATTTGTTTACATGGTCAGTAATATAATCAAGCTTTTGTAACATTTGTATAGATCATATATTGTTGATGGTTATACATACAGGTAAATTACATTGAGTTACAAAAATAATTGATACAACTACTATTAATTTTGTATGTATTCTTCATCACCACTTTCAATAGCATACATTTAGTTGCACTCCGAAAGAAAATACAATCACACGATTAGGGTTATAAGAAAATACACTTTCGTTTTTTAGTTTGTGTGTGTGTGGCTATGGCTTTTTTCTAATGATGGATCGAATAGTATTTGATTATGGATATTAAGGTTATTTGATGAAGTGAGTGATTTTAGAGGTTTTGAATTATTTTTTTTTTAAGTTGTGCATCACATACTTTTTCAGTTACCAAAAAAAAAAGATCTTGATCATCATCAAATTTCAGCCCATGCAAGTTGCCTTATCTCAGGAGATAAATATAGCGAGCATATCCAATTGAGATTTTAGCCCATTTCAATAGCTTCAAGACCATCCAGGTAGAATAGCAGAGGTACGTTTTATAAACAAATACTCTAACTTGGGAGTTTTTAGCTAAAAACCATTAAATTAATAGTACCTGTGAATATCCATATACAACATGAATGAAAATCGGAAGTTAATGTGAATGATTACGTGGACGCAGTAGTTAAACGACCTTTTTGGATGGATGTTATATATTGTTGGTCAAAAGTAAGTGTTTCTAGAGATTTTCTTTCAAGCGAAGGCAACTTGAATGATTTTAGGTCCAAGGAGCTTCGGTATGAGAAATTTTGCCGGTGATTTTGAATTTTATCTTGGCGACAACCTTCTCAGCCTTTTAATATTCTAGCTTTTAACCAATCAAGGTCAAGTTGTATGCGTTAAACATGTAATGGCCGTTGTAGATAATGCAAATGTAAATGCAAATACCAATCCCAACGATAACAATTTATTTAAGCTCTGTTTTCCTTTTTTGATGTATCTTTTTTTTATAATATCAAAAAATTAATATATTATTTGTAAATATGCACATACATTATTTATTGCAGGATGCAAGATGCTTCTCGCATTAGAAGATATTCTCACTTAAGACCTGCATGTCACTGGAAATTCATTGTTTATGACCGTTCTCTTTATCTTTTCCTAGCCATAATGCGAATAAAAATGTTATGTTATGTCTTGAATAGAAGCTTGTTTCCAGAAACTTGGCTCAGCTTGAATTTGTATATTAATGGAAATTTTTTGGAGTTATTGTACTGATATTTATGCAATGTATTTTTATGAAATTAGATATGGACCTTTTAACCAAACAGTCGATGTATTTTCTTTTTTACTATGTTTACTTGATAGTGAATTAGTGATTATGACTTTTTTTAACCTTCCTGTGTGCGAGGAGTAAACAAAGAAATAAGGTGATACAATAGCTACAGATTTTGGTTAGAGTACCAATGGAAGAGTGCAACCATTTGATTCTGGATCCTGGTTGATTATACAATTACGTGCATATACAAAATCTAACAGAGATCTAACTGTTATTGAAACACTAGACTAACAAAGGGATGAGACTTATATTGAAATTGTGTTTATCAGAGGATCTGGTACATAGCCTATAGATGTTTGGAGTTAAAGTGATTCCTCACACATAAGATATTTACACATCTTTAGTACTAGCATGATTAAAAATGTCACAAGAGTATCTTAGCAAAACTCAGGTACATGACTTATTTCACAAAATTAGATAAAATAATTAATTAGATTATGCGTGGCTCTTAACAAAGGTGGTAACTGTCTGATAATTTAAAGGTTTATATGTTGATTAGTTGGTATATATGATAAACTTGTATATAGTATCTGAGATTGAGTCTAAGTATAAAGGTATTGAGGATATTAGTTAAATGATTTGGAATTGTATATGATATAAACGAGGTCGAGGAGTTTTTGAAGCTTGACGATATCACAATAGGCTTATGCTTCTCCAATATCACCCACCAAAAAACACATTCAAAACGATGTGGTGGTGTTCAGCATAATTGATACATACACAGTTTTTCAAAACTATAAATACAATTGTCGAACAAAAATGATTCTCCGTTAAAACTATCAAAAACTATACACCGTTGCCGCTAGACGTGGGTACTCGTCTATATGATCATCTACATGTACATGTATATGCATTCGTGCAAGAAAAACTTACTACCTTATCGAATATCATTAATTATCTGCCGCTAGAAATTCCGCCGCTATGCGCGGGTATTCGTCTAGTTACTTATAAAGGTTGTATATCAAATGTTCAAAAATCTCTTCATTCCTATTATTAGTAATTTTTCTCAACATTACCTTATTTACAATCTCAACACATTCAGAAAATGAAACATTGTAAACTTGGAAAGCTGTTTTATGCATTAATTATCATTCTATCTTGATAGTTGTATGTAATAATTTAGTTGTATGACCATTTTTATTAGGAATATTTTTATTAGGTTTCCATGTTTATTACTCCGTAGTTGATAATCACAGATTTAGAAAAGTTCACAATCTATGCATTAATACATTTCTCACACACACAAACATTACTCTGTCAACCCTAATACACAAAAATCTCTGCCGCCACCATAATTTTATCATCACTGGATCTGCCGAATTCGCCCCATCTTTTGGTGGTTTAGGTTGTTTCGAGATAGTTTCTATTGGTGATAATGATTGTTGGTTTGGGTGATTTTTGTTGATTTGGGTTGTTTAGAGTGGCAAAACTTTATAGCTCATAATCTATAAACAATACTGGATCTATAATCTTAATTATGATTTCGTTAAATAATCGCAGTTTCCGAATTTGGGTTGTTTCCAGACTTTTTATGTAATTAAGCTGACTGATGCATCTCTGAATTCAAACAATCCGATAAGGTTGGTGTTGTATTTTGTTTTAATTTTATGTTTTTTTTAAAGATTTTTTAGGTTGTGTTTAGTTTATTTGATTTGATTACGTGGGTTTTCGTTAAGTTTTGTTTTTGATTTACCAATGGTGATGTTCTCGGCTGTTGGTGGATTGGTGGATTTTCAAGCGGATTTGTTGTTAAAATGATGTGTTGCGACAACTACACTGTTAATTAAGCCATGAAATAGATTTGTGTGCTAGATTTAAGATACTTCATATTTATACAAAAAGAATTAGAGGTTTTACCTTTTATGTTCTGATTATAGATTGTTGATTTTCAGAATCTTTAAGTTTCACAAGATGGGTTATGTTTGAAAAAATTGGTTACAAAATTTTGGTCGTGCTACTGCCTTGGTTGCGTATGCACCTGATGTTGCTTCGTTCATGTCGGATGAGGTACAAATTATTTTTTAATTCATGTTTTAGGAGCAGTTATAAATCTAGATGTTTGGCATTGTTTTTAGAAGAGTATATATCTTTGTATAATAATCAGTTTTATTAAAGTTGGTTTTCTTTTTGTTGTTTCCGAATTTTAGGTGATGGAGATGAGGATGTGAGTGATGATGAATATAATCAAGTATGTAAGAACTATTCCTTTTTTTAGTATAATGGGGCACTTTCACATTCATTTGTACTATCGGAGGCATACGACCAACGCATGAAGGTTTTTCTTGATGTTGTAGCCGGATTCTTAATTGCTGCTATTCAGGTTTTTCATAATTTTCTTAATCTTTTCCAGTGAGACTTTTGGAATCCCAAATGCCCTTAATGCAGCTATCTGCTATAATGAACCCTAACGATGACACATTATAATTAATCCTGAAACAAGCAACCTCAAACATTATTTTTTAAAATTTAATTTTTAGGCTGCTTATGTGCTTATGCGTAATGATATTTTATAATTGATCCTTGTATGTGCTTAATAACCACCCTATTTGCAACTGAAATATGTGAAATCAAGATTGTTGACAAAATTGGTTGCACACCAAATGTTAGACTAAAAGTTTGTGAAAAATATAATGAATGCTTCGATTTTTTTTATAGTTGATCGAAATGTGTTAAATCTTTCAGATCCATTGAATAGAATTTTTTTATATAGCTTGAGATATGTACTTGAATATATGAGGGAATAGCTATTGTAATTATAAACTATATTCTTCTAAGAAATTATGGAAGTGACTATGGCGGCATTGTTTTAGGTTCACCTAACAGTTTTCCTAAAACATATATTATCCTAATATTGCCTAACATCTGTTATATCATAATAGCTACAAAATTGATTTTTAGAATATGGTTTGGTCTTAAATTTCGGATATGAAATGCGAAAAATCGAGTTGCGATATTGGAAGGTTAGTTTTAATTTTTCTTTCTAGATTGTAGCATTAGCTAAATAGGAACATGACAAATCATAGTTGTAACATCATTAAAGCCGAAAAAGGATACTTATAGATTATTAGTTACGAGCTTATATATGGAAGGGACTTAAATGTCTTATCACATACCAATGTGGAACGATAATTTACAATAGTAGTAGAATACTCGCAACATTGCGAAGCCAAACCATGACATTCAAGTGCGCTAGGAAGATATACTTGGATCTGTTTATAATGTAGAACTAGTTTTTTTATAGAAAGTTAGTCCATGTTACTATGGCGTGATGATGTTGTACATGTTATAGTAAAACTTGCATGTCTGATGTGCTTATGTGCTTAATTGTATATTATTACCTACTTTCTTGTTCTCTTATGTGCGTGTACGAGTTGTCCTTTCATAATGAGGGAAGGACGAAGCTCTATAAACATTTAGGATAGGATCCCAAACTAGGATAGATTCATTATGGGTTTCTTTAGATTGTATGCATTTACATTTTAGAACTGTGGAGTAAACGATCTTATGACTGTCGAGTCCGTAATATTTACTTGGGGTTATGTGCCGATTTCTCATCGTAGTGTCTTAAAATACCTCTCTTTTAAATGACTATCACACGTAGTCTCAGAAAATATTGTGAAAAGGAATTTTTGAGACCACATATGGTCCACCACTTGTGGTTAACACATGTAGGATTTGTAAGTCTGTGAGAAAAGACGTTGTGTGTGATGGTTGTTTGAAACAGGGAGCAACATCATATGACCAAGCAACATTGAACGCACCAGCTCAACTCATCAGATCAGCAACATTGAGAGGAACTATAGGCCAAGTATTTTTTTAGCAAACATTTGTTTTTTATAAAGTCTACCTTTTAATGCTAATTTTCATGCTTCCCTTATTTACTCAGGTGTTGGCCATATCTTGGTTGGTTACAATTAAAAATATCATGTTTACTTCGTCTACGTGTATGGCGACACCAAAGGCTAAAAGTACTCAGTTGAACACATTTGTGCAAAGCCAACATGTATATCCATATTATGAAGACCATGTCATGATTGGGTGTGTTTCATTTGGTGTTTGTAACTATGTTACCCCTCACAGTGGTGCCTTTGATTATGGTAATATGTTAAATATCTTATTTACTTACTTCAACAATTGAAATGATCTTAACATGTTGTTTACGTTTAGATTTTTATCTATTAAGATATGAGACGCCAACCTGTTAACCAACCTAAAGCAAATGAAACCACTTATTCTATGTAGAATTTTTGCTCAAGCAATTAGTTTTAACTTTATCACATGACAAAGTTCCAAGTGAATTTTGTATGCTTTTGTTTTATTAAAAAAATCAGGTTATCAGGTTATACAAAACCTTTAATTTTATTTTAAAAGTTAAACACAACGATTTTTTCCTGATGTTTTATGACGGTATGATTAAGGCATCTATTATGTCGTTAAATTTTATTTCATTGTTATGCTTTTCTTCGAACATTTTTACAGTAGTTCAATAACGCATCTTTACATGTTTTAGGTGGGATAATCCTTTGATGATTTGGACAGGAACATGAGACATATACACAAATGTTGGTGATGCATGACTCAGTTTTGACAACGAGGAGGCAACAATGGCTTTTTCGGAGAAACATGACTCGAAATATCAAGTAAAGAAATATCTTCAATGAAGTAACCTAATAGCATATATATTTTTGTCAAATTACTCTTAAATAGTAACACTAATGTTGGTCAGATTACTCGGAATATCAGGTAAACAAACACATTAAATGTAGTAACGCTAATGTTGGTCATATGAACCTAAAGCGTATATATTGTTGTCTGAGATGTAGTAACCTAATAGCCAACGACATAGTTAACTAGATCTCATGGTTTTTATAATTTTCTAAATTACTCTCTAGTGTTTCTAAAATCATTTATATTATGAAGCTTTAATGAAAAAGTACTTGACATTCTATTTCAAAAAAAGGATATAGCTTGGACAAGAGGTGTTCTGGGTTAACCAGCATGCACCAAAAACTACCAACATCGTAGACAGCCATTACAGGTCCTACAACCAGATTATAGAAAGATCTCAGTGCCTATCAGAAGTTCAGAACTAGGCCCAACCTGTAGAATGTAGTACAAAAGTCCTATTTCACACTCTGATTGTTGGCTTTCTCGAGTGTGATTATCGTATACAAATACTTATTGATATCACAAAGATCACCTCCAAGCTCAATTCATCAATTTTGGACCTTAATAGTTTTTTAGTGCAATTATATGTCAAAAATATATACCATGTATGCATATGGTTATGCTTGAATATAAAAGCTCAATTCATAAGTTATGCTTATTATTGAGCTAAGTTCTTTTACGACCACACTTTCAAAAGTGATTTTTATGGTTCTTTTTCATGAGTATCCACTTTCAATTGTTGGTGACTCATTTCTCTTTGACAAAGGCAAAACATTTATTAAAAAGTGATTATCGCACTCTCAAAGAATTCACATGAACTAAATTATCACAACATAGCGTATTGTTAATTATCTTCCACATGTTAATGCAATTTCAGTTAGTTGGATCTTACCACAACATTGTGTATCGTTAATTATCTGTCGTTATGCGATTTCTGCCGCTATGCGCGGGTACTCGCCTTTTTTTATAAATATATGCATTACAACTCTATAACAAAGTTTAAAGTACAATTCAATTCAACAAAACAACAAAGCATCTAAGCTAACCACGATTGGCATGTATTAAACATGGTTGGATCGGGTAACCGCCGATATTAAAAATAAAAAATCGAAACCGAACAGTGATATTGATAGGGTATTTCTGGCTTCGTGCTTTTCTGGTTTTGGTTTGTTGGCTATCCTTTTTCGTGGTCACTCCACTCATTTTTTCGGTTTCATAGATTTCTTGAACACCCGTGTCTATAAAACCTAACCTTATATAAATAACGGGTGAGGTTATTTTCATAATCAAGTAAATAACTCTTAATATCACTTATCGTACTCGGATCTATAAGCAATAAAATAATTATTAAACAATCATTTAAACATAATAATGAAAATACATATACATTGTTAATAATATAAAAGTAATTCTCGCAACTCTGTGTATTTATTTGTTAAATAATCATTTATTAAATAATCATTAAATAAAATAATCATTAAATAATATAACCATATATTATAAAATAATTATTAAATAATTATTTATTTGTTTCTGAAAATAACCTTATATTATAAATAAAATGGTATTTGTTTTAAAGAACCAAAAATTATTGCTCATTAAATATTTTATCATCACAATCATATAATGAAAAATATTGTCATTAATCTAAAGAATTAAAATATGCAACATGAATTCTATTTAGTAGTGAAATATAATCGACCCAAATCTTCTAATTTTGATTTTAGACTTGCTTTTCATTCTATTATATGCTACAAGGAAATTATATGGAGAGATCTTGTTATCAGACTTTAAGAATAGAAGCGAATGAAAAATAAGATAAAGTCGCAAAAATCACAAGATTTACTTCCTGTAATTAATCCGTGTATACTCTACTATAAATATTATATCATGTCATCTTCATCTTCACAATCCATTCAATAAACCCGAATATGTTTTTTTGTAGCAAAAGGTCTGCTTCGGCATCCATGGAAACGAAGAAGGAAAACTCGATTGTCGGTTCTTTTTTTTTTTTTTTTTTACAACTAATACTAAACATGAACTATATAGTTTCTCTGTCAATCTTCTTCTAATACTATTATGTTTTTGTCACTCTTTATCATCGCAGAACTTCACCCTTATCGGGAATAAAGCTGATTTGTGTAAAACAGTGTCCAAGATTGGGAAAAGTGTTCAAAGTATATGCATGTTTTCGATTTAGCTATCTACCTGTAACTTTCCATACATAATTTGTCTGCTAACTTGTTTTCTTTCTTTTTGGTCTGTTGGTTGGTCATATTAAAGGAATCAAAAGTGTCCGAATGACGGACGATGGGAGGCTATATGTATCGTGTTACGCCGAACAAAACAAGCTTATGACATGTCTGCAGAAAGAAGGAAAAAGAGCACAGCTATTGCATTGGCAACATGGAGAGCCCGAGCAATACCTTGTTAGTTTTTTTTGTTTTTTTATTTTTTTATTAATGATTTATTTCCTACCCTTTTAGAAATATTTTTTTTTTAATATTGCTATGTTTCTTGTTCATTGCAGGACTTCAATATCAATGTGCCTTCTGAATCTGCTGATGACAAAGATTGGATAGAAAAACTGCAGCAGATTATTAAAGGAGATCTTACTATTCAAAAGAAGGATGATGGGACATCGGATATTTGGGGTTGGAGCAGTGAACCAGACACACTTCAGAAGCATCTCTCTGTACCAAGATATAAATCTAAACGTGAACATTTTTGGCGTGCAGAGTACCCTTCATTCCCTCCATTCCCTTCATTCCCTTCATTCCCTCCATTCCCTTCATTCCCTTAGTTCGTGGTTAGTTTTTCAATCTTGTTAGCTAGTCGTCCTAATCATTCAATTCTTAGCTAGTATCTATGATAATATCGTCTGCTAATACATATTGTTATGTTTTTTACTTTTTTAATCAGCAAAAGCAAACATATTTTATATATTATGATCAATATTTAATTACACAGATGTACAAGACAAGCGAGCAGCGCAAACCCTTTTTAAATAGCGAAACTAATTCTATGAAAACCACATCTGTGGATTTAGGTGTCATAACGTTACTTTTCTATGATTGCAGAACTACCCTTATTATAAGGAGCAGGGCAAAGGTTATAAAGACAATTCTCAGCCATGTGCAGCATGCAGTCATCTCCACCACGCAGACAAACCATAATAACAAGGGATGTGCATCATGTGATACCGTTTTCTATGTTATAATCAGTGGTTAAATTACCTTGTTTTTTTTTCTTAATATATATTCTGCTATAGACTATGATGGTTTAGACTAGTGTTTACTCTACTTGTGATTTGTCATCGTGAATGAAAATATATTTATGCACTTGTTCAACTTATCCCTTAACTAGACAATGCTAATTTTCTCATATATGTGTGACTAACTCTACTTACTGTTTAGGAAAGCATATCTAAACATGTTACTCTTCTTCAAACCAATATTAGTTCATTAGCTTGTAAACTAATGTGTCTTGCAATCAATGAAAAAGAAATGAAGGAGACAAGCCCAACTATTGGAGTTGAGAAAAGAATAGTGAAGGCATGTGTTTATTACCAAGAAAATTTGAAGTTTGCTTTTCAAAATAGTAAGGCTACAACATGTTGCAATTACATGTACTAGTGTCGGCTGAGATATCTCATGCTATCTTGAATGATAGTTTTCACATTGTAATATGGTCATGCAAAGTTGGTCTATAAAAGCAACACCAAAGAATGTAGTAAGATGTACCACTTCCATGCAAAATAACTAAAGAAAAGTTTCAAGTTTTAATGCCATTGTTTTACAAATAACCAAGAGTTATTTAGTACTTTGTCAAATAATTTTGTGAACAATATTTTTGTGAGAGTAACATCTCATATATCCAACATAAATTGGTATCAGAGCTTGTTTGAATCCATTTGGGTTAAACGAGTTCTTACCATTTTTATAAATGGCACGACGACAAGGTTTCGATTTAAGCCATGTTGTCGTCCCAATTTTTGATGGCGAAAATTACGATTACTGGTGTGTCAAAATGGAGACTTTGTTTGATTCTTTAGATGTGTTTGATGATGTCAAAAACACATTTGAACAACCCGATGATACAGAAAAATTAACCGAAGAAAAAATGAAAGATTTGAGGCAAAAAAGAAGCCGAAATGCAGCCGTTTTAAGTATGATCCAGCGGGGAGTCACGCCGTCAATATTTCCAAAAATCATGCGCCTAAAAAAGGCCAAAGATGCTTGGGAAGTGCTCAAGCAAGAATTTCAAGGAGACGTAAACGTGAGAGCAATAAAATTACAAACTTTGAGGCGAGATTACGAAAATACGAAGATGAAGGAGAATGAGTCACTAAATGACTATTCATCTAGATTAACCGATTTAATTAATCAGATGAAAAGTTATGGTGACGAAATTGAAGACCAACGAGTTGTTGAAAAAATCCTCATCAGCATTCCTGAAAAATTTGATCCGATCATAGCAGTCATTGAAAACACCAAAGATTTAAAAACTTTGGGTATTCAAGAATTGCTAAGTTCTCTCAAGTCATATGAGCAGCGGATGACACGTCACTCCGGTAAGGCGATCGAGAGTGCATTTCAATCCAGCTTGCAAGGAGACAAAAGACCACAATCAAATTTTGGAAGAGGGAGTTCATCCCGACGTGGTCGCGGAGGAAGAAATTTTAGAGGCCGTGGACGCGGACAAAGTTACGGAGGATACAGAGATCGAGGCAATTTTGAGAAAAGATCATTTGGCGATGGTGACACTTACAAGTGTTCCATTTGCAAGAAAGACAATTACGAAGAAAAAGATTGTTGGTTCAAAGAAAAATATAAATGCACCAATTGTAATCAATTTGGTCATTTAGAAAAATTTTGTCGACAAAAGAACCAACAACATGCAAATTTTTCAGAAGAAAGACAAGAAGATGGAAATGTTTTCTTTTGTCACTCAGCTAACATTCAAAGAAGTGACACATGGTTTCTTGACAGTGGTTGTAGTAACCATATGACGGGCGATGAAAGTATTTTGGTCGATATAGACACTGCAGGAAATTCTCAAGTAAAAATGAGAAATGGAGCAGTTGTACAAGTGAAAGGAAAAGGCAAGATCCCGGTAAAGACGAAAGCAGGTATCAAATATATTAATGATGTTTTACTAGTTCCTGACCTTACGCAAAATTTGCTTAGTGTCGGACAACTTGTAGAGCACGGATACTCTGTTATTTTTGAAGGAAAAGGTTGCAGTATTTATAATAAAGGAAGAAATAAAGAGTTGATGCAGAAGATAATAATGGGGCAGAACAGAAGTTTTCCGATCACTTTCAGATATGAAGAACACACTGCGTTGAAAGCCACAACCGCAGATGAAGCTTTGTTATGGCACAGGAGACTTGGACATCTTAATTTCCAAAGTCTAAATTTACTCCACCAAAAAAATATGGTTGGAGGTTTGCCGCAAATTCACGAGACTGAAAGAGTTTGTGAAGGGTGTGCGCTCGGTAAGCATCATCGGAAACCATTTCCGAAAGGAGTCGCTTGGAGAGCCAAGGAAATTCTCGAGCTAGTACACACCGATCTATGTGGTCCTATGAGGAATCCATCTCATGGTAATAATCTCTATTTCATTCTATTTATTGATGATTTTAGTAGAATGACATGGGTTTATTTCATGAAAGAAAAATCTCAAGTTTTTGGAATTTTCAATAAGTTTAAAATTTTTGTTGAAAAACAAACGGGGAGTTTTATCAAAATTTTGAGAATTGATCAAGGAAAAGAATATAACTCAAAAGAGTTTGACAAGTTTTGTGAAGATGAAGGCATGCACAGACAGCTCACAACTCGATATACACCTCAACAAAATGGTGTAGTCGAGAGAAAGAATCAAACCGTTGTAGAAATGGCGAAATCAATGATGCATGAGAAAGGTTTACCAAAAAGTTTTTGGGCAGAAGCAGTTTACACAGCAGTTTACTTGCTGAACCGAAGTCCAACAAAAGCCCTCGATAACAAGACTCCACTTGAAGCGTGGAATGGAAGAAAACCTTCGGTAAGACATCTTAAAGTTTTTGGGTGCGTTTGTTATTCTCAAATACCAAAGCAAAAAAGATACAAGTTAGATGAAACAAGTGAAAAGTGCATTTTTGTAGGCTATAGTAGCAAGTCAAAAGCATATAGATTGTATAGCCTAAAAACAAAAAATGTTATTGTTAGTCGTGATGTAATTTTTGATGAAAATTCTTCATGGAATTGGGAAGAAGAAAAAAAGGAAGAAAGAATTTTTCCCACTAACAATATACAGGATGAAGCACATGTGGAAAGTGATGAAAATCAAGCATCACATGAAGAAGTACCCGGCGAAGAAGCTGACGAAGAATCTCAAAGTCCACCACCACGAAAATTTCGTTCTTTGACAGAAATATACAATGCTAATTTTTGTCATGTAGAACCAGAAAGTTTTGAAGAAGCAATCAGAGAGGAATCATGGAAAAAAGCGATGGAGGACGAAATTCAAGTTATCGAAAAGAACAACACATGGGAGCTCACAGACAGACCTTCAGACAAAGATGTTATTGGTGTCAAATGGGTTTACAAAGTCAAGTACAATACAGACGGTTCCGTTCAAAGAAACAAGGCGAGACTAGTCGCAAAAGGTTATTCACAACAGCCTGGAATTGACTACGACGAGACATTTGCTCCAATTGCTCGAATGGATACGGTCCGAGCAATCATTTCACTAGCAGGCCAGAAAGGTTGGTTACTTTACCAACTCGATGTCAAGTCAGCGTTTCTAAATGGTGAACTCAAAGAAGAAGTTTATGTGAATCAACCTCAAGGATTCGAAGTCGTCGGAAAAGAAGAAAAAGTTTACAAGTTGAAGAAAGCTCTTTACAGGCTCAAGCAAGCACCGCGAACGTGGTATAGCCAGATCGATGGTTATTTCAAAGAAAAAGGTTTTGATCAAAGCAAGAGCGAGCCAACCTTGTATGTTAAAAATCAAGGTACAAATGATATTTTAATTGTTGCGCTCTATGTCGATGATCTTGTGTTCACAGGGAACAACAAGAAAATGATCGAAGATTTCAAGAATGAAATGATGCAAAAATACGAGATGAGTGATTTAGGACTTTTAAATCATTTTCTCGGAATGGAAATATATCAAGATGAAGCCGGCATATTTATTTGTCAAGAAAAGTATGTCGATAAGATTTTGAAAATTTTCGATATGTCGGAATGCAAACCGAAGGACACTCCTTTGGTCGTCAATGAAAAGCTCATGAAAGAAGACGGTTCAAGTAAAGTGGACGCTACACTTTACCGAAGTCTCGTGGGGAAATTGCTATACCTCACAGCAACAAGGCCCGACATCATGTTTGCCGCAAGTTTACTCTCAAGGTTCATGCACAATCCAAGTCAGATCCATATGGGAGTCGGTAAAAGAATTTTAAGATATTTGCGAGGTACAAAAGATTTTGGAATCAAGTTTGAAAAAAATGCAAATATACATTTGCATGGTTTTTGTGATAGTGATTGGGGAGGATGTACGGATGACATGAAAAGTACATCCGGATATATTTTTTCAGTTGGTTCAGGTGTGTTTAGTTGGTGTTCAAAGAAGCAACAAACTGTAGCACAATCATCAGCAGAGGCAGAGTACGTTTCAGCAGCTCTAGCCACATCACAAGCAATTTGGTTACGAAGAATTTTTGAAGACATTAGAGAAAAGCAATTGAAGCCAACAATAATTTTTTGTGACAGCATGTCAGCAATCGCAATCGCGAAGAACCCAGTTCATCATAGCCGCACAAAGCATATCGCTTTGAAACATCATTTTATCAGAGAAGCAATTGAAGACGGAGAGGTGCAACTCGAATTTTGTGGAACGAATGATCAACTAGCAGACATTTTCACAAAAGCACTTCCACGAGAAAAGTTTCAAGAGCTCAGACGAAAGTTGGGAGTTCAGTCAAAACACATTACGGGGAGAATGTAAACTAATGTGTCTTGCAATCAATGAAAAAGAAATGAAGGAGACAAGCCCAACTATTGGAGTTGAGAAAAGAATAGTGAAGGCATGTGTTTATTACCAAGAAAAAATTTGAAGTTTGCTTTTCAAAATAGTAAGGCTACAACATGTTGCAATTACATGTACTAGTGTCGGCTGAGATATCTCATGCTATCTTGAATGATAGTTTTCACATTGTAATATGGTCATGCAAAGTTGGTCTATAAAAGCAACACCAAAGAATGTAGTAATGTAGTAAGATGTACCACTTCCATGCAAAATAACTAAAGAAAAGTTTCAAGTTTTAATGCCATTGTTTTACAAATAACCAAGAGTTATTTAGTACTTTGTCAAATAATTTTGTGAACAATATTTTTGTGAGAGTAACATCTCATATATCCAACATAGCTCAACAAGTATCAAAACACAATGCAGATGATAGAACTTAGATACGGTGGTTAAGGTTTCTTTCAACTAAATTTAATCTTTTACAATGGTAATTTTAAGAATCTCGCAATATTATACCACAAACTATCTCACACACTTCATACCTTTAGCTTGTGCAGCATATAAAAACCACACTTCCCCATGTGCATATTCAGGGGCGGAGCCTTTATTTATAATTTATAGTTAAGAGGGGCTAAAAGTTTGAAAAACTTTTGTATTCTATCTGTTTGAAGACCATAACAGTGGTTCTTAAAGCTCATACAGCTTATATAATTTTATAACAGAAAACAAAAAAATAAGATATGTTAATATACAAACCATTTCATGCACTCTTTTTTTATTAAATTTTTATATAATACAAAATTTAAAACATATTGTACAAGTCATTTAAACATGATTATAAAACATCTTATGCACCATGAATAAATTTTTAAGTAATACAAATTTTACAGCATATTTTACAAATTAATCAAGCATTACCATCACTTTTCAAAATTAATTTTAATTAATACATGTTATAAAGAATATGTTACAAGTATACATTAATTAATATATTAAACACAATAATTAATAATATTTTAAAAATACTCCTATAATGAATAATACATCTTATTGTACATATTGTACAACTAGAGGTGGCGAAACGGACGGGCGGGCGGGAACGGGCACCGGGCAAAGGCTAAATGGGCGATTTTTAAATTTTAGATTAAACGGGTGCGGGCTAAACGGGTGCGAGCTGAACGGACGCGGGCAAAACGAGTGCAGACCAAACGTGCGCGGGCCAAACGGGCATAGGGCAAAATAAAAGTTATTACAATTTGAGACCAATTATTCGAACTTAGTTTATTTTGTTAATATTTTATGTTTTCATCATCTTTTTACGTTTTTTCTCGTTTTGGACATTTTCGTTCATTCTTTTCACGTTCTTGTACGAATTTTTACGTTTTCGTCAGTAATTTTACGCGTTCGTCAGTTTTTTACGTTTTCGTCAGGAATTTTACGTTTTCGGCAGTAAATTTACGTTTTCGTCAGTATTTTTACGTTTTGAACAGTAGTTTTACGTTTTCATCATTGATAACACTTATTCAAGTGTGTGGGTGGACACATAAAAGTTAACTCTGACCATGCGTGGCAAAAAGAGTCTCGAAAAGCGGGTTTGGGATTTGTAGCACGTGACTGGTGACGTCTTATTTTCATGTGCTCTTTTAGAGTTTTATGCAAGTTCTCCCGGCAGCCAAAACAAAAGGTGTTCATTGGGCTATGACTCATGCACTTAGTAGAGGATACATCGTGTTATATTCGAGACACACTCATTGTGTTTAGTTATGGCGCTTCATAATAAATTTTTCTGGCTATAAATTGCGAGTCTTTTTCAAACATATCATCCACTCTTTCGACACTTGTAGTTAGTCTTTTGTCAAACGGGACGGAAATAGAGTAGCTTATAGCAGTGTGTCTTGGCTTATCCGATTACGTTAGACGGTAGTATTCCAAGTTATGCCAGTGTTTGGAACTTTGGATGATTAAAAGATGTACTCTCCTCTCTAATATGGAATGATATCTCTTCTTTTATAAAAAAAATAAAAATCATATATCTAATGAAAAATATTGTAATGAAATCTATTTATTAGTGAGATGTAATCGACCCAAATCTTCTAATTTTTGTTTTAGATTTGCTTTTGCTACAAGGAAATTATATTGACAAATCTTGTTATCAGACTTTAAGGATAGAAGCGAATGAAAAATAAGATAAAGTCGCAAAAATCACAAAATTTACTTCCTGTAATTAATCCGTGTATACTCTACTATAAATATTGATATCATGTCATTTTCATCTTCACAATCCATTCAATAAACTCGATTATGTTTTTTTTTAGCAAAAGCTTTGCTTCGGCATCCATGGGAAAGAAGAAGAAGATTCCTCCTCAATCCATAGTCAGTTTTTTTAATTTTTAGCACAACTAACTAAACATGAACTATATGGTTTCTGTGGCAACATCTTCTTCTAATACTATTATGTTTTTTTTCTTGTTTATCATCGCAGAGCTTCACTGTTAAGGTGAATGAGGATTCCGGGAAAACAGCGACAAACATTGGGAAATGTGTTGAAAGTATGTATACATGTTTTCGATTTAACTATCTACTTGATACATATTATTAGTTGTAACTTTCCGTAGCTAACTTGTTTTCTTTCTTTTTGGTCTGTTGGTTGATCATATTAAAGGCATCCAATGTCTCCGACTGGGGGACTGTGGGACGATGCTACATGTATGGTGTCACGCTGAACCAAAGAAGCTTATGACATGTCTGCAGAAAGAAGGCAAAAGAGCACAGCTAGTGCGATGGCGATATGGATCCGCCCAGGCCCAGGATAAATACCTCGTTAGTTTTTTTTTTGTTTTTTTTTTCATTCACGATTTTAGAATTATCTTCTTTTAATATTGTTAAGCTTCTTGGTCACTGCAGAACTTCAATTTCAATGTGGGTGCTGATGATAAAGATTGGATAACAAAACTACAGGCGATTGTTCGAGGTATGTATATCTGTTTTCGACCAAACTATTCGATCAATATCAATAGCTGCGAATAAGATTGGTAACTTTTTTTTTTTGGGTTTGTTGAATGGTCATATTATAGGAGGAGATCATCGTATGCAAAAGAAGGATGATGGGACATGGGATATTTCGGGTTGGATTAGTGAACCAAACTCACTTGAGAAGCATCTCCTGGAAGCAGGAAACATCATTAAACATGTACATATTTGGCGTGGAGAGAAGCATTCATTCCCTCCATTCCCTCCATCCGTGGTTAGTTTTTTCAATCTTGTTAGTTAGTCACTTAGTCGTGCTAATCATTCCATTCTTTGCTAGTATCTATGATAATACTGTCTGCTAATACATATTGTTATGTTTTTTACCTTTCTATCATTGCAGAGCCACCACTGTGAAAAGGGCCAAGGCAAAGCTAATAAAGACAATGCTCAGCCGCCATGTGCAGCCACCTGTATGCGGTCATGTCCACCAAGCGAGGGGATCTGCTCTTTGTGCATCGTGTAATGCCGTTTTCCATTTCATAATCAGTGTTTAAATTTCCGTGTTTTTAATATTCTGCTATAGACTTGATGATGGTTTAGACTAGTGTTTGTCGTCGTGAATGAATACTAGGCAATGCTGATTTTCTCATATATACTCTAAGCTTCTTTAAACATGTTACTGTTGTTCAAACCAATAGTAGTTCATTAGCTCAAGAACTATCAAAACACAATGCAAACTAAATTTAGTCTTTTACATGGGTGTTGGCATTTCATACTTTTTCAGGAAAAATTTTAACAATCTCACAATATTTATACCACAAACTATCTCAAACACTTCATACTTTAGCTTGTCCCTTATTACCTATAAAAGCACACTTCGCCCCTATATTTATAGTTTATATCTAAGAGGGACTGAACGTGATTGGGAAGTGGTATAATCCAAAAAAAATCTAACAGTAAAACGAATGGTTTAACATTATTTTGTACAATTAAACAGTAACAAAACTAACACGTGCAAACTAAACGGAAACGTTTAACATATCTAGGGCTTAAAAGTAAAAAACATGAAAAAAAATTTATTTTATCTATTTGAGTTCTCTGAAATACTGGTTCTTGAAGCTCATATAGCTTAAATAACTGTATAACAGAAAACAGAAACAACACTGGTGATCAAACTTAACGCCAAGACAGAACAAACGTTTTGGCAAATCAAAATTAACTGTAAAAAGTATAGTTGGGGAAGGTGTAATCACATAAGTACATGACGAAAATGCTACATGCATGGCCACTGCCTGCATATGGCAAACACAGGGAAAGAAGAACACACCAAAAAGTGTGGCTATCACTTTATCAAGTTTTCGTTCTAATGTGATCCTTTCGGATGGAACATTCATGGCATTCGTCATTAGCTGTATACGAATTAATTAAACTAATTATAGATGCATTCTGAAGAACAGGATGACTGCCACGTGCAGCAGAATACAGAGAACAAATTAAAAAGATTCAGGAGAGATGCTAAAAGATTCCTACATGCTAAATATCACAAAACTACAAACACCTCAGATAGCTGTATACCAAAGTTATTTTATGGGCTAAATAGTGTTGTACTAATACAATAGATGGCTTATTGGAGGTGGCTTAGCACCCACTAGTCACCCCCGCCCTCCGCCTCTGCGCATGAGGATGAATAGCATATTTCAATCCCAGACTCCTCAATTAAGCCTAAAATGTTTGTCTAGCAATCCATCCCAATTGTTTTTTATTTAAAATGCTACGAGATAGAGTTTTGTAAAACATAGACCACAAGGTCGAGTAACAAGTTGAGATTAGATATTTGTTTATAAACCGAGAAGAAGGTTGAATAACAAGTTTGTCTTACGTACCTTAATCGCATACGTCATGCATACCAAAATCAGTTTGGTCAAAACTCTGTCTGCGCAATTGAACTATTCCTATAGTCAGGGGGCGGGCATACTTGAGCCACATGGTATGCACGTGCATACCTCAAAACATCATCACTAGCGTAAAAACAATTCTTTTTTCCTATATTTCAAACTTTAATACTAATCGCATATTCTTTTCAAAATTCTGCGTACACCCCTGCCTATAGTCATGTACTCCCCGCCTAGGCCGATTACTAGCTACAAGTTAGCGAGCCACTCAAGTACCACATAGCGAGTTTTACAAACAATATTTGCATACCAATAGTCCAATAAATAAGTAATTAAAATCAAAACATTACATAAGTACTAATGAATCATTTAGATATTGTGGAATTAGTGGGAGGAAAATTCGGCAACCGGATGACAGCTTCTTCAGTCTCAATAGGGTCTGATCTTATTATCTACAAAACAACATTAAAAAATCTTATTCGGATAACTTGTTTTTTTATTAGTAACTAAAAGTTGGGTTATTTAAAGAAATGAAAAAAAAGGGTACTGGATCTTGAAGAAGGGGTTTTGAATCATCAATGGCTGGTCTGAACGGTGGCTTGCTTTTGCTTGTTCCGGCATTGGTGTTGGTGTTCATGGGTGTGTTGGTTTGACTAGGTTTCATTTTTTCCTATATTTCAAATTAAACCTGGTAATGGGTTTAATGGGATGGCCTTATGCAAGGCCCAATAGGGAATAACAAAATGTAGGAACTTGCAAGTTGGAAGTTGGAAGTAGATCAACTAGCAATTGTGCACATTTTCTTACTAATATTTTTTTAGTATAAAAACACTATTTTATCATAAAATTTTTACTTACTAAATTTTCTATGTAAGAATAGGTAAAGATACAATGCCTACTAAAAATAAGAGTAAGGAAAAGTTTTGATCCTTTTTGTGACTAAAAAATGAGTAAGAATAAATATTTAGTGCTCCCCATTTTGTTTACTCTTATTTTTTTAGTAAGAGTTGATAAAAAAGAAAAAAAATAAGTAAAATAGGGAGCATTAAAAGTCTATCTTTACTTATTTTTTAGTCACCAAAAGAGTCAAAACTTTTACTTACTCTTATATTTAGTAGGCATCGTATCTTTACCTACTCTTATTTAGAGACTTTAGTAGGTAAAAAAAATTTATTATGAAATGGTATCTTTTATAAAAAAAATATATTAGTAGAGAAATATCCAAAATTTTGTAGTGTAGTACCACTACTTATGTTTGGCCCAATTGTTTTTTCTTTTTAATTCCTTTGTTTTTAGAAGAAACAATATTTTCTCCTACTTTTTACTTTAAAAGGAATTGCATATATCTCCATATATTTCCAAATAGGATGATTATTTTGGACCGTCGACTCGACTGAATCGAAAGACCACCCCCAACGAACTTGATCAAAAGTATTTTTGTTTTATTTTCGGTTCATTGTTTCGTCAAATTCGATTTTTAGTCTAATTCGGTCTTACGAAAGACTCGACGATTATGTCTAATAAAATCAAAACGGATCGAAGATCAAACCGTACCAGACCGACCTGAACCAACCATTTCGGTTCTGTCCTCGGTCCTGCATTTTGGCTCATTTCAGTTTCGATCCAATCTTAACCGATCGAGTCCAGTCCAACTTTAGATCGATGGTCGCCCCTATTTTTAAAATATAAATTTTTTAATACAAAATATACCTTGATGATTAAGCATATTTTGAAGATGTATTGTAGTATATACGCAACTTTTAGTGGCGATAGAGCAATTGCTCCTTTTAGGGGGGGAGTCAGAATGTTCGGTTTGAAGGTCAAAATTTGATATTTTTTATAAATCATTCTACAAATGATTCTTAGGAGGGTCAAATTTAAAAAAACCTACAAATTTTTAAAAAATAACATTACAATATTTTCGCTAAGGAGTCACATGACCCTTATGACGCCCTTTCCCTCCGTCCTGGCTCCTTTTACGCTTTCTCAACTTCTTGCTCGCATAATTTAAAACATGTTTACTCGATTTAAATGTGATACCAGTGTCATAAAAATGAGTTTAGGCGAGCTGATCAATCGGCGCCTCAGCACTAGACAAAGATTAATCGTTTGAATTCTAACTAATCAACCTCTATTATCGTATTGGTCAATAAACGGTCAACATACTCATTAGTTAGATCAAAACAACGACATCAAGTATAAGGGGTGTTTGTTTTAGCTTATATAATGGGCTTATAATCTTATTAGCTTATATAAGCTAATAAGCTCAAACCAAGTGTTTGGTTTATATAAGTGGGCTTATAAGCTTATATATGGGTGTTTTGATAAGCCACAAAAATGTGGCTTTTTTATGAAGGTTTGGGCTTATATAACATATTTACTATTTTACCCTCATGTTAACTTACGTTTATATAAGCTATGGGCTTATAAACTTATTAAACATTCGCTTATATAAGCCATAATAGGCTTATATAATCTCATTACATAAGCTAAAACAAACACCCCCTAAATGGAGAAAATCAAAGAAAAACCGACTAAATTGGCGAACTCAACCAAGTCGGTTAACGTGGTCAACTAATTCTAAAAATTATACTTTAAAAATTCTTTTATTTTAATATACCTCTAGGTTTCACAAAATGGGTCAATCCAACCATTCAAACGCACTTTGAGGAGTGACTTAACATAAGAAGTAGGGTGTCTGTAACATAGATGGGACTTACAAAAAATATAAACCAAACCGAATTAAACATGAACTAGAACCAAACTGAACACGGTATTCGTGTTTTAAATTATAATCTAATCGGACCGAACAGAAACTACAAATTTAATTTCCGAGATAGATATGGGTTTAACAATTGGAACTGAAAATCGAACTTAAACAAATACATATTTTTTTATATTTATATATATATATATAGGCGGCAAAATGGGCGGGCAGGCGGGCACGGGCGGCGGGCTAAACGGGCAACGGGGGCTAAACGGGCGGCGGGCTAAACGGGTAACGGGGGCTAAACGGGCATGGGCGAAACGGGCGGGCTAAACGGGCGCAAGCTAAAAAAGGGAAAAAACATATAAAAACCTACAAATAAAAAATAAAAATACTTGTTTGAAAGCCGGGATAAAAAATTTAATAAAAAATATTCGTCAAGTATACTAATTTGTATTTTACAAGTGCGCCCGTTAAGCCAATTTAGTTTCTTACATACGCGCCCGTTTAGCCCATTCAATATAAAGAATGGGCAAAAAGTGCCCCATCCTTTTTTGAAAATGGGCAAAAAGTGCCCATATGTATCCAAATTGGCAAGATTTGCCACCTCTATATATATATAATGATAATTTTTATATAAAACAATTTTTTATGCGTGAAATATTTCATAGTTATATATGTATTTTTTAAAAAGTTATGTAATTTGAGTTGTTGGGAATTATTTGTAAAGTACCAAGTATTGTTAGTGTAAGTGTAAGTACTGTTAGTGTTGGCAAGTACCGTTAGTGTTAACGCGGTACATAGCAAGTACTGTTAGTGTTAAGTACAAGTATTGCTATATTGATTAGGACGGATATATCTTTGTATATGATATGTCATAGTTATAGTTAGAGTATATCTTATGTGATATACTTAATGGTTTAGAATATTGATAATATTTCATGTGTGATATACTTATCTTTATAGAATATTCTAATAGATTCTAGGGTTCCTTACTCTATAAAAGGAACATAGGTACGATGACATTCATGTACCTCATTCAAGTCGATTAATAACATAATCGAATAGTTAAATGTAATTTTGTTCTTATGTGCTTTATAAGTTAGATTCCGTATAACTTATTTAGTTGAGTAAGAGTTCTCAAAGTATTTTAGTTTGATTACAAACTACTATACTAATTCTTAACAGAGTATAGATCCATTCAAGGGGATCAAAAAATGGTATCAGAGCTTGTTGAGAAACTCTGAATAAGAAGAACATAACCCTAAATGCCCACTCACACAAACTCAATGTCTCAATCCGGTGATAATCCTCACTTGGGAGAAATTCCAGATCTTGATCCTATACCTCAAGGACAACCTCAAGTTGTGCATCCTGCACCTCCACCTTCACAATGAGCACAAGCTACAGATGTTGGAGTTACTCATACAACTCCACTTTCTTCCCATACTCTCTCTGCGGTTAAACTTAATGTTCTCAAAAGTGATAACTATGAGACATGGGCAATGCAGATGAAACATTACTTGAACTACACATATCATACTTTGTGGCAGGTTATCAAGAATGGGAATACTCCTAAAAAGCTGTATTGGTTGCCTGATGGTACATGTTATGCTTTACCTGCTGTCACTACTGAAGAGGTACAAGCAGAGATCAGAGAAAGAAAGGACAGAACTACTTTGGCTATGGCACTTTCAGAAGATATCTTACCTAGCTTTCATCACTGCAAGGATGCAAAGGCTATGTGGGATGCTATCAAGCTTAGATATGGAGGTAATGATAAGTCTAAGAAGATGATGAAGATTGTTTTGAAGCAAGAATTTGATAGCTTCTCAATTTCCAGTACAGAAGGAATCCATAGTGGTTATGAAAGGTTCAGCAAATTGCTAATTCAACTAGCAGTTCATGGACTAGTAATTCCTAATAAAGAAGGAAATCTAAAATTCTTAAGAAGTGTTCCACAAGAATGGAAAGCAATGGCCATGCACTTCATCACAAGGGATGATTTGGATACAATTCCATTTGATCATCTCTATAACAATCTTAGAGTATATGAGATGGATGTAAATGGCATTAAAGTGACCAAAGCATTAGCAACAACAAAGTCTAACTTGGCTTTTGTGTCAGAAGGAAACAGCGGTCTTTACTCTCAAAATACCGCTGGTGGATCAAGCAGCAATACTTACTTCCAAAATACTGCTAGTGGATCAAGTAGCGGTACTTACTTCCAAAATACCGTTGGTGGACTAACAAGCAGTACTTACTCTCAAGGTACTGAAGGCAGTCCAATTACATCTCAGAATTCACAAGGAAGATCCTCACCATTGTTTAGTGAAAATGATGCCTTCTCATTCTTTACTGTACAAGACAACAGACGCAGGTTAACCCTCAATGACTTGTTCCAAATGGATGATGCTGATGTTGAAGAGATGGATCTCAAATGGCAAGTTGTCATGATCTCAGTAAGATCCAATAGGTTCTACAATAAGACTGGAAGGAAGATGACTGTTGATCCTAATGAACCATTAGGATATGATAAATCCAAACTTGAATGTATAACTGTGGAAGGAATGGACACTTTGCCAGAGAATGCAATAGAGATAAGGCTGATAGAAGCAGTCAAAAGTCCAAGAACAGTTATAGAACCAGTCCAAGAATCTCTGAAAGCCTTCCAAAGGAGATAGCAGAAGTCCTAAAGGAACCAAAGCAGTGGTAACTGTAGATGGAGTGGTGAATTGGGTTGAAGATGATGAAGAAGAAGAGCTTGGTTTCATGGCTCTCTCTCATGAAGATACTCACGTACACCCTTGTTCTAAAGACTGTGTTCTTAAAATTAATAGTCTAAAAGTAGAACTTGATGAACAGTATCAAAAAGTTAACACTTGTATTGTAGAAGCAAATGCTTTTAAACAGGGTGTTGCTAAGTTGGAAGCAAATATAGTTTTGTATAAAAAGGGTCAACAAAACTATGAAGAGAAAATTAAAATTTTGACTCTTCAAATGAGAGAAAAAGATGTGGAAATTAAAGCTTTTGAAAAACAACTTGTAAAAGTAACAGCAGAAAATGAAGTTTTAAAAGCCAGTCTTTTTAATGAAAGAGAAGTGATTAATCAATGGCAAAAATCCTCTAAAGGATTGGGTAAACTAGTTAATTCACAAATGGGGTATTATGATAAAACATGCCTATGATATATTGAGGACCAACCTGAGATAACTTTAACTGACAAGGACTTATCAATGGGATTTTTTATAGTTCTAATGAGTCAGCTGATACTCTTGAAAATGATAGATATGCTGAAGGAATGAAGGCAGTTCCTCCACCATTATCAAGAATTTTCATGCCTCCCAATAACGATGCAGGTATAGAGTTAGATGAGTCAACAGCTATTATTGATATTAAGTCAAATGATTCAAACTCTAGTACCTTGACCCAAGATAAACCTGTTGTGACCAAAAATATTATTTATCCACCTTTGATGAGCAATTTTGTACCTGAAGGACATGTGTCTACAACTAGTTCTGCTCCCAAGCAGGTAAAAACTTCTAGTAAGGCAATGGATAATAATATAAAACATAATAGTAATACCAAGAGGGGTGGGCTAGGATTTAAGAAAACTAAGTCAGAACAACCTTTTGGGTCTTCTTTAAGAAGAAAAGGATGTTATGTTTGTGGTAGTCTAAAACATTTTATCAAAGATTGTACTTTACATGAAGATAAAAATTGTAAAACAGAAGGCTGCACAAAAGGTCACAAAGAAAGGTAATGTGAAAAATGCACAGGTAAATAGACAGATGTGATCTAAAGATGACAAACCTAAGTTTGATCATGCTAAAAGGGTAGATAAACCTCATAAGGTTAATAAGGTTAAACACCCACTCCCTACCAAGGACTTTGTCCCAAGAGCAGTACTTATGAAACAAGGTCTAGTACCTTTGAAGTCTGGTAAACCAAGTACCAGCAAGTCTAGAACTGCAAGTACGGCTAGACTAAATTCAAGTACCGTTTGTCAAAAGTCTGTCAAACCAATGTCCCACAAATCTTCTAAGAGTGTAGTTGAGTATGCTAAAACACCTAGAAGTAAGTCTAATAACAAACCAGTGCAAATGTGGGTCCCTAAAATAGAAAAACCATGTGTTCAAGCAAGTACCACTAAAGCAGTACTTAAGTCAAAGAAGCCTAAATACATAGAGTCACCCTATGTCTTTGACTACATAACTGAAACCATGAAATATAAGAGTAAGAGTAGCATTACTAGAAATACTACAGATAAAACTCTTAAGTATGTAGGTCCTACGAGATCCGAGCCAAATGTGGTGTGGGTCCCTGTTAAAAACTAATAAGTTTTATGTATGTGCAGGGGCATCTAATTGATGAATTGAAAGATAAAGGTATTGTAGATAGTGGATGCTCAAGGCACATGACAGGGAACAAAGATTTCCTTGTTGAATTTGAAGAATTCAGAGGTGGACCAGTAGCCTTTGGTGGTAGCAAAGTTAGAATTACTAGAAAAAGGAAAATCAATACAGGGAAGTTGGAATTTGAAGATGTGTTCTCTGTAAAAGAATTGAATGAATTCAATCTATTTTATGTATCACAAATGTGTGATAAAAAGAACAAGGTGCTCTTTACAGATACAGACTGCTTGGTGCTCTCCAAAGACTTTGAGATGCCAAAGGAATCTCAAGTACTGCTTAAGGTACCCAGGCATGAAAACATGTACACCTTTAATCTTCATACTATTACTACAGCAGGTGGTATTACATGTTTGTTGGCTAAGGCTTCTAATGTTGTGTCTAATTTATGGCATAGGAGGCTAGGTCATGTGAATTTCAAGAATCTTAATAGATTGGTAAATAAAAATTTGGTTAGAGGGTTACCTAACAAATCTTTCCAAAATGATTTCACATGTAGTGCTTGTCAAAAAGGACAACAACATAGAGCCTCTTGTAAGACCAAGACTGTCAATTCTGTGACTAAGCCTTTGCAACTTTTGCATATGGATTTGTTTGGTCCAGATTCTGTTAGGAGTATTAGTCATAAGCCTTTTGACTAGGGATGAGCATGGATCTAGATCCGGTGGAACTGGAACCGGAACCAGTGGAACCAACAACCGAAATTTGGAGAAAAATAGGAACCGAGAACCGAACCGAATATATTTTTTGGATCCAGTTCTGGAACCGGTTCTTTGGTTCTACCGGTATAGGAACTGATTTTTCAGAAGAAGAAGAAAAACTCATTCATTAATGAATTAATTCAACAAAAAAAATCTTTTAAGTATTTATAACCATTTACGTTAAAAGCAATAACATTTAACAACTAAGTATAGGCTCAAATAAATAAACATTATATAGTTTCACAAGTTCACTAATTTTCTTTTACCAAAATTAGAATCAAAGTTATCAGGCTCAATATCTATAGAATTTGTATCACCTTAATAAGCAAATAAAAATAAAGATATAGATTACTAATCATTTAGCGTTATGTTTACAAAGTGAATGTATTTGGCATGGCTAGTCATATTATATAAACTTTTTTCTTAAAAAGTAAAATAAAGAACTTACAAATTATTCAAACTTATTGAACGTGCCATATCAATAATTATAACATAAAAACAATTTTTATATTATTCAAATCTAGTGATTAGTAATTTTGTACTAACAAGACATACATGTTTCATTAATACTAAGAAGACATACATTGAATGCAAATAAATAACCAACATAAAACTTAGTTCTATTGATTTGATAATGATGATAGTTGTTTGTGTTCCAACGGATTAAAATTCGAGTTTAATATGTTTGGTTTGGTTTTTATGAGAATAGGTTAGTTGTGTTTTTTTATATTACCTATGATATTAGCTTTTGAGTATGGTATATAAAAAAATTTATAATATTTTTATAATTATGGGGTCTTTGGTTCCGGAACCGAGAACCGGTGGAATCGAACCGAACCGAACCAAGAACCAAAAAATCTCAAAAACAAGAACTGGAACTGGATCCAATGGTTTTGGTTCCGGTTCAGTTCTTCGTGGTTCCGGTCCAATTCTGAGTTCCCGTCTGGTTCTTTGGTTCTTTTGCTCATCCCTACTTTTGCCTAGTTATAACTGATGATTATAGTAGATTCAGTTGGATTTTCTTTTTAGCTCTTAAGAGTGAAACCAATGAATTACTTAAGGATTTTATTACTTTAGTTGAAAAGCAGTTCACTAAACAAGTCTTAATCATTAGGACATATAATGGGACAGAATTCATGAATGCTGAATTTGATGAATTCTATAGGTCTAAAGCTATCAAGAGACAATTTAGCAATCGTAGGACTCCACAGCAAAATAGAGTAGCTGAAAGGAAAAATAGGACACTAATTGAGGCTGCTAGGACTATGCTAGCTGATTCTCTTTTGCCAAATACCTTTTGGGCAGAAGCAATCAATACTACATGTTATGTGTTAAATAGAGTCCTAGTGACCAAGCCTCAAAACAAGACACCTTATGAACTTTTGACTAGTATTAAGCCAACCATAAGTCATTTAAGACCTTTTGGATGTCATGTGTCTATTTTAAATACTCTTGATCATTTGGGGGAGTCTGATGGAAAATCTGATCCAAGATATCTTGTAGGATATTCATTGCAAAGTAAAGCATATAGGGTTTATAACTTGGCATCTAGGAAGGTTGAAGAAGCCCATGTTAATTTCTTAGAAAATAAGCCCAATTTACCAGGAATAGGTTATGATTGGATGTTTGATTTAGATTATCTAACTTACTCTATTGATTACTATTATGTGCAATAGGATTGTCAAACTAACAATTAGGTACTCAAGAAGGACCTTCTTCACCAGATTCTTAGGATGATGATGTTCACATTTATGTACCAAGTATGCCTATTGTTTCTCCCATGGCTGCCAACCCCCAAAAGAAAACAATGACATCAACTGATGATCAAGCCTCCCAAGAGCTTCAGAGGCTTCAAGATCAAGAGAAGAATGCTACAACTGCTAATAAGCATTCAGGAGAAGAATATTTAGAATCACAACACTCAGCAGTACATATTACACCTAGTGGTACCTCATATGCAAGTACTGCTAAGTCAAATTTTGCAAAGTCTATTGATTCATTAAAATACATTATACAAGCTATGGACAGTGAAGATGCTTATACTAGTCCAAATGAAGGAATCTTCTCTAAAGCTTCATATGATGAGCAGGGTGCAATAACTGATGTCAATAATTTGGAAACTGAAATTTCAGTCAGTTCTATTCCCACTCATAAAGTCAACAACAACCATCCTGTTGCTCAAATCATTGGAGACCCCAAGTCTGATGTGCAAACCAGAAGACAACTTCAAGCCATTATTGAAACTCATGCACTTGTGAGTTATGTCAAACAACAGCAGAGAACAAATCATAAGGATACTCAACATTGTTTGTTTGCCTGTTTCTTATCACAAGTAGAGTCTAAGAACATTTCTCAAGCTCTTGATGAAGAAAGTTGGGTAGATGCCATGCAAGAAGAATTAATGCAATTTGAACTACAAAAGGTTTGGATTCTTGTGGATCTTCCCTCAGGTAAAAGAGTTATTAGTACTATATGGGTTTTCAGAAATAAGAAAGATGAAAGAGGTGTTGTTGTGATGAAAAAAGGCAAGGCTTGTTGCTCAAGGCTATAGACAGGAAGAAGGGGTAGACTATATTGAGGTTTTTGCACCAGTGACAATAATAGAAGTCATTATGTTATTTTTGGCATTTGCATCATATATGGGTTTTATAGTCTATCAGATGGATGTGAAAAGTGCCTTTCTTTATGGTACTATTTCAGAGGAGATATATGTTTCACAACCTCCAGGTTTTGTAGATCCTAAATTCCCCAACAGAGTCTACAAAGTTATTAAAGCACTTTATGGTTTACATCAAGCTCCAAGGGCTTGGTATGCAACTTTATCCACTTTTCTGTTGGAACATGGATATAGGAGAGGGACCATTGAGAAAACTCTATTCATCAAAAAGAATGCTAAGGATATTATCCTAGTACAAGTCTATGTTGAAGACATTATTTTTGGTTCAACCAAGAAATCATGGTGTAAAGAGTTTGAAGCTTTGATGAAAGAAATATTTCAGATGAGTTCTATGGGAGAACTTACCTTCTTTTTAGGACTACAAGTCAAACAGAGGAAGGATGGAATATTTATCAGCCAAGATAAATATGTTGCTGAAATCTTGGAGAAATTTTCATGTAAGAAATCTTTTTCAAAAGATGAACATGGAGTACAAGCACACCTTTTGAAGCTAAGAAATCTTTTTCAAAAGATGAACATGGTGAAAATGTTGATATTCACTTATATAGATCAATGATTGGATCATTGATGTATCTTACTGCTTCAAGGACCAGATATTATGTTTGTTGTGTGTGCATGTTCAAGGTTCCAAGTCAATCCAAAGGTGTCACATCTCCATGCTGTGAAAAGGATTTTTAAGTACCTTAAAAGTCAAGCTAATTTAGGATTACGGTATCCTAGAGACTCAATATTGATTTGGAAGCTTACTCAGATAGTGATTATGCTGGAGCCAATCATGATAGGAAATCTACAATAGGAAGTTGTCAATTCCTAGGCAGAAGACTCCTATCATGGCAGTGTAAGAAGCAAACTATTGTTGCTACTTCTACAACTGAAGCTGAATATGTAGTTGTTGCTCATTGATGTGGACAAGTACTTTGGATTCAAAATCAGATGTTAGACTATGGGTTCAACTTCATGAACACCAAGATCTGCATTGATAATCAAAGTACTATATGCATTGTCAAGAATCCAGTCTTTCACTCCAAGACCAAGCATATTGAGATAAGACATCACTTTATAAGAGATGCTTATGACAAAAAGCTTATTCAATCTTGAAGATTCATACAGATAACAATGTAGCTGATTTGTTGACCAAGGCATTTGATGCAAAGAGATTTGAGTTCTTGGTAACACGTATTGGTATGCTCAATCAATAAACTACTGCATATGTTAAGGGGAGGTAACAGTTGTACAATTATTATGCTAATTTTTATTGTATAGTGTTTGTTTTGTGTTTTTGATATGATTGCAGGTTGATAGAATAAGATAAAAGAGGATATAATGATTGTGGAATGCATGAACTAGTCAAATTTGTGAGGTACCGTTTTGGAACCAAGTACCGCTAGCACGAATTCAAGTACTGTGTATGTTGCATGTACCGCTACATATCCTTTGTACCGTTGAGGGTCCCTTTTGTAAATTTGGCGGTTTCTTCGTGCTTGGGTTTGTTATTTACATAAATACTTACTCCAATTACATAATTGATTCACCTAATCTTTTATTCTTATCTCTTCATTCTATAGTATTCTCTCTAATTTTTCGATCATCAAAAATACTAATGGCTGCTTTACAAGTAATCTCTAAGCACAACTTAGTTGTGAACCTTGCTCAGAATGATGATTCTCTTGGTTTGCATGTGATAATTGGATTTCTATCTCGAATTCATATTTGTTTTACGCTAACTGTAAGTCCCATTGTCTCTATTCCTATTGTTACACAATTTTGGAATACTGCTATCTTAGGTACTCGTCATAATCAACCTTGCATTAGGGCTAGGGTGAATAATAGAAATATTTATGTGACTGAGGTACTGTTAAGGGCTAGTTTAAGGCTTAATGATGAAAATGGACTTAGTATGTTGAATAACACAAAGATACATGATGGCCTTGCAGCCATGGGTTATGAGGGTGGTAGGGAAAGTCTTACTTTCTTTACAGCTTTATTTTCCTCACAATGGAAATTGCTTTTTCATGCCATTATTCACTGTTTAAGCTCAAAAAGTACTTCTTTTGATCAAATCCCTGCTGCATTGGCATCAGTTGGAATTTGTCTAGCAAATAACAGAGTTTTTAACTTTTCAAGATTAATTTTTGAAGGCATGACTAGGAATTTGGAAGGAGTTAAAAAGTTTTTAATGTATCCTAGATTCATTCAAGCTTTAGTTAATGACCAAATCCCTAACCTACCAGAGTTAAAAAATACATGGGATGTTCCTACATTTACAAAGATAACTTTCTCTTTCTTGACCAAACAAGGCAATGCCTTTACAGGAACTGTTACACCCTTATTTGCAAACATGTTAGCCTAACCAGCCAACCAAGAAGGTGAGGAACCTAGCTCCGCTAGTGCTTCTCAGCAAACTTCTTCTCACTAGAGTCCCCAATCATCTGAAGATACTCAATCTTCTTCTCATAATGTTAGTGGTCAGCCACATTCATATGAGATGATCCACACACCTGCTGCTTCAATTGCTGCTAGTGGTCACCACAAGAACAAGCAACAGAGGTGGTAGATGTTGCCAATTTAGCTGCTTTGTGCACTAGCTTGTCCAAATAGGTGTAGGTATTGCAAAAGGAGAAGCTTGTTCTAGATAAAAGAATTTCTGAATTAGAAGCCAATTTAATCAAACTAAGGAATAAAGTATCTCCTTAGATGAGGCAAAACAGAGTAATTTAGAAGGCTGCTCTTAGGAAGCAAAGGTTCAGGAACTTCAAGAAGATGAATCTGAATGTAACCAAACAGGGGAGGAATGATGAAGAACAAGGACCTTCTTCTTACATTCATACAAGGATCTCTGGAAATGACATCAATTTTGAAGCTGATGATGCCATTAGAAATTTTGAAGATGGTGATGTCCTAGAGACTAATGTGGATAAAGAAAGTTTGGAGCCTACTAATATGGAGCTTCAACAAGAAGAACCACAATCTGCTCATGAGGAACCATAAAATGAAGAGATATTGGTGACTCAGCCACAGTCACAACCTTAATCACTATAACTACAAGTAAATTGGAGTAGTTTCTATGAGAAGCTAGAGGAAATCAATGTTCAATTTCCTGTGTCTTTAGTTCCACCTCAAAGACAATTTTGGTTTCACAAGAAACAGTCTTTCCAAGTAATATCAAGATCAAGAATGAGTTTTGGATTAGACAAGACTGAGGAGTTATAAATTGAGAAGACAGCTTCAAAAGAAGAAAAATTATCTGGAGATACTTTGGTGATTCAAGAAACAAGTGTGTCTTACATTGATGAAGTAAATACTGTTGAAGAGCCAAGTACTGCTAAGCCAACTGCAAGTACCGATGGTGAACAATCTTTACAACCTTCTTCTGCAAAAAGTCAAACTCCATCTTTTGGAGAGGATGAGACTTTAGCACAAGTATTGCTTGATATTAAGGAGAAGAGCTCAGCTAAAAAGGCAAGACAAGTAGAAGCATAAATGAAGACACAACAAGAAATTCTTGCCAAAAAGGAAAAAGTTAAAGGTAAGAAGATTCAAGCTTCACAGCCCACTAAAGGTATTATCATCCAACAACAACCAAATGAAGATGAAGAAAGAAGATCTTCCAAGCTAAAGAAGAAACTACCTAAAATAAATCTAAAGGATAAGGGAAAAAAAGGTGTTACAATCTGAATCTAAAGAAGAAGGTGATTCAGATGATGACATAAGCAAAGTCATGAATAGATTCAATCAACTAGAGCATGATGAAGAAGTAGCTTTCGGACTACAAGAACAAATGCGCGAAGAAGAGCTACAAGAAGAACTTGCAACAAAGCAACAATTGCTTGAAGCCCAAAGAGTGCAACAAGAATGGAACATAGAAGAATATGATAGAATTTAGGATGAACTTAAAGCAAGTGAGGTTCTTGCAGAATCATTGCTAGCTGAAGAAAGGGATGCTTATGATGAAGAGGAAAAATACAAGCCAATTGATGATTTAGTGAGGGAGCAACAAAGATTCTTTGCAGAAAAAAGAAGAAAAGAAAGGGTTAAGCCTCCAACCACTATGTAAATTAGAAATCAAATGATGTCATACCTCAAGAAAGTTAAGCATTTTACCCATGCTCAACTGGTCAGAAAGACTTTTGAAGAAATCAAGGCTTTGCATGAACAACACAAGAGGACCGAGTTGAATTTTGTTGAAATTGGTTCTGAAAAGGACAAGAAAGACATCGAAGAGGTAAGGAAGCATCTTCATCAACAAAGACAATTTAGAAGTACCCTCAGGCTTGATGCAAGTATTGCTGGACAAAAGGAAGCATCTCCACCTATCAAGACTACCTATGTTAGGAAGAAGAAAAGGGTGACAGAAGTTTTAAAGGGACCAGATATTAATCAACAAATGGATGAGGGGAATACAACTCATGATGTTGACAAAGAGACTGGAAATGTACAAGCACTACATACACAGTCAACAGTACTTAAGGAAACAGTACATACTGATTTGGAGGAGGGATCAATAGAGTTTGAAGGAACCTCCAAGGGTGTTAAAAGGAAAAGATCAACCAAGAAAAAGCAAGAAGCTAAGAAAAAGGTGAAGTCTACAGAACAAGATAGTGATGATGATGAAAGCTGCAGAAAGCACTTAAAGATAGTGAACTTTGAAGATCAGTGCAATGACACAGAAATCTTTGGAAAGAAGTCATATATCATAAGATGGACAAGTGATATGAAGGATGGATTAGAAATTCATGTAATCACTAGAGAACATTCAGGATGTTCAGACTGCTAGAAGAGATTCTACATATCCTTGACAAACAAGACATTCAAGACCTCAACAGATTTGTTGAAGGTGGAAGTGAAGGTCAAGCAGAAGTCACACTATTGAGGAATGAATTGAAGTTCATGTATCATCCTTACAACAATGATCAACAAATATTGAAGGACTTAAAGAATCAGGTTCCTAGTTACTGGAGATATTGTAGATCATGTAGAATACATACATTAGATATAGATGACATAACCTACTACATGCTTAAAGAAAAGAGATATCCTTTTGGAAGAAGATTGTTGGAAAGAATGTTAGAGAAACAATTGGAAGTTTCAGAAGAGTCTGCTAGTGCTTTGGAGTTGATCAGAATGGTTAAACAACAAATCAAGGATTTGGAGCAAGAGGAAGAAGCTGAGAAAGAGCCTTAAGTGTTTGATTTACAATCACACTTCACAAATGGTTCTCAGTTCACCATGTCTAACATACATAAGAACTGGCTAGTCCATAAGCAAACGGTTTGTGGTAAAGACTTCTCAAATCCGTTGACAACTGGTAGTTTGCTAAAAACTATATGGTTCTAACTCACCATGTTTCGAGACACAGAGTTGGCTAGTCCTAGAAAAACAGTACAAGGTAAAGACATTATCAAATCCGTTGACGGTTGACAGTTTACCAAAAATTGTAATGTTATCAGTACACCTTATTCTTTATGAATAAAGTATTGGTTATTCCAGAGTGTACGGCTAACTGGTAAAGAATAAATCAAATCCGCTGATAGCTGATGATTTGCTAAAAATCATGAAGCCAATACAGATTGGTTTTTGTTGTTAACTGTTTTATTTCAGGTATGAGGATGCTGTAAAACCCCAAATTTTGGGCTTTTAACACGTCACCGGCTTCATTATTATTATCATACATCGTATAATATTTTTATCAACGACCGTTACAAACGAAATCATAATATAGTAAATATTATATATTTACTTATATTTCTTAAAAACTTGACATTTTAACCATGGACTTATTTTATTTTTAGTTTTAGACACATTTTATGTGCATGAATAATTATTAATTATATTATAATTAATAATGATGATCCAAAATATTACGTATTAAAACTATATACAAAATGTTTGAACATAAACTTTTGTACAATTAAATCGACTCAATAAAACATTTTTGAACACCTTTATCATTTATTCCATGTACAAAATAAATCAAACTAAACGAAATAATGTATACTACCTTCTATCTAGATAACTTTAAATTAAGAAATTCTTTGAATCCATGTTATTTACACAAGAGGTATTACACTAGATCATTCCTAGATCTCTTAAGATTTTCCCCATCTTTCATGTATGGCCGAGTATAAGCCACACCACCATAAATCCTAACATTTGATATTTTAATCTTTCCTAGTATTTACGTAATCCTAAAATATCTAGCAAATCTCCTACAAATCCATGATGGACAGGGAAACTCGTGGCTTTCAAACCACCATACCTGCTAGATTGCTAAAATCTTCTTCTTTCCTTATTATGTGTGTAAACTTGGACCACACCTCCACTTTATCTATCTCTCTCTCACACTCGTGTATATATCCCTGCCACAATCCCAATATCCTCAATACCATACATTAAAATCATCTTCTTTTTTCTCCTACGAATAACAACAAGCCACCACCACCATACCAAAGAAATAAACCACATCTTCATCTCTTATATAGGAACATCATCACGGCAACACCACTGTTGTCACAAGCCTGCAACACCACGAATCCGCCATCGCCAACCACCACTTGATACCCCATCACGTCACCATCAACAGCAACATCTAAACCCACGACACCTTCATTTTTCTCATCTCGCTCCTATGGATAAACTACACCATTGTTTTGCCATACTCATATATACCTCACATACGCATAAATTACAAACCACAACCGAAACTATCACCATTCATGGAGCTAGTTGGTTGGACGAACAAAGCATGAAATCTTTGATTCTTCGACGTAATCACAAGGAACCATGCATCCGTGTGGGTTATGTTCTTGGTTTGGTACGCGATGCGGTTGAAAAGGCACAAGATTCTCGTTGCCTCATTTTGCCATTCGTCTCGATTCACTGTAAGCTTCAATAACTCCATCATTCGCATGTTATTCTCATCCTAGTGTTATGCTTGTGAAATTTTATTACAAATGTTTATTAAACAAGAGTCATAACCTATACCCTTACTGCTTTCTTTGTTGCGTCATTTAAAAACATGTACTGAGTTAAACAAGTTCACAGATCTGCTTAAATATAAATGACGAGCTTAGGCGTGGAATATAGAAAGCAAAGGTTGTTAGACGTTAACAGAAAGAATAGGCGTTGAATTTAGTTCATGAAATAAACACCTAAACACCAACCTTTAGACCTCTAAACGAACCTCCTAGTAATGAGTGCCCACAAGTTTAATAGGGTCGAATGATAGACGAGCTAGCTAAGAATTCATAGTAACTTGAATCACTTAAAATGGTTAAGAAACGAACTAGGAATCACTTACCGAAACATGCCGAACATAGCTTATTTTATTCGAAATATATATAAGTTAAATAAGTGTTTTATCGCGGCCTTTTACGACCCACTTTTGACCCTCTAAACGACCTCGCCCCAGGTCGGGTAAAGAATGAAAGTTGTAGACGGCCATGTTGTCTACACGAGCCTATTTTTAGTTTAACCCAAAAAGTCTTTATCGAAAACCGTAGGGTAGATCAAAAATGACTCGACAAAAACCTTTCTTTAAAATAGGTTCGTGACACCAACTTCGAAGATGATTTTATCCTAGTAAACGATCTCGATTTATAAAACCAGAAGTACAGGTCTCTAGACGACACGGCTAGCTTTCTAATGGTGCTTTTAGTTTGTGCCACGAATCACTTTTGAGCGCTATTTACTTTCGAAACAAATAACCACATAGAACTTCCCACCGTTAGTTTAGGTCTTGCCACCGCTTTCTTATAGTAGCCTCTGTTGGAAATTGTAAAAGAAAGGGACGTAACTAATAACTTTCCATGTATATACAATGTTTCATGTTCCCCCACACTTGACAACCTTGTCTCATGTTTCCACAACACCAACATATTTTGATGCCTTAAAGGAGACATGTTTTACTTTTAGAAACACTTTAATTAAATGTTTAATTTAATTATTTAATTATTTTTATAATATATTTAGGATATTTGACCCGTTAATTGACCCGAATAAATAAACTGGCCCGACAACAAAATATTTAGTATTCCTAAATATATCCCGATTGAATGACTACATTATTATTAAAACACTAAAACTTTCATAATTATTATAACCACCGACTCATTTAATAAACTCAAACACATACTAGGGGATTATAGACAAAATATATTATTGTGTACAATTGGAAACTTGTAAGACTTTTATGAAACATTATATTTATAAGTCTTAATTAAATAAAAATCATTTTATTTAATTCATTTAAACTATTACCATTCAACAGAGGTAAATATACTTTATAAAATTAAAAGTGTGCATGTTTTGATAACTCTACATAAGTTTAACACTCAAAACAATAACAACTTAATTAATCTGTGATCATGCATTTTCATCAACTGCATTATATGTTGATGAGATGGCATTTATACATGATCTCATCGTTCTTTTCGAGCTTTAAATGCATAAAATGTCATAATTATACCATATATATGCTTGTATTTGTTTACTTGTGTGTTTTAGGTATGGATATCTTGAAAAAGACAAAAGATCACAAGAAACAAGGAAAAACGGACACGAGAAACGAAGCCGTACAATAAACCGGGCCCAAGTTCATGATTTATCCAAGAAAAACCCTTGAAGACTTGAAGATGAACAAGATTGATCCTCAATTCATGAAGAAATGACACTTAAAACCCTTGTATATTCATAATTACAAATTTGGTCCCTTAAGTTTGTCAAAATTACAAAAAGGTCCTTCAACTTTGAATAATTGGCAAGTTTAGTCCCTCAACAATTCTTAATTGTCAATAATGGTCCCTCATGAAGTCAAAGATACATTGAAGACCTTTGCAGATAAAAAATGTCCAAGTTCAGTCCTTGAAATATTCAAAAGTGGCAAAAACAACCCTTGAAAACCTTTTGCAAAAGTTTTGGGGCAAAAGTGTGAAGTTTGTAACTTTAATAACAAAGGAAAGTGAGCTTTGTGGCTGAAAAACGTTTAATACAACTTTCACCAAAATACAAGGACCCTTCCTGCCATTCCCAAAGTTTGAATATACAAACACGCGCCAAACACTTTCCACTCCTACAAAAACGGATCAAAATGTTTAATGTTTACCTTTCACCACCAGTTACTTTTTCACTTAAAACAAAGGGTAAATCCCAATTACCTTGACACACGTTTAATTCACACACTCTAAAACCCATCCCACACCAAAAACACTCACTCCCACTCACCAAAGGACCCCACCCATTTAGCCGTCCACCAATCACAATCCAACTTAACCTCCAAGGAATGACACGTGACCAAATCAACAGCCCACACTCTTTGCTTGGATACAAAGCTAAAATGAACAACCAGGATACATTTGGACAACTCAACAACACATTTCATCTAGAAGATTCAAGGGTTTTTTAGGGACTTTGTAGCTAGGGTTTTCATTGTAATCTCAGCCCTTGTGGCCTATATAAGGACTCCTCAACATGTGAGAGAGCCTTGTTCTAGTTTTACTCTGTAAACATTGTAATTCCTTTCTAAAATTTATAAAAGTTGGTATTTTAAGAAAATTGTAATTCCTTTTTATGTTTTTGAAAGTTGGTGTTATTTAAGGGTAATTCTGAGTTCCATTTGATGTTATAAGTGTGTTTAGATTTTGTGGTTTAAACACGTTTATGTTTGGTAAGGATTTCAAAGTTTGAAAAACCTTGAAATCAGTCATCTGTTTTGCTTATTTTACTTGTACTAACCCTTATCCAAAAGCTATAAGCCCTTGCAAGCTTGTTAACACCAAGCTAGTGAAGGTTTATCAACCTTTGGATAGGTTGTTTGCTATTTGTGTTGAAGACATAAAGTCCTTGAGGTTCTGCTTTGAACCATCAACCAAGGCACATCTCATCTCCTTTGTTCAAGTACCTTGGTCTTGTTCTAGCTGTTGAACAAGGTCCAAGGAGCATAGCTGATCCCTCTAGGAAGTTGTGGAGGATAGCTATAACCTCTTGTTAAGTTTCCTCTAAAAAATTTCATGTTATTGTCTGATTTGTACTTTGCCATGTGATTTGTTGATCTTGTGTTTGTGCTTTGTGTTTTATTGTTGGTATCAGTTAGTTGTCACCTAGTTGATCTAATTGAACCATAAAATCAGTAGGTTGTTTGTAGAAATAAGAAGTTTGTTTGAAAAAGGGCTAAAACAAGGCTGTTTGTGATTAATAGATCATAAGGCCTTGTGGCCTTGTGCCCTTTGGTTCTTAGGGTTTGGGGAGTCTAAACAAGTCATATGCAACAAGTTTTAGTCACTGGTTAAGTATCAAGAGGTTTGGAAAAGGGATTTCAAGTTTTGGAAAAATTTGATAAAATTGGTTTGAACTTGGTCAAACACATCAGATCCAATAAAATCTTTGTTTGTTGGATCTAAGGTCTGAAATCTGGTTTGGGAAGAGTTTAGGTGATAAGCTATCTATGCATTATCTGTTTGTTGAATTTGGTGGCTTATTGTGGGTGCTAGAGCTTATCAAAGTTGGCTGAAGTGGTCATTTGCATCAGCAAAGTGACCACCTCAATTTTGCCTTGCATTTTGTTATCTAGTGTATGCCATGCTTGTTTATTGCTTGGAACTTGTTTTTGTGCTGCTTGTGAGTAGTTTTGGCTATTTGGTTTGTTTTGCTGCTGGCTTATAAGCTAACTGGCTTATTAAGCCTTATTTGCCAAAATCTGTCATCAATTGGTCAACTGACCTCTTGATTCACTAGGACTCCACCTTGAGTCCTTCACAAAAATTGCTTAAAACAAGCTCACAAACAATTCCTGAACATTTGGTGAAATTTGGAGAACTTTGACTTTTGGTCAAATAAGCACATTTTGGCTTTTTTTTAGAACTGCTTATTGGTACATGCAACAACTTGAATTTTGTAATAGGTGTCATTTTTCTCAGCTTAATATCAAATCTGGAAGGTTACAAGTCATTTGGTTAAGCGTTTGCTAGAAAACTAGCTTATTTGGCTTTTTCAGCCAGCTTATTTGCTCCTACGGCTTATTCTACTTGGCTTTTTGTGAATTTTATGATTGATTATTCTTAGTTAAGCTATTTGTGAGCTTTTGTAAAAAGAACCAGCTTCTGAAACAGCCTAGAACTCTAACCCGACTATTTTGTCTTTTAGTGAAATTCTTCTTTGCTTATTTCTGGCTTATGAGTGTGCTTTTTCAAAATTTCTTTTCACAGATCTCTTAGGCATCTCAAAAGAAGGTTGTGTGTTTAATTAGAGCTTATGGCATTGGCTTATTACTTAATGGGCTTATTGGCCCAATAAGAATAAGCTATTGACCTTTTAAGCTGTGATAAGCTCAAAACCAGCTTTTGGGCCTTCAGATTTTTGTGTTTAGAATTGATTATCAGATAGGGCTTTTCAGGTCATTCGGGCCAAGTTTGACTTTTCGGGCCCATTAAGCCCATTAAGGTTGACTGTTTTAGTTTTTAGCCCATTTGGGGGCCCATTAGGGGTAATTTGGTAATTTCACTTTCATTTTCTAATTATTTAGGTTAAAATAAACTAGTTTGCAAGTTTTTAAATTTTTTTATAATTTTTGGATTTTTAATATTATTTTATTATTAAATTTCAATGTTCATATTTTTGCACTTTTTAAATTTTTCTTAGGTTTAATACATTAAAATAGGATTTTTGCAACTCTTAGATTAATTTTATCATCATTTTTCTAATTTCTAGAACTATTTTAAGTTTTTAATAGTTTTTAATCATTTTAAATAGTTTTAATTAGTTTAAAAATTCATAAAAATAGTTTTTAGTCTTATTTGGTCATTTTAGAGAATTACAAAGTGAAAAATCTTTATTTAGGATTTTTAATAATTATTTTGATTTTTAGGGCTTTAATTTACATTTAAAAATTAATATTTAATTAATTAAAAGGTTTGAAAAAATTTTGATCATTTGTTAACTCTTAGTTTAATTAATTTGATTTTTGGTAATTTTTTGGGAATTTTTAAAATTTATTTTTATTTTAGCGCTTTTTACGGTTTTAATTTTAGTCGTCGTAGTAATAATTTTCACGTCTTCGTCATTCTATTTTCTCATCCCCTTCTTTCAAATATTAATCTCAAACCAATTACGAATTATTCATACACATATACCTCTTTGGGAAACGAACTTAATTGGGTCATTAACACTTGATTTTCCTAAATCATCACTTAATACTTACCGCTTTTACGCCTTTTCCCTAAAAGGTCGTATTTTACCACAATCATATGTGCATTTTATTTGTGCATCTACTGAGTCACACATAAATTACTTAGGTAATTCTACTGCTTCTGTATTATACTGTGCCAGCATAGTTAGTGACTTATTACTACTGCTCCATTATTGATGTGAGTTCATGGCCCCATCTTTACTGTTTTATAACTGGGGGAGAAAACATACAAAAACTATATATATTTTAAATATGCAAGACATACACTGATGACAACAACAACTTATTGCCTATTGTTTGCCCCATACCCGTGGACTGTAATAGTTAATAGTGTAGCGCGAAATGTGTGAATAAATCTATTTGGGTATTGACAACACCCGACCTGCGTGACTTGCTATCACGAAACGCTTAGGCCAAGCAACATGTTTACATCATTGTCGGACTGAGGGAACAACATCAGGACAGATCCAAATGGGCGTACTGAACAACTTTTTGTCTAGCTTCTATTACAGGGCAATAGGGACTACTATGGTATTGGACTGTGATTGACTTACCACGATTGTGATGTTTAGCATATTATCAACATATTATTAACTTATTATTAAACTAAACCTGTGAATTCACCAACTTCGTGTTGACCCCCACATTTTAATCTATATGTTTTCTCAGGAAAATAAAGCAAGTTCATGCATTGGATTCCAGCATCATAGGAAGCATCATCTTTACCATCGGGCTGGGATATTTCTACAAATAAAAAAAATGTTGATTTCAAGACAATTTATTAAATTAGTACATTTGATTCATGTAATATGTTTAAATGATACTTTATGATCATGCTCTGTATACTATTTGTTATCGATCCACCAAAGTAACACCCCAATTACTATTCCGCTGCATTTGACCAACTTGGGGGTGTTACAGAAATGGTATCAGAGCGATAGTTATAGAGAACCAGATCAAAAACTTAAAAAATTTTAAATAATAAAAATTTTAAACTGGACTATAACTGAATATAAAAAATCAGTTTAAGGAAAAATTGATTTTTTTGGGGACCCTAATAGTTAGGCATATAGCATATAGAGCATACATATTATGTGAACTAACCCTTTACGTGCCTTACATATTACGATTGTGTAATATCCTTATGAAGCTATTAGAATACTTAAGGTATTTAAAGAAACCCTATTTGGAATACAAACATGCCATGTTAGTAGGGAGCTTTATACTAAATATGTTCCATCTCGATATTACGTTTTGACTGAGTGGTTGGGTTTACGATTTAAAGTGTCCTCGCTCCTCAAACATTTATAGAATGGCTTCTGAAGTATGATGGCCTGAACAATACATTGTAATCACAAACAGGTTTGTAAATAACAACCCTTAGAAATATCTAAATACAATCTAACTAAATCTTTATAAATATTTAGAAAATCTAACAAGATTTTATAATCTTTGAAAATCTAACTAGATACGGTGAATCTTTGGAAAATCTAAAAAGATTTTATAAATATTTGAAAATCTAACTGGATAATGTGAATCTTTAGAAAATCTAAAAAGATTTTATAAATCTTTGAAAATATAACTAGATACTATGAATCTTTGGAAAATCTAACAAGATTTTATAAATCTTTGAAATTATAACTAGATTTTATAAATCTTAGAAAATCTTGGAAAATCTAACTAGATTTTAATAAATCTTTAAATCTAATGAGATTTTAGCAAATCTTTTGAGATTATAACTAGATTTTATAAATCTTTGGAAATCTAACCAAATCTTTATAAATCCTTGAAAAATCTAAATGGATTACGGTAAATCTTGAAAAATCTAACTAGATTTTTATAAATCTTGAGAAACTTTATTCGAACTGACTCTTTGGAAACTTATTTACTCTTTGGAAATTTTGTCTTTGGAGATCTAACAAAATCATGTAGTATCTAACTAAACTTAACAAATATCATACCAAAATTTTAGCTAGTATTACTAGCTAGTGGGTAAAATTACTCTCTACTTTTTAAACATTGCATAATGTTTTACCAACTTTGCATGAAAACATTATACAATCATATGTATCATACATGAGCATACATAATTTGAGCTATAGAGCTTTGAGCATTTATCATATCCGGGAACAGTTGAAACATTTGAGCAACAAGAGCTTTGAACAATACCTTATGATTGTGAATATTCAATCATGGGATCACAAGAACAACATGTGTGACTATATTTTTTATGAGCATACAAACATACAATTAATCATTGAACATTACATATGATTACATCTTTATGAGCATACAAAACATACAATTGATTATTTTAGGACTATTAAGTCACCTAGAACATATGAGTATATGCATACATTATTTTAGATTTTATAAAGTCTAAAACCATGATCACATTTAATAACGTTGACCAAGTACGTAAACTCACTACCAAATAAATGTACACATACCCTCTTTATACTCTAAGTAATAATACGGGTCAACGAAAGCCACCTTTTTACATTCCAACTTCACACTTATCAATTTTAATAAGTGTCATACGTTTTATAATACTAAAACTATACGTTTTATACTACTAAAACTATACGTTCTATAACTACTACTTATACTTTCACCACAAAACCTAAACCTTAACCAAATGACCTTAGATTTGAACATCTACTCTCGGAACACAATTTATTGTCGTTTCATACGCTTTTGCTTTTGGTAATTTCATGTGGTATTATTTGGATAAGTTTGCATCTTTAAATGATGCGGTGGGACCCAAATCAAGGTACTTAAGATTCTATATTTAGATTACGTTTAAATATGGAACCTGAGTCTCTTGATCCTAAGTTAATTATGACTCTCTCTTTAGATGGAATGGGACGTCTAAAGGTGAAATCATAAGCCACCAAACCAGAAGTTCATTTATAAAGTCGTATTAAGGTGGAATGGGATTCCCGAAGATGAAAGTTATAAATAAACGGGCTGTAAAGTATCTTAATAATATCTATTTTCTTAGATATTATATTGGTTTTAATTAATAAGCCTTGCCGGGAATATTTGAGTAGGTTGGGCTATGAAATCCTTATTGAAACGGATTAGGACGCTTTTTCGTTTGAATAAAGAAGTCATAGGTCACCGAACCGTGAAGTTATCATTTTTATTTTACGTGGATGAGGACGCTTATCGATGTAAATAAAAATTTATAAACAAGTGGGCTTAAATATATTCGACGTGACTCATTATTGATATTATTTTATTAATCCATCTATGGAGTATATTCCTTTTGACTCACGATTCCTCCAAAATACCTTATCATTATTAAATACTTATAAAGATTCCTGTTCATCTCTCTTGGGTCATAGCATTGTGCTATTGATTCTTGATACATAGATTTGCAATGGGTTCAGATTAAAGTTCTCTCGATATCCTCTCGAATTGATCTCGACCTTAAGTGGAATGATTTGTTCTTGGTTATAGAAAGGAGTTGTTTTGTTTGTCTTTTATTAAACTAATAATACTTAAATGTAAATGATGTTGAGTAAATTAAAGCTTTGGAAGATTTGACAAATTAAAAATTAGAGAATTACTTTGAAAACTTAATTGAATTAATGCTTAAAAACTTGTTCTTATCGGAATAATAAAAATTATACTATCGGAATAAAATTAAAGTGATCCATCGGATTATTCAAAATGCAAGCTGTCGAAATGAGGTCCTGTCGGAATGCAGACGATCGGAATGTACCTATCGGAAAGTTCCAGATCGGGATGTGGTAAATAAAATTTGGCCAGAGTTTCGTCTAGAAAAGGACCTAAACCCGTCGGAATATGCGATCGCAATATGCGATCGCAATCCCAGATCGGAATAGGTGGACTTACAACCTATCGCAAAGTAAAACCCTTTTTTGGGTGATTGCGATACCAAGTAGACGAACCGTCGGAATGTGTTAAAAACCCTTGTTTTGCGATGGAATGAAGGAAGTTCCGAAAATGGTGGTAAGCAACAATTTCAATAAGCAAACACAAAAAGCCACCTTAACCGAAACTTTTAATAACTCCAAAAGCTTAAATTTGACAACTTTTAAAAACGTAAATCATGAACTTAATGAAATGAACTTTTGAAAGATTAAAACTAATACGAAATCCGAAATCAATAAGCTTAAACAAGCAATAAGCCAATAAGCATGGAGAGCTTATGGCTTATTCACGTAGAGCTAAAAAAAGAAACTAGAAAGATCAAACTTTATTCACGAACACATCCAAAATCCAAACCGTAAGGATTTAATACAATCGGATCAAGGAGTTTGACAAATCAAGAAAAGTAGGAAAAGCTTAAAGAACTTAAAAGCATAAACTTGATTAAGATTAATGAAATCAAAAGTACAAGAAAGCTTGAATTAAAAGATGAAAAACAAAGGAAAAGTTTAGTGAGAGAAAGTATGGAACTTTCTCTCTCTAGAAACTAAAGAAAAATGAAAAAAACTAAAGACTAGCTAAACTAAGTGTGTGAAAATTTGTGAGGTGAAGGCTTTATATAGGCGTGTGTATGGTGTTGATGGGCTTTTGATTGGGCTTCTTTTTCTTCTTTCTTCTTAAGTCTTCATGCGTCTTTAAATAAACGTTTCCGACTTGGATTTGAGAAGTGTCGGTGAATAATTCCAACTCGTCTTATAATCGTTTATTTAATAGACTCGAGTTCTTCGACATAAATGAATCTTCCATCTTTGGCTCTATTCTTCGATAAATCTTCAAATAGGCACAATGACTTCAAATCTTTTGCACCTTTTGGACAATAGACTTCGTCTTGAGCCCTTTTCTTCGATAAAACCCGTGCAATCCCATGTTTTCTTTAATATTCATCCGGTCGACTCTGAAAACACAATAAACACAAAAACCACGCATAATTCCAAACAAATGATATTAAATACGTGTTTTGGTCTCGTTTTAGCCCGATTTAAGTGGTAAAAGGATGGGTGTTTTCACACCTATCAAATCCCCTACACTTAACCATTGCCATGCCCTCATGCAATGCTTAGTGACAAAGCACAATTACACTTTTCTCATTATCAATTAACCTTGGCCTTATTAAAATACTACTAAACAAAAATTTAAAGTACTAAGAAATTAAAATTTTAATGTAAACAAGAGAATAGAAAATAACTTATGTGGTAATAACTTGGAAAGAGATCGAGGACTTACATTAGGGCTTCGGTGCTGCGAAGATTTATCACCCTCAAGTTTCACGTTCCCCAAACTAAGCTTAAAAACGAGATCATTGTTATTATAAGTTAGTAATTCAAACACTCACACACATGGCTTAATTAAATGCTTAAACTCCCTTATTCTTAGGTGTATCTCTTATATTTTATTTTTGTCTTAGAATGATCATGAAGATGCATTTTTGGACTTATTTCGATAGTTTATTAGGGCTGAAAGCAAAGTAGGACGATTTGATCAATAGTTAGCTAAAGGACAAAATCTTTTAAAACTGCTTCTCGGGATATCAAAAAGTTCATATCTTGGCATAACTTGGTTCGCGATTTGAGACCTTTCTCGGGCCGATATTTGGCATGTACTTCATACTTCATATCTTGAGAGACGTTCTTGAGATAATGGTCTTCTCATCGTAATAGAGTTTCTTCACTTGGAGACTTTTGAGGGGTACTCCAACTTTGTTGACCACGACTTCATGATTATTCTTCAATCTCTAATTGGGATTTTGAGATACAACGATCCGCCTCCTTTTCGGACTTGGATCTATTTATCCTCATACCTTGTTAGGGTCTTTTCGGATATACTTCTCCATGATCTTTATGGGAGTTGATTGCTTTTCGTCGTGAGTCTTGATCCTTCATATTGATTTAGGGAATAATGCTTTTCACATCACTTTGGATCTTCAGCAATAAAATTGAATCCTCATGCCTTGTTAGGGCCTTTTCGGACTCGCCAATCTTCGCGCCCCGCTTCATAAGTTATGCCTTGGCTATGAACTCTCGTCATTACCGAGCAACTTTTAAACGATCTTGGGCTAGAAGCTAAGTAACTTTTCAAATCGTAAGACCTTACTTATTGCAGATAAATTATTAGCAAGTGATGGGAGAATAGGCAAATAATTACACCAAGTGAGCTTGCGCAAGAATACCGACTTATAATTGACTCTATCATTTCTCGTCCTCCACAATTTAAAATCTCAAGTAATGAGACTCGTGGACACTTAGCCTAATAAACCAATTAAGGTCTACATGGTTAAGGATACTAGCTAGAATAAACTTGGATAAGTCTATTCGGGTTGAGTCAAAATAAACGCAACGGGCCTAATATGTCAAAGATTTCTAAACTAGCTACACCACTTATTAATATTTTTGACTTTATTGCGGGATATATATATATGAAAGCAACGATAAAAATTTAAAAATTACGACTAAATGGCCAAAGTTAATTAAAAATTTGAAAAATGTTGAAAATGAAGGCATTTTCATGGAAAAGTCCACTTAAAACTTCGATAGAAGTCCCCCCTACACTTAAGATAAACATTGTCCTCAATGTTTAAGCATGTGGGAAAAGTTTCCCCTACACTTATGATATTGTGCACGTTGGTTAACTCGAGTTAAGGAAGAGACGCCTAAAGTGATCAATTTCAAATGTGAGTATGCAGAAAATTGAATCACGATAGTTGAGAGATAGAACCGGATTTCGGATAACACGGGAGCACGGTTCTTCAAAGGTTCCAAGAGTGCACTTATCCCTGTAATCACATCACCACACAAATACAAACACCTATGCAGGCCCCCCTACACTTAGGAGGATAAAACATTAAAGGATAAATACTCGGGCTGCCTCCCGAGGAGCGCTTGTTTTTGATAATCGAGTCACGAGCCTGACTCGACCCAAATTTAGTTCATGGGGAACGTGGTGAGGGATGGAGTCATCTCCTGAGAGATGTCCTCACCAAAGTACAGCTTCAGACGCTGGCCATTCACCTTGAAATTGGGCCCATTTGGCTGAGAAAGCTCAATGGTCCCATATGGAAAGACGTTGGCGACGGTGAATGGACCAGACCAGCGGCTCTTCAACTTGCCAGAGAAGATCTTCAACCGAGAGTTAAAAAGTAAGACTTGATCACCAACGTGGAACTCTCGGTTCTTGATTTTTGCGTCATGGAGGATCTTCGTCTTCTCTTTGTAGATCAGCGAGTTCTCATAAGCTTCATTCCTCAGTTCATTGAGCTCGTTGAGTTGAATCTTACGATGATCACCGGCTTTGTTGATGTCGAAGTTAGCCCACTTTAAGGCCCAGTGCACCTTATGCTCCAGCTCGATGGGAAGGTGGCATGCTTTCCCATACACAAGACGATAAGGTGTACAACCGATCGGGGTCTTGTAAGCAGTACGGAAAGCCCACAGAGCATCATCTAACTTATCGGCCCACGCGGCACGATGCTCTCCCACAGTACGCTCCAAAATTCGCTTCAATCCACGATTGGATATCTCGGCCTGCCCATTGGTTTGGGGATGATAAGCGGTGGAGAGACGGTGATTGACACCATACTTTGCCATGACTCTTGCAAATTGATCGTTGCAAAAATGAGTCCCGCGGTCACTGATTATAGCACGAGGAACGCCGAATCGAGCGAACAGCGATTTCAAAAAGTTACAAACCACCCTTGCATCATTAGTAGGTAAAGCTTTGGCTTCAACCCACTTAGAAACGTAGTCAACGGCTACAAGGATGTATTTGTTTCCTTTAGATGAAGGGAATGGCCCCATAAAGTCGATACCCCAAACATCAAAGATTTCACACTCTTGAATGAAATTCTGAGGCATCTCGTCTTTATGTGTGACCGTGCCTTGTTTCTGGCAAGCATCACATTTTTTAACCATATCGTGAGCATCACGGTAGATGGTGGGCCAATAAAATCCCGAATCAAACACTTTTTTGGCGGTGTAGTTGGGACCAAAGTGACCACCAGTGGGTCCTTTGTGGCAAGCATCAAGGATTTCGAAAGCTGCCGGTCCATCAACACATCGGCGAATAATCAAGTCGGCACATTGTTTGAAAAGATACGGGTCATCCCAAAAGTAAGTCTTGATGTCTTTGAAGAACTTTTTCTTTTGCTGGGATGTTAACCCGTCAACGAGGATTCCACCCGCCAAGTAGTTTGCAATGTCTGCAAACCACGGGGTTTCGTCAGCAGTCGAGTTAATAGACATTAAGGTCTCCAGGGGAAAAGAATCATTGATTTCTTTGTTCGGATGAGCCCCCTGGTAAGGATCCTCAAGTCTACTGAGATGATCCGCGGCTAGGTTTTCTGCTCCTTTTTTATCGCGAATTTCGATTTTAAATTCCTGGAGCAGCAAAACCCTGCGAAGAAGTCTTGGTTTGGAATCTTGCTTTGTCAACAAGTACTTCAACGCGGAATGATCGGTATACACAATGGTGGTGGAAAGGACAAGATAGGGGCGGAACTTTTCAAAAGCATAGACAACAGCTAAAAGCTCTTTTTCTGTTGTCGTGTAATGCAATTGTGCCCCAGTCATTGTCTTGCTAGCGTAATGGATCGGTTGGAAGTGTTTGTTCATTCTTTGTCCCAGAACCGCTCCAATAGCAAAATCACTAGCATCGCACATCAACTCAAAGGGCAGCTCCCAATTAGGGGTAACCAAGACGGGTGCCTTAGTAAGCTTATCCTTAAGAGAGTTGAAGGCTTCAAGACACTCTTTGGAGAAGATAAAAGGAGTATCTTTTTCCAAGAGGTGGGTCATCGGGCGAGCGATTTGAGAAAAATCTTTGATGAATCGACGGTAGAAGCCCGCATGACCCAGGAAACTTCTCACACCCTTCACGGTTGAAGGTGGAGGCAATTTTGCAATAACATCGACTTTAGCACGGTCTACTTCAAGACCGGCTTTCGAGATCTTATGTCCCAGCACGATACCTTCTTTTACCATAAAATGGCATTTTTCCCAATTTAGAACAAGGCGAGTGTCTTCGCACCGTTTAAGCATACGTTCCAAATTGGCAAGGCAAGAAGAGAAAGAATCGCCATAGACCGAGAAATCATCCATGAATACTTCCATAGTGTCCTCCACCATGTCATGGAAGATAGCCATCATGCACCTTTGGAATGTCCCAGGAGCATTACATAAACCAAAAGGCATGCGTTTGTAAGCAAATGTTCCATAGGGACAAGTGAATGTGGTTTTTTCTTGGTCCTTGGGATCGATGGGAATTTGAAAATACCCGGAGAATCCATCTAAAAAGCAGTAATAATCATTACCCGCAAGACGCTCGAGCATTTGATCCATGAAAGGAAGAGGAAAGTGGTCTTTTCTCGTGGCGTCATTGAGCTTGCGATAATCAATACAAACTCTCCACCCAGTAACGAGACGAGTGTGAATCAACTCGTTGTGTTCATTGGGAACAACGGTTATTCCGCCCTTCTTGGGCACACAATGGACGGGACTTACCCACGGTGAATCCGAAATAGGGTAGATCAAGCCGGCATCTAGAAGTTTGATAACCTCTTGTTTGATGACGTCATGAATTTTAGGATTAACCCTTCTTTGGCTCTGGATTGTGGGTTTGAAGTCATCTTCCATGAGAATCTTGTGAGTACAAAAGTTCGGATCAATTCCGCGGATATCGGAAATTTTCCAAGCAATTGCCTTCTTATGAGCTTTAAGCACATCGATGAGACGAGTTTTCTCTTTTTCTTGCAAGTCCTTAGCGATGATGACGGGTGACTTCTTCTCTTCTTCAAGAAACGCATACTCGAGATGAGGCGGCAACTCCTTAAGTTCTAAATCCGGAGGATTGTCGACGGGAGGCGTATTCAAAGTCGGAGTATCGATAGCAATGACCGTGGGAGATGGAAGCGAAGGATTGTCTTCGGTGAGAAGATTGTCAAAGAAATTCATGTCTTCATCCCCATCGATAGGAGAATCATTAGTAGCTAAATTCGCATCTCCCATGGTATCTTCAAGATTGTTCCAAAATAAATCACTATCTCCAAATAGAGACAACGACGAATCAATGGAGGACACGGTCTCAACAGTGGGAAGAGAGGTAGGAATACTTTTGCAAGCATCATTAAAGTGTTTTTCACAAGCCTCATCGAGAACGTCAATACAATTAACGCTCTCATATGAATAAGGCTGTTTAGACAACTTTCCCATGTTGAAGACTACTTTATCGTCACCCACTCTCATGATAAGCTCACCGGCTTCAACATCAATGAGAGTGCGACCGGTCCTAAGGAATGGACGACCAACAATGAGTGGCACACGGGGGTCCATCTCGTAGTCGACGACAACAAAATCAGCAGGGAAGGTGAATTTGTCGACTCCTACAATGACGTCTTCAGCTATCCCCACTGGATAAGCAACCGTACGGTTAGCTAACTCCAAAGTCATTTTGGTGGGGACTAGCTCTGGGAGAGATAATTGCTTCCAAACACTTAGAGGCATGAGATTAATACTGGCACCTAGATCGGCTAGGGCCATGCAATTCTCTACTCCCGGGAAATTGCAAGGGATAAGAAAACGACCCGGATCACCAAGCTTGATTGGCAATTTCCTTAAGAGCACTGCAGAGCAGTTCTCATTAAGTTGGGTGTTGGCGAGATCGAGGAGCTTTTCCTTGTCGCTCAGAAGATCTTTAAACATTTTTGCATATTTAGGCATGTGAGCGAGAGCCTCAGCGAAGGAGATATTGAAATTCAGTTGTTTGAACATTTTAAGGAAGTTCGAGACCTGAATATCGTCCTTGCTTTTGAGCTTCTCTTTCCTCAACCTAGATGGATAAGGTATATTGGAAGAAGAGGAAGGTTTTGTAAGAATAGGATCACTCACATCCTTGGGTGGAGGAGGGGTAGGAGGAAGAGGTGGAGAAATAGGAGCAGGTGACTCGTTCTCCTTAGTCACAACCACCGGTGGAGGTATAGGAAGCTCGGGTTCCTTGGTACCTTTACCACTTCGAGTAGTGATTGCTTTCATCTCCCCTCTTGGATTTGCAACGGTATTACTCGGAAGAGTACCCGAAGAAGAGGGTTGATTACCTTGGAAAAGGCTAGCCATCATGTTCCTTAAGTCATTCGTTTGACTATCCATAGTGTGTTTCATATCAGCTCTCAGATCATTCCCTTGTTTCATCAAGTCTGCTTTCAAGTTGCGCACTTCCTGTTGGAGATTATCCACGATCACATCGTTAGTCCTCATGTAGGTTCCAATGTCTTGATGTGATGCGGGGGTTTGGTTTGAAGGAGCAGTGTATGCGGGTGATTGATAAGCAGGTTGCTGGTAAACTTGGGTGTTTCGTTGAGGTGGTTGTTGCTGCTTGTGAGGAGGGATGTATGGTGTACGAGTTTGTTGTTGTTGAGGAGGGCGATTGAGGTTTTGTTGTTGGTTTTGGTTTTGGTTGTTAGGATTAAAACCAGGTGGTGAGATATAGTTGTTGGAACGGTAGCTAAGCAAGTTGCGGTCACCTTGAGGTTTTGCTTGATAAGCAGGTTGAGTATAGGTGCCATATGCTGCATTCACATTCTCAGCAGGGTAGTCTTGGGTGGCGGTACAAGTTGTGTAAGAGTGAGGACCACCGCATATCTCACAAGGTTGGCTGACAGCGTTCACTTGAGCGTTTTTGGCGTTGTTGCTGTTGTTGTTGCTGACGGTGTGGGTGACAAGCGATTCAAGAAGCGTAGTAATTTTGTCTAATCGCTTGTCGCTGTCATTAGTGCTAGCACTAGCAACATTGGTCCTAACACTCTTGGTTTGCACACGAGATTTATTCTCAATGATGTCCCAAGCAGCATTGGAAGTCTTAGCCAATAGATTACCCCCCGAGGCACTGTTCAATGAATCTTGGTCATTCATGCTTAAACCATTGTAAAAAGTATTGATTTGATGTACTTTGGTGAAACCATGTTGTGGGCATTTTCTTAAAAGATCTTTAAAACGATCCCAAGATTCACTGAACGACTCATCGTACTTTTGTTCAAAATTTATGATCTCATTCCGCAAAGCGGTAGTACGAGAGGGTGGAAAAAAGTAGTTGATAAACTTTGTTTCCAAATCCGTCCACGAGAGAATACTCTGTGGCGGTTCCTTAGCAAGCCAATGCCGGGCTTGTCCCTCTAAAGAAAAGGGAAAAAGTTGTAACCTTATAACCTCTTGTGGAACACCATTGAACTTGACCGTGTTGGTGAGTTGTAAGAATCTCTTGATGTGGTCGTGTGGGTCATCAATGGTGCGTCCCAAGAATGGTTGAGCGGAGACCATCTGGATAAAGCCTGATTTTAGCTCGAAGTTGTTGGCGGCAATTGGAGGTATGACAATTGGATCCGTGTTGCCATCAACGTGAGCTTGCAGCAATTCAATCATCGGGCGATTATCCGGAAGGGGCTCATTGTTGTTGTTATTGTTCATGTTGTTGAAAGGCGGGTTGTTGTTGTTATTATTGTTGTTCGGAGGTGGTATGTTATTGTTGGTTTGTACACCAGCCATGTCTAAGTTATCGAGAGGCTCGGGCTCTTGATAAGACGTGGATCGAGTGCGCATACACCTGCAAAAGAACGAACAAAGAAAAACAAAGCAAAAATATTTTTGGTTTTTATATATTTTTTTTAATTTTTTTGTATTTTTGAAAATTTTATATTTTTTAGTTGTTTTTGAAGATTTTCTTGAAAGAGTAACGTTCACGGGGAACGGATCCCAAAATCCAAGTTCTCACAAAAAACTTTTGATCTTAACGAGAAGAGCCGGCAGCGGCGCCATTTGATACATAGATTTGCAATGGGTTCAGATTAAAGTTCTCTCGATATCCTCTCGAATTGATCTCGGCCTTAAGTGGAATGATTTGTTCTTGGTTATAGAAAGGAGTTGTTTTGTTTGTCTTTTATTAAACTAATAATACTTAAATGTAAATGATGTTGAGTAAATTAAAGCTTTGGAAGATTTGACAAATTAAAAATTAGAGAATTACTTTGAAAACTTAATTGAATTAATGCTTAAAAACTTGTTCTTATCGGAATAATAAAAATTATACTATCGGAATAAAATTAAAGTGATCCATCGGATTATTCAAAATGCAAGCTGTCGAAATGAGGTCCTGTCGGAATGCAGACGATCGGAATGTACCTATCGGAAAGTTCCAGATCGGGATGTGGTAAATAAAATTTGGCCAGAGTTTCGTCTAGAAAAGGACCTAAACCCGTCGGAATATGCGATCGCAATATGCGATCGCAATCCCAGATCGGAATAGGTGGACTTACAACCTATCGCAAAGTAAAACCCTTTTTTGGGTGATTGCGATACCAAGTAGACGAACCGTCGGAATGTGTTAAAAACCCTTGTTTTGCGATGGAATGAAGGAAGTTCCGAAAATGGTGGTAAGCAACAATTTCAATAAGCAAACACAAAAAGCCACCTTAACCGAAACTTTTAATAACTCCAAAAGCTTAAATTTGACAACTTTTAAAAACGTAAATCATGAACTTAATGAAATGAACTTTTGAAAGATTAAAACTTATACGAAATTCGAAATCAATAAGCTTAAACAAGCAATAAGCCAATAAGCATGGAGAGCTTATGGCTTATTCACGTAGAGCTAAAAAAAGAAACTAGAAAGATCAAACTTTATTCACGAACACATCCAAAATCCAAACCGTAAGGATTTAATACAATCGGATCAAGGAGTTTGACAAATCAAGAAAAGTAGGAAAAGCTTAAAGAACTTAAAAGCATAAACTTGATTAAGATTAATGAAATCAAAAGTACAAGAAAGCTTGAATTAAAAGATGAAAAACAAATGAAAAGTTTAGTGAGAGAAAGTATGGAACTTTCTCTCTCTAGAAACTAGAGAAAAATGAAAAAAACTAAAGACTAGCTAAACTAAGTGTGTGAAAATTTGTGAGGTGAAGGCTTTATATAGGCGTGTGTATGGTGTTGATGGGCTTTTGATTGGGCTTCTTTTTCTTCTTTCTTCTTAAGTCTTCATGCGTCTTTAAATAAACGTTTCCGACTTGGATTTGAGAAGTGTCGGTGAATAATTCCAACTTGTCTTATAATCTTTTATTTAATAGACTCGAGTTCTTCGACATAAATGAATCTTCCATCTTTGGCTCTATTCTTCGATAAATCTTCAAATAGGCACAATGACTTCAAATCTTTTGCACCTTTTGGACAATAGACTTCGTCTTGAGCCCTTTTCTTCGATAAAACCCGTGCAATCCCATGTTTTCTTTAATATTCATCCGGTCGACTCTGAAAACACAATAAACACAAAAACCACGCATAATTCCAAATAAATGATATTAAATACGTGTTTTGGTCTCGTTTTAGCCCGATTTAAGTGGTAAAAGGATGTGTGTTTTCACACCTATCAATTCTCGACTTATTTTTACCTCAACATCAGATAAGCTTTTGGAAGCTTAATAGACTTAAAAAGCTCTTGTAGAACTATTAAAACATTAACAAGCCTTATCTATGCACACTGAGGCCCGATAAGGCCCATGAAACACATTTAACAGAGCCAAGACTTAAAACGAACGTGCACTATTTTATCCAACCTTGTAAACTATCAGGGACTTATGTTGCCATTTGTCAAACATATTATAAGCCCTAGGATAATAGGACAAAACTCTAAGGAATAAACATGGATTTCAATGAACTTAAAAGAAGCCCTAGTTGATTTAACACGGATTAAAAACCCTAGGGGTTGATTTTGCCACTTTTAAAACTAAATTTAAGCCCTGGGTTATTTTGTTAGAAAACTATTTGTGCCCTAAATGCCACATTACAAAAATAGAAGAACCAAATGTGTAAATTATCAAAACATAAAAGAAAAATTACTTTGTGCATTAAAATTTACTCGGGCATACGATCAATAACTACATTTTAAATATCACCTGTGAGTATAAACTTGAGTTCACAAGATTATACGTTCAAGAAAAAGTGTCCTCACTTATTCTCTGGACGAGTAACTTCATCTTAAGTTTTGAGGACAAAGCTAAAATAACGGGTAAGTGCTGTAAAATCCCAAATTGTGGGCTTTTAACACATCACCGGCTTCATTATTATTATCATACATCGTATAATAATTTTATCAACGACCGTTACAAACGAAATTATAATATAGTAAATATTATATATTTACTTATATTTCTTAAAAACTTGACGTTTTGACCATGGACTTATTTTATTTTTATTTTTAGACACATTTTATGTGCATGAATAATTATTAATTATATTATAATTAATAATGACGATCCAAAATATTACGCATTAAAACTATATACAAAATTTTTGAACATAAACTTTTGTACAATTAACTCGACTCAATAAAACATTTTTGAACACCTTTATCATTTATTCCATGTACAAAATAAATCAAACTAAACGAAATAATGTATACTACCTTCTATCTAGGTAACTTTAAAATAAGAAATTCTTTGAATCCATCTTATTTACACAAGAGGTATTACACTAAATCATTCCTAGATCTCCTAAGATTTTTCCTATCTTTCATGTATGGCCGAGTATAAGCCACACCACCATAAATCCTAACATTTGATATTTCAATCTTTCCTAGTATTTACGTAATCTTAAAATATCTAGCAAATCTCCTACAAATCCATGATGGACAGGGAAACTCGTGGCTTTCAAACCACCATACCTGCTAGATTGCTAAAATCTTCTTCTTTCCTTATTATGTGTGTAAACTTGGACCATACCTCCATTTTATCTATCTCTATCTCACACTCGTGTATATATCCCCGCCACAATCCCAATATCCTCAATACCATACATTAAAATCATCATCTTTTTTCTCCTGCGAATAACAACAACCCACCACCACCATACCATAGAAATAAACCACATCTTCATCTCTTATATAGCAACATCATCACGGCGACACCACTGTTGTCACCAGCCTGCAACACCACGAATCCGCCATCGCCGACCACCACTTGATACCCCATCACGTCACCATCAACAGCAACATCTAAACCCACGACACCTTTATTTTTCTCATCTCGCTCCTATGGATAAACTACACCATTGTTTTGCTATACTCATATATACCTCACATACGCATAAATTACAAACCACAACCGAAACTATCACCATTCATGGAGCTAGTTGGTTGGACGAACAAAGCATGAAATCTTTGATTCTTCGCTTACGTAATCATAAGGAACCATGCATCCGTGTGGGTTATGTTCTTGGTTTGGTACGCGATGTGGTTGAAAAGGCACAAGATTCTCGTTGCCTCATTTTGCCATTCGTCCCGATTCACTGTAAGCTTCAATAACTCCATCATTCGCATGTTATTCTCATCCTAGTGTTGTGCTTGTGAAATTTTATTACAAAGGTTTATTAAACAAGAATCATAACCTATAACCTTACTTCTTTCTTTGTTGTGTCATTTAAAAACATGTATTGAGTTAAACAAGTTCATAGATCTGCTTAAATATAAATGACGAGCTTAGGCGTGGAATATAGAAAGCAAAGGTTGTTAGACGTTAACAGAAAGAATAGGCATTGAATTTAATTCATGAAATAAACACCTAAACACCAACCCTTTAGACCTCTAAACGAACCTCCTAGTAATGAGTGCCCACAAGTTTAATAGGGTCGAATGATAGACGAGCTAGCTAAGAATTCATAGTAACTTGAATCACTTAAAATGGTTAAGAAACGAACTAGGAATCACTTACCGAAACATGCCGAACATAGCTTATTTTAGTATAAATATATATAAGTTAAATAAGTGTTTTATCGCGACCTTTTACGACCCACTTTTGACCCTCTAATCGACCTCGCCCCAAGTCGGGTAAAGAATGAAAGTTGTAGACGGCCATGTCGTCTACACGAGCCTATTTTTAGTTTAACCAAAAAGTCTTTATCGAAAACCGTAGGCTAGATCGAAAATGACTCGACAAACACCTTTCTTTAAAATAGGTTCGCGACACCAACTTCGAACATGATTTTATCCTAGCAAACGATCTTGATTTATAAAACTAGAAGTACGGGTCTCTAGACGACCCGACTAGCTTTCTAATGGTGCTTTTAGTTTGTGCCACGAATCACTTTTGAGCTCGCTATTTACTTTCGAAAACAAATAACCACATAGAACTTCCCACCGTTAGTTTAGGTCTTGCCACCGCTTTCTTATAGTAGCCACTGTTGGAAAATTGTAAAAGAAAGGGTCGTAACTAATAACTTTCCATGTATATACAATGTTTCATGTTCCCTCACACTTGACAACCTTGTCTCATGTTTCCACAACACTAACATATTTTGATACCTTAAAGGAGACATGTTTTACTTTTAGAAACACTTTAATTAAATGTTTAATTTAATTATTTAATTTAATTATTTAATTATTTTTATAATATATTTAGGATATTTGACCCGTTAATTGACCCGAATAAATAAACTGGCCCGACAACAAAATATTTAGTATTCCTAAATATATCCTGATTGAACGACTACATTATTATTAAAACACTAAAACTTTCACAATTATTATAACCACCGATTTATTTAATAAACTCAAACATATACTAGGGGATTATATACAACATATATTATTGTGTACAATTGGAAACTTGTAAGACTTTTATGAAACATTATATTTATAAGTCTTAATTAAATAAAAATCATTTTATTTAATTCATTTAAACTATTACCATTCAACCAAGGTAAATACACTTTATAAAATTAAAAGTGTACATGTTTCGATAACTCTATATAAGTTTAACACTCAAAATAATAACAACTTAATTAATCTGTGATCATGCATTTTCATCAACTGCATTATATGTGCATTTTATTTGTGCATCTACTGAGTCACACATAAATTACTTAGGTAATTCTACTACTTCGTGATCATACTGTGCCAGCATACTCAGTGACTTATTACTATTGCTCCATTATTGAGGTGAGTTCATGGCCCCATCTTTACTGTTTTATAACTGGGGGTGATAACATACAAAAACTATATATATTTTAAATATGCAAAACATGCACTGATGACAACAACAACTTAGTGCCTATTGTTTGCCCCATACCCGTGGACTTTAATAGTTAATAGTGTAGCACGAAATGTGTGAATAGATTTATTTGGGTATTGACAACACCCGGCCTGCGTGACTTGCTATCACGAAACGCTTAGGCCAAGCAACAGGTTTACGTCATTTTCGGACTGAGGGAACAACATCAGGACAGATCCAAATGGGCGTACTGAACAACTTTTTGTCTAGCTTCTATTATAGAGCAATAGGAACTACTATGGTATTGGACTGTGATTGACTTACCACGATTGTGATGTTTAGCATATTATCAACATATTATTAACTTATTATTAAACTGAACCTGTGAATTCACCAACTTCGTGTTGAACCCCACATTTTACTCTATATGTTTTCTCAAGAAAATAAAGCAAGTTCATGCATTGGATTCCAGCATCATAGGAAGCATCATCTTTACCATCGGGCTGGGATATTTCTACAAATAAAAACAAATGTTGATTTCAAGACAATTTATTAAATTTGTACATTTGATTCATGTAATATAATAAATGATACTTTATGATCATGCTCTGTATACTATTTGCTATCGATCCACCAAAGTAACACCCCAATTACTATTCCATTGCATTTGACCAACTTGGGGGTGTTACAGATGCAAGCAAAGGAGTATTAGTTTCAAGGAAATAATACTCAAAAGGTTTTGTCTCATCGAATCAAGAAAGAGGTTTTCGATCCAGAGTTCACAGATTTAACTCAAGAAGACAATTATTGTTGCTGCAGAACAAAATGAATGTTCACAAGACACAAGAAGACCATAATTTGAAGACAAAGATGATGTTCATGAAACTTGAAGGTTATCTTATCAGAAGAAGATCTGTATAAAAGTGTTTGGCTACATTCAGTTGGATATAAGTACAAATTACCAAGTTCAATCCAAGTTTGAAGAGAAGACTGAAGACATGTATTCTAATACATTCAGTACAAAGAGAAACAAGAAGAAAACAAGTTGTCATTCTTGTTTAGGAGATGATTGTTGGGAATTATTTGTAAAGTACCAAGTACTGTTAGTGTAAGTGTAAGTATTGTTAGTGTTGGCAAGTACCGTTAGTGTTAACGAGGTACATAGCAAGTATTGTTAGTGTTAAGTACAAGTACTGCTATATTGATTAGGACGAATATATCTTTGTATAAGATATGTCATAGTTATAGTTAGAGTATATCTTATGTGATATACTTAATAGTTTAGAATATTGATAATATATCGTGTGTGATATACTTATCTTTATAGAATATTCTAATAGATTCTAGGGTTCCTTACTATATAATAGGAACATAGGTACGATGACATTCATGTACCTCATTCAAGTCGATTAATAAGAGAATCGAATAGGTACGATGACATTCATGTACCTCATTCAAGTCGATTAATAAGAGAATCGAATAGTTAAATGTAATTCTGTTCTTCTGTGCTTTATAAGTTAGATTCCACATAACTTATTTAGTTGAGTAAGAGTTCTCAAAGTGTTTTAGTTTGATTACAAACTACTATACTAATTCTTAACAGAGTATAGATCCATTCAAATGGATCAACATGAGTCAACTCAAAAATTGAATCGAATACAAATATGTTTTTAGTTCAATTTGATTTTCGAATTAATCTAAAAAATTTCTTCATTAATAACTACAATACGAAAATCAAAGAATCCAAGAACCAAAGCACTGAACACCTTTAACAAGAAAACCATATCTAAACGATAACGACAGAATTAGTGGAGGATAATCCTTTGGCAAAACCCTAAAAATGGCGGCTACATTTTTTTCGGATCTCTCTTCTCAATTTTGATACACTACCCTTCATGTATTCGTGTGTCTAAAGAACTTGTCGTATGTGATTATCATCCTTGTGATTGATTGCCAGAACGAGCATCTTTATTCGCTTGTAATCCGGAGCCATAGAGATCGATCTTGTTGGGGGGGGGGGGGTTCCTCTTGTTGCTGTTCTTTTCATGGTGGCCATTCAAACCATATTTGATTAATTTTCATCCTGTTTGTTCATCATTCCTTGAATAACGTTGGATTTATGTCTTGAACACCAGTTCTTGTTCTTCCATTTGTTGTTGATGAGGATTAAACGTAGTTGCAGAATTAGGGCTCCATCTTCGGGTTAGAGTTCTAGTCGGTTTGATATTCATCCCCATTAGCTTCATTGGGTTAACAAATTGGTATTCGACTTCAGATCCCTCTTTATTTAGATCGACATGTTTATTAGGTGATTTTATTTATTAAGGTTTTGTTTTTGGCTGCTGCGACGTTTCATTTTTTAGGGTTTACTGGTTCACTTTGTTACTGTTTTATTTTTGGGTCGTTTTCTTTTGGTAGTATCATGAGGAGATCGTATTCTATGGAGGATGAGGTGGAGCGCATTGCTAAATATGTGTTCGTTACGAATTTCTCTGATTCGTTCGGTTCGCGTGACCTTTGGAATATCTGTCAATCATACGGTAAGGTTGTGGATGTTTTCATTCCTAATCGTAAGGCTCAATCCGGTAAACTATTTGCATTTTTTCGCTTCATAAAGGTGGACAATTTAGATAGGCTGATTGGTAATTTATGTACTCTTTAGGTGGGTAGGTACCATATTCATGCTAATGATGTTCGCTACAAACGGGCTAGGAAACCGACTCCAAAATCGGTTCATACATCTCATTTCTCTCAGGCTCGCAACGTATCCGTATGCTAAAGTGGTTAACAATACCAAACCAACTAATAGGTTTTTCTGTACTTGGTGAACCGGTTTTACTACTGGATGAAATGTGTGGTAATGATGTAGATCTTTCGAGGAATGTTATTGGTAAACTTAAGGAACTTAATTCAATCAATAATTCGAAGTCGATTCTTGCTAAGGAGGGTTTCGAGGTGATTAACCTTTTGTATTTAGGAGGGTTATGGGTAATGATCGAATTGCACAATAAGAAGGCACGGTCTAAATTTTGCTTCATTCTAGTGCCCGGTCTTAGTTCTAGGAACTTATGAAGGCTTTTGCTGATTTTGTTAGTACTAAATGTAGTGTGTGGGTAGATATTGAAGGGATTCCTTTGTGTGCGTGGTCTCCTCGTACGTTTTCTAGAATTAGGAATAAATGGGGTCAGGTTATGGATATTGAGGAAGCTACGGGTTCGTTTTTCTCTCGTAAGCGTTTATGTATCAAAACCAATGTCGAGAAGAACATCTTGGAATCTTTTAAGATCAGTTTTAAAGGTAAAACTTACATGGTGTGTGCCAAGGAGCTGTTCACTTGGTCTCCTTGCTTTGTTGATTTCAAGGAGAACGAGTACGCGTCGAATGAGGAACCTCAAGTTGGGAATATTTTGGGAGTAGTTGAAGAGAGTGATGAGATCAAAGCTGCTGATAGGTAATTTGGATCGATTCGTTTCTTCTGATGAGATCAAAGCTGTTGTTGGGACTGTGGTACAAACAAATCCCCCGCCCCTGATGGACTTACCTTATAATTTATTAAGCATTTTTGGGAGCTTATTGGTTTTGATCTATGTTCAGCGGTTCGTCATTTTTTTAGACAAGTACGCTTCCAAGGGGTTACAATTCTTCGTTCATTGCCTTAATTCCTGAAGTGTCAGATGCCAAATTTGTCTCGGATTTCAGACCTATCAGCTTAATTGGAAGTACTTACAAAGTCATTACTAAGGTTCTTGCAAACTGCCTTGGTTTTGTTATTTCGGACTTAGTATCTAATACACAGTCAACTTTTATCAAGAACCGTTAAATTCTTAACGACCCATTCATCCTTAATGTGATCATTTCTTAGTGCAAACGGAAGAAGAAACAATCCTTAATTTTTAAAGTTGACTTCGCTAAGGTGTATGATTCCGTTAGATGGGATTTTCTTTTAGAGTTTCTACACGCATTTGGTTTTGGAGCTAGATGGTGCTCTTGGATCAAAGGTATTTTTTTCTTCCAACATGGTTTCGATACTTATTAATGGAAGCCCTACGCGTGAGTTCCCTATATCATGTGGCCTCAAACAAGGAGATCCTTTGGCTCCTTTACTTTTTATGTTGGTTATGGAGTCATTTCATCTTTCGGTGTCTCGGGCGGTAAATGATGGTTTTTTTTACCGGCCTTCATCTTCAAGACCAGTTAAAGATTTCCCATTTATTTTATGCAGATGATGTTATTTTGTTAGGTGATTGGTCCGCTGATAATTTGGCTAACCTTATTAAAATCCTTAAGTGCTTCCATCTCGCTTCAGGTTTAAAGATCAACATTCATAAGAGCCAACTTGTTGGGAATTATAGACGGTGAGTTGATATGACAAAATAGATGAAGGACTTAATAATAAATAGTTAGCTTCTATAGTAAGCTAGGGTTGTGATGTAACCTCCCTGGTACCTCTATTATATATAGAGTGTTAGGCACATGGTTATTCATTCATTCCAACACAATGTAAACCATAGGTGGGTGTGTGTGTGTTCCTCCTGGTGTCAAGCCTATAAGGCACCAGGAGTAGTTAGTAGCTTATTATTAAGCATCTTAATAGTAATCTTTATTAGTGAAAACCTTGTTCTTGGTTATGATTGTCCTAATTATTATTCCGATGTGCATGTTACAATCATGATCATGATATCCCAGATGAGTCTAGATCCTAAGACTCAACAAGTGGTATCAGACCTTGTTGGCTCTCGATCTGGTTGATCTACAAGGTTTTCTATTAGTGTTAATTTTTGTTTTTCAATAAAGTTGCTGATCTAGGGTTTTTCCCAACAAACCGTAGATGATTGTTGCTGCTGTTCATATGATGTTGCTGTTGATGTTGCTACTGGTTCTTGGATGATCATACTGGTTTCGGGGAGTTGATTCTTGAATCAACAATAAACCCCGTATGATCATGATGGTTGTTTCAGAATGATGGTTTCCATAGCAGATTCGATGTCACAAGGGTTTTATGCAAACCTTAATTCTGGATCATGTCTTTGTTGCTGCTGATGATGTTGTTACTGTTACTTTGATGCTTTTGACCAATGAGGCTGCCATGATGTTCTGTTCGTTATGTGATATTTAGGGTTTGATTAAAACCCTAGAAATCACATGGTGATTGTCCTGTTTGTAGCAATACATATATGACTGCCGATGATTTGAATCATACATCTGTAGAGGGAGCAATTCTGAAACCCCAATTCTGGTCAAAAGAGAAGGTCGAGATAATAGGGTTTCTGGTAAAGAAGTAGCAGACGTGATTGGTTGTATTATGGTCCAAGACATTGTGAAAAGTACTGATTGTTTTATTCACTCCTAAACGCGAAGTCAATAAAAACGGGTACAATGTTTTGATGGTAAGTTATTTCACGTGGGTAAAAGAGAGGCCTCAATTGTACGTGAGTTGTTTCTAAGCTGCAAAGATCGAGTCATGATCACAACAGGGTTGGTTTTTGTTGTTGAAGTATGATCATATGGTCCAAAGAAGCAGACTACACTGACTATGGTCCCAATAGGTTTGCATTAGTACTACTCAAACATGATGCTACCCTACGTGATGTAGTAAGTACTACTTACCATGATTTTACTGTTTATGTGACTTTGTTGCGCGTAATTCTTGGTGATATGAATTTGGATGTGATTTCGTTATGAACGTGTTTATGGCAACGTTATTAAATTGATGTGATTTGTGGGAAATATAGTCCACTTGATGAAACGTGTATATCCTAAAGATTAGGTCAAAAACGTGTGATTCAAAATGGAAATTATTACACACGTTTGAATTTACTGCTGTTGACTCCTAAGGTTTAGGAAATTTATTCTCATTAAACGTGGAGGTCTTATTCTTCTGATTTTTAGGGATATACTATATATTTGATATTCTGGTTGATAAAATCCACGAGTCCTCACCTCGTTATTTATGGAAGCAGTTTAAGTTGCTGATTTTTAGTATGTGAAATAAATGTGACGTGGTTAATATGGGATCAAATATTAAAGGTGGACATTCTAAGTTCAACGTGGGATGTATATATGGCATGCTACTTTCATGGGATGTGAATTATTTCGAGAGTTTGGTAATCACGTTTGCGGTTTTAAATTGTTATGGGCTGTGGATGTGTATACTTAGATGGGATTAAGTCACGAGTCCTGTTTATATTATTTTGCCCAGCGTTTTTCACAGCAACAAAATGAGTGACTGGAATATGTCGCTAAAGATAAATAAAGGATGGATCGTTTGGTAATAGCAACAGCTTCAGTGACAGTGTGGTGACAGTTGGTTAAAAAAAATTATAAAATGAAAAAAAAAACAAAAGAAAAAAAAGGAAAAAAAGAGGTTTGAGATGCTACTGGTAGGTTATGCTGTTCCTACTGGTGAGCTATGATTCCTACGGGTCATATATTATTCATGTTGGTGTTCTCGGTTCCTCCTGGTAATATTCGATGGTTCCTCCTGGTTAAATCATCAGTTCCTACTGGTCGGTTGCTACTAGTCGGTTGCTATTGGTCCGTACCACTGGTTGATTCCTACTGGTTTGTTCCTATTGGTAGGCTTCGGTTCTTACTTGATTATGGTTCCTGCTGGCTTGTTGTATACTAACTTTCTTAGGTCGGTTTTGGTTCCTCCTAGTCAAGTAAGATTGCTACTACTCTGATTTAGTGACTAGTATGATGTCACTACTGTTACGGGATGAGGAGTTCTCAGCCATCATCATTTCGTTGTGTAGATTCATTGACGAAGACGCTTGATTATTACTTATTTGATGTTGTAGTTGATTTTCACAGGTTTTGTGTTCTTATCATATCATAAAAGGCGTGGTGAACCTTTTAAGATAACTTGCTTGGTTTGTATGGTGACGAAGACTTGACGTATCTAGCGAAGAGGTACGATCTATTCATATCTTAGAAGGAGTAGTAGCTTTTTTAAGATAACTTGCTCTATGTGTACATTTGCTATCACTTGAAGGAGTTACGTTATTGTGTTTAGTGTCTCATTTATTTGAAGATTTTGTTCGTGCTCGACGTTACGTGGTTAGTGCAAGACATAAGACACAAGTTTGGGAGATTCCACTTCTTCATCAAATTAGTTATACTTGATTTTCTTCATCAGTGATCACTCCAAGGAGCCTATTCGATTCGACATGCACTTCTTAAGGGGAAGACGATCCCTTTTGAGTTGATGTGACAAAAAAGGGAAGAATGCATGGATCGAGGGGAAGCTTAGCCTTCATCTATATTAGCTTCAGGGGAAGCTTGTGCTTATGGGTTTTGTCAAATCAACTAGGGAAAGATTATTGGTAATTATAGACGGTGAGTTGATATGACAAAATAGATGAAGGACTTAATAATAAATAGTTAGCTTCTATAGTAAGCTAGGGTTGTGATGTAACCCTAGTACCTCTATTATATAAAGAGGGTTAGGCACACATGGTTATTCATTCATTCTAACACAATGTAAACCATAGGTGTGTGTGTGTGTTCCTCCTGGTGTCAAGCCTATAAGGCACCAGGAGTAGTTAGTAGCTTATTATTAAGCATCTTAATAGTAATCTTTATTAGTGAAAACCTGGTTCTTGGTTATGATTGTCTTAATTATTATTCCGCTGTGCATGTTACAATCATGATCATGATATCCCAGATGAGTCTAGATCCTAAGACTCAACACAACTGATGGGTATAGGTGTTTCTGAGGATATCGTTCGTCATGGTGCTTCCTCTATCGGATGTGCGATTTTATCTACTCCGTTCAAGTATTTAGGTGTTGACGTTGCTGGTCCTATGACCAGGCAGTCTGCGCGGGCCGATGTCATGCAGAAAGTTCAATCACGGCTTTCAAGATGGAAAGCAAAAACTCTTTCAGTAGGTGGTAGATTAACTCTTTTGAAAGCTGTTCTCGGTGCCACCCCTTTGTTCACTATGTCAATTTATAAGGTGCCGTTAGGGGTTTTGCGTGGCCTCGAGAGGATTCATAGTAAGTTTTTTTGTTGGTGCTAATCAATTGAAAAGGAAGACTTCTTGGATTGCGTGGGAGCAAGTTCTGGCTGCCAAAAACGAGGGGGATTAGGGGTTTCTAGTTTCTTTGCTTTAAATCGTGCTTTACTTCTCAAATGGGTATGGCGATTTAAATCCCAAGATGGGTCTCTATGGTTTCATGTCATACGTGCTTTATATAGCAACTCGACTGAGAAACATGGGTTGTGCTCTTCCTCTTGTTGGAGTTCCATTCTTCGTGAGGTCCGTGCCTTAGATACTAAAGGATTTAAGTTCCTTTCTCATTGTAGAATTCGTGTGGGAGATGGTTCCAAGACCATGTTCTGGTTAGACCCTTGGATATATGATATAGTCCTTTGTGATCGGTTCCCTCGTGTGCTTGCTTTAGAGGCTGCCAATGAGGTCTTGGTTTCCGATAAGATGAGTGCACCTTCGTTATGCACGTCGTTTCGCAGGAAGATTCGTGATGGGGCAGAGATGCAGCAATGGGAAGATTCTCTTTCCATTAGAGATCCTATTAGGTTGTCTCTTTCTTCAAACAGATGGGTATGTGATCTTAAATGGCGAGGTATGTTTTGTGTTAAATATATTCGTTTGGCTCTCGGCGACATGTTCCTTCCTAATTCGAATAATGCTACACGTTGGGTGAAATGTGTTCCTATTAAAGTTAACGTGTTTGTTTGGCGGACACGTTATGATCGGCTCCCTAATCGGCTTAATCTTAGTAAAAGAGGTATTTATGTGATTTCTGATGTTTGTCCGGTGTGCGACTCGGTTATTGAAGACGCGCCTCATTTATTTTTCGGTTGTTCCTTGGCTAAGGATATTTTGGTTTTGATATCTCGTTGGTGGAATATCCTTTGATCCGAGTTAGTTTCTTTTTCTCAGTGGGAGTCTTGGTTGCTTTCAATCCGGATGCCGACCAAGCTTAAATCCTTATTGGAGGGCGTGCTCTTCACAGTATGGTGGTTAATTTGGTCTTTTCGGAATAAAATCATATTTGATGATTCTCCTCCACGGCGGTCTCGGATTTTTGATGACGTTGTTTCTTTCTCCTATAATTGGTGTGCCAATCGTTGTTCTAAATTTATTTCTAAGTAGATTTAGTTTAAGAACCCATATTTAATTTCCTTGTAATGTTTCTAGCGCCTTACTAGTTTTAATAAAAGTTGTCGTTAACAAAAATAACACCTTTAACAAGAAGCGAAGGTGTGTTTTTTTCAACTGAATCTTAATAACTATAGTACAAATTAAATTAAAAAAATTCATTTACAAAAATTTAGTTGAACAATTTAAACTTTAAACCGAAAAAATTAATAATCTCAAAATTTAAGTAATTTTGTATGTAAAAGTTTAGTGGGTGTTTGAAATTGCATTTGAAATAGTAATCTTGTATGTAAAACCTTAAACCACGTTTTATAACCGTTGATTATCTGATAACTTTTTTTAAAAACGAATAATTTATTTTTTTAATAAGCAATATTTAGCTGCCTATTTAATCCTTAACAAATTTAAGTCAAATTTACACAATTCACCCTTGAAAAACAAAAAATTACAAAAAAACACCCTCACATCTTCAACCTCTATCCAACAAAACTCATCAAAACACAGACAAGACTTTGAGTTCAGATAACAACAGCAACAATGGAGGCTTTAAAAGTATGGTCATCAAGACCACTCCGTCATCTCTTCCACTTATCTCCACTTACTTACAAAACCCATCTCCCAGTTGCCTTCACGCGCTGCTGTTCTTCCTCACGCGCCGCCACTGTGCCGCCCAAACAAGGTGGTGGTGGTGGTGGTGGAAGAGGGAGGAGGTTACCCAAAGATGATAATGCGAGTTCTTCCACTTCTGATAGAGATGCTATTCGTGCCATTCGTCTTAAAAAGGTTCAGTTTTTTTTTATATAATATTTTTTATAAAAATTGTATCTTTATTTGTTTTAAGGTTTCTGTTTGATAAAGATTTGATAAAGATTGTGTCTTTTTGTGTTTTTATGTTTTGTTTAAGCTTATTTTATGGTTTATGTTTGGTTTGATTTGTATAACGTAAGCCCATTTCGGCTTATATAACATAAGGCTCAATTTTGTGGCTTATTTGGAGATTTATGGGCTTATATAAGTTTATTATATCATGATAAACTTATATAAGCCCCTAAGTCTCCAAATAAGCCACAAAAGTGGAGCTTATGTTATATAAGCCGAAAATAAGCCATATTTCGGCTTATATTTCATAAAAAAACCCGATTTTATTAAGCTTATTTGGAGACTTATAATAAACTTATATAAGCCCATAAGTCTCCAAATAAGCCACAAAATCGGGTTTTATGAAATATAAGCCAAAACGGGCTTACGTTATGTAAGCTAAAACAAACAGCCTCTTAAGCTTATATTATGGCTTATGAGCTTATCTCATTTCGGCTTATATTGTTAGAATTTTGGTTAGGGTGTGATGATAATCTTGGATATTTTACTTGAAACGTGTAAGGTCACGTTCCGAATAAAGTATTTTGACACTATTGATGCCCGGGTATCACGAAATCCTTATTGGGATAATTCTAAGAACACTTTGTAATTAGCCGGAAAAATGAGTTTATCATATCATAATATACTAACATATTAATGAGTTTGGGCCTATATGAGTTTATCATATCATAATATACTAATATAAGTCTCAAAATAAGCCAGAAAAATGGGGCTTATGAAATATTAACCGACAAACAAATAAGCTCATAAGACACTAAGCTTACACAAACACTCCCTTTAGTGTTTAAGCTTGTTTTTCTAGCTTGTGGGCTTTTATCAAACTTATGAAAAACTCATAAGCTCAATTTTCAGGGCTTATGAGGTTATGAACTTGAGTTTTATAGGGTCAAGCTGCTAAGCACTAAAGATTTTTCTTATGAGCTTTTCAAAAGTTCAATAAGCCCATAAGCCAAACAAATAAGCTAGGGGACCAACACCCCCTAAGATTTATATAGGATGACGGTTAAGGATGCTTAATTAAGAAACTATCAAACTTTGTTATTGGGTTAGCTTACCGTAGAAATGATTGGGAGGTCTAAAAGAGTATGACTATTATGTGGATATGTTCGCATGGCACGTTGTTTTATTGCTTTGTCAAGAACTGCGTCTATTCGCTAGGATGCTGACTCATAGGTTTAGACATGAAGTTGGTCATGTTTTAAGGTTTTCCAATCATTTCTCAGACTTACATTAGTCTTAATAAGGTTTTTGATGTTTCGGTTAAGAAAGTATCAAACTTTCTAATTGGGTATCTAGGAGGTGTTTAAGATTGCTGATTTATATGTTTATATGTTAGGTTATTGCATTTTGATATTATATGAACAATAATCAGTTTGGAACGTGCTTATTCCAAATTGCGTATGTGGTTCTTCAGAAGGCACAAGTAGTTTCTTATGTTGCTTATTCCAATTAATGTTTGGGCTGTTGATCAAATGGGTTTGGCGTTAAGGATGATTAGTTAAGAATATAACATGCTTTGTTATTGGGTGTCTGATATGCATATCTCAGGGGGAGTTAAGTTCTGGTTATTTAGGTATTTACATGTTAATGAATCTTAAATAGTGTAATAAGATCATTCATATTAGTTTCAAATAAGAAAACTTTAAGGGTGGAGTTTGCGATTGCTTATGATTGTATGCTTGTTAAGTTTTGATACTAATACAAGCAGTTTTTAGGGGCCTTGGGATTGCTTATCGAAATTACTTATCTGATTACAGGAGAGTGTAATAAGAAGCTTTGATTAATCAGTTTGAGAGTCTACTATATTTTGAACTGCGTATATGGTTAAGTCAAAACGCATACGTAGATTTAATCGCAAACACAATAATAAGATAATCAGTCTGGTAGTTCGTTATTACAAACTTCTTATCAGACTACTGCAAAGAGCATAAGTCGGTTTAATAAGCAACCTAAAAACTCTTCAAGAACTAATTATTTGTAACCACTCTCAATTTGTCACTATCAGAATGCATTGCCGAACACCCCCGGATTCATTATTTACATCTTTTAAGCATTTTTTCAAGAGGTGTTTGAGATTGTGTTTGCACAACAACACTCTGGAACAGAAAATCACAACCTCTTATAAGAAGACGCAGATATAGATAATTACTCCCAACACCCAACTCTAAACACCCACTCAAAGTTTAGTTTAGTCCAACTTTAATAATCAGCTTACTTTTAGGTTGATAAGCGTTTTAAATAAAGAATCCAAAATACACACTTTGATAAGGAGTTTGGAATAAGCAACTCCTAACCTAATTAGTTTAAACCTGCTAGAGTCGCCATAAAGTTTGGAACTTTGGACAAGAAATCCCAAACATTCTTAAAATGCTTATTTATTGTTTCCCAGCACAAGAAGCAGATATGCAGCTTTAATTAGCAATCCTAAACACCCTCTGAGTATTCGGCAACTGGATAACCAGATCATTTTACCGTGGTCTTAATTCCCCTTTACCCAAAAAAAACAATTTGAATCTTTTTATGTTTATGTTTTATTAGCAAATTGGTGGTGCGTTTTGATTAGTTTATTGATAATTAGTTAAGAAAGCGTGATACTTTGTTATTGGTTGTCTGATATGCGTATCTTGCGGGAGTTATGTAAGAATTTACATGTAAATGATTCTTAACTACTGTAATAAGATCATTTGTATTACTTTCACTATAAGAAAACTTTAAGGGGGAGTTTGCGATTTCTTATGATTGTATGCTTGTTGAGTTTTGTTGCTAATACAAGCAGTTTTGAGGGTGTTTGTGATTGCTTATTGAATTTACTTATTTGATTACAGGAGAGTGTAATAAAAAGCTTTGAATAATCAGTTTGAGATTTTATCATTTTGAAATGCATATATGGTCGTTTAGTACGAGATTGCTTCACACCTCTCGCCTATTGATTAAGCCAAAAGGCATACATAGTTTTAATAAGCAATCCTAAACACCCCCTTGAATGTAATATTATGGTAGTAATTGCAACCACAATAATAAGACAATCAGTCTGGCAGTTCGTCATTACAAACTTCTTATCAGATTACCTCAGAGTATAAGTCGGTTTAATAAGCATTCCTAAAAACTCTCTTAAGAACTAATTATTTGTAACCACTCTCAAATAATCACTATGAAAATGCATTGCCGAACACCTGATTCATCATTTTTACCTTCTTAAGCACTTTTTTAAGAGGTGCTTGAGATTGCGATTGCAAAAAAGCACTCTGGAACAGAAATAAGCTATTTATAAGAATACGCATATAATTTCTTCTTTAATGATTTGCAATGACTACCAACACTTTCTGCTAATTAGTTGTGTTTTCCAAACATATTAGTTAGAAGATTTGTCCCAAAACCTACGCACTCACAGTTTAGTTTTGTTCCAACTTTTGGCTTTTTGAACGTAATTCACAGGGGTCTATGAATCTATGATGAGTGTGAGTGTGGATATCTAGTTTATTTATTTCCAGTAAAAGAAATGGATTTGTTTATAGGTGGAAGAATTAAGGAGCAAAGGACTTGAACCATACGCATACAAGTGGGATAGGACTCATACTGCTAATCAGTTGCAAGACATTTATAAGAATCTAGGCAACGGTGAAGAGTCGAACGATGAGAATGACCAAGTATCAATATCAGGAAGAATTGTTGCACGTAGGGCTTTTGGAAAACTTGCGTTCTTGACTTTGAGGGATGATTCTGGCACAATTCAGGTATGCTGATAACATTATTTTTCTTTTTTCTTTTCACACATAAAAAGTATAGTTGCTTCTCTCTAAACTTGATCACCACTGAATACTGATATATTTACTTATAATATCAGCTTTACTGTGAGAAAGAAAGGCTTGCAGATGATCATTTTGACCAATTAAAGAGTCTTGTTGATATAGGCGACATATTGGGCGCAAGCGGCTCGATTAAACGGACGGAAAAAGGTTAGCTTCCGCAACAAAGTTATACAAAGAGAAATTTAATAGTCTTCACACTATTTTTTTTTATTGCATATTCATTGTTTTCATTTGTTTTCAGGGGAACTTTCTGTGTGTGTAAATTCATTTTTGATTCTCACAAAATCTTTGCTTCCACTGCCGGATAAGTTTCACGGTCTAACAGATGTGGATAAGCGTTATCGCCAACGGTTAGTTTTCGAATAGCTTTTTTTGTAACAACATTTGTGCAATCCTGCATATTCTAATAATATCAGGGTGGCCCGTTTTTTGCTAATGTTAAACATCATCATAATTGGCAAGTCTGTTTTTCGTGTATAGATATGTAGATATGATTGCAAATCCAGAGGTAGCTGATGTATTCCGTAAAAGAGCAAAGGTAGGTTAAAACATTGAATTTTCAGATCATATCGCTTTTCCTTAAATCAGAGAATGCTAAATAATATATCTTATTATCTTCAAATGCTCGTATGCTGATTTGTGCTTCACTTCAGTAGATTGTATCAGTCATACGCCAGACAGTTGAATCCGTAGGCTTTATCGAAGTTGATACACCAGTTCTTCAGGTTTGTAAATGATCCCTAAACTGATTTTTGTAAATTCTAAATATTTGGTTTTTTCTAGTTTTGATACTTAAATTGATTCGACTTACTAGGGAGCAGCTGGCGGTGCAGAAGCTAGACCATTCATTACACACCATAACTCGCTTGGCAGGGATCTTTATCTGAGAATTGCGACCGAACTCCATTTGAAGAGAATGCTGGTAAGGTTCTGATTTCTGAGTATCCTACATAAACCTTTTTGTAAGATTGTATGTATTCGTATAGTTAAAGAGTTATGATTCCAACATAGGTTGGAGGATTCGAGAAAGTATACGAGATTGGAAGAATATTCAGAAATGAAGGCATTTCAACCCGACATAATCCGGAATTCACAACTATAGAGGTAATATATGATTGTAATCGCAGCATCATTTTCATGTTTGTTTGATCACAATTGATCGGTTTAAAGTTTTGAACTGATCCAGATATATGAAGCGTATTCAGACTATGAAAGCATGATGAACATGGCAGAAGAAATCGTAACTCAATGTGCTCTTGCAGTTAATGGAAAGCTTACTGTAGACTATCAGGTATGTAAACTCTTAAAAATGAACGTTTAACTTCTTACGTACCACTTATTTAATATTACCAATTTGAATGCAGGGGGTTGAAATTAATTTAGAAAGACCATGGAGGAGGGAAACGATGCACAATCTTGTAAAGGAAGCTACAGGAATTGATTTTACTGAGTTCGGAAACGATCTTAATGCTGCTAAAGAAGCAACTATTAACGCGCTTAATATGGGTCCCAATAATCAAGATAGGCATTTAATTGAAGCATGCTCCTCTGTTGGCAAAATGCTTAATGAGGTCAGTTTCAGATTATGGGTCAAATACCAACAATAATATATAAAGTTTAAGAGCGAGATTAGTTGGTACCATTGTTCTTTTTATAGGTTTTTGAGATAGTGGTGGAACCAACCCTAGTGCAACCTACATTTGTTTTGGACTATCCTGTGGAGGTATCTCCATTGGCGAAGCCACATCGGAGGTACTGAAAATATTCTGTGTCTCAAAATGCAAATATTTATTTAAAATTCCACGTTAGATATAATTCTCATTAATTTTTTGGCGCAGGCATGCAGGTTTAACAGAGAGATTTGAATTATTTATTTGTGGCCGAGAGTTAGGGAATGCATTTTCTGAATTAACTGATCCCTTGGACCAGGTATGTTTTATAGTCATTGGTCATGGTTCCTTGGTTATTATTATTTTGCTGCATTATTTACTAGTTAAAAGCACAAAACGGCTGTATAACTAAAACATTGTGACAGAGAGGACGGTTGGAAGAACAAGTGAAGCAACATAACCAAAAGAGAGAGGCAGCAGCTTCAGAAGAAAAAGGGCCAAAAGAGGATGATGACGAGTCTTATGAGGTGAATCTTGATGAAGATTTTCTAACGGCTCTGGAATACGGAATGCCTCCAGCTTCAGGAATGGTATAAATTCGACTCGGGCTCCCTTTTAAAATTAGTAATTTTGCTTGCTGGTCAAGAAGTGTGCCGGGTTGACCCGCGCACACTTCTTTTTTCATCTTAAATAAAATCTTCCATCAATGATAAACGCGGTAAATATGATCACTAACTCATATTTGTACACATGAAAAATACATTAGGCTATTTTGGACCCATTTGACCCGTTAGAGATAAAGCAAACCCCAAATCAATTCATTAATAAGTAACAAGCCGAAATTGCCACCTCTAGATTCTGGATCATATCAGTTCATTTATTTCTAAATTTGCAATTTTACTGCCCGGAAAACGTGTTTTACTATAAATATTATTTGTTTTGTTTCAGGGACTTGGGATCGACAGGCTGGTGATGCTACTTACAAACTCGGCTAGTATCAGAGATGTCATTGCTTTCCCTGTCTTGAAAATTCAGCAATAAAGTCACGAGCAACACCAAGTTTTGAACTTTAAGGTTTGTTTTACTTCAGTTATATATCGAGATTATAATCCATTTTTGTAATTTAGCCATGCCGCTGATCATTAGAACATTTTTTGTCTAGCGTGCTCATTATTGTAAGTTGTTAACAAACAAGTGCCCACAAAAATTTGTTCCGGGTTACATAACTTGATTAAAATGCTTGACTAAGCTTCAAACACCGTATGTTATTGATTTCCGTATCAACTAGATAAGTTATTGTTGTTAGTTTCTTGCTTTTATATGGCGTGCTACCGGATTTTGTGCAGAAGTTGCTTATAGATTACAATGTCCTAAATTTGTTAGTTTTACAAGTCATTCATAATGAATGATCATTTAACCACTTTATATTAGATTCCTTATTTGCATACATGTCTTAATATTGAATAAAAATAAAATAATTTTTCTTGGCTAGCGTATGTAGATTGTAGATGTCATCCATGTATTAATACATTTTGTGTATACTATAGTTAGACAGAAAAAAAGTTGAATGACGAAAATGCTTTTATATAGGCGATATATTGTCAAAGGTGTTTTGGTCATCCAGTTTCTTTTTTTTTTTTTTTTTTTTTTTTTTTTTCCCAACTTGGCACAAATGAAACTAGGTAGGTTGGTATGATATGGTGTGTTTGATGTAAAGCTTATGATATCATAAGAGTTTTTAAATAAAATTTGCTTTTTAAATACTCCTGGATGATAATATTGGTATTTTAGAGCTTTCAAGAACTATAATCTCTTATAATATAAGCTCATTGTAGAGAACTAGAGATGGCAAAAAAAAACTCCGAACCCGACGGAGAATCCGATACCCGAATCTGATTTGACCGGGGATTCCCCGAGTTGACCAGGTTGACCGGGTATGGGATGGGGTGGGGATTCCCCGTTAGTAAAAAGCGGGTATGGAGGCGGGGATGGTAATACCCTTGGTTCCCCAAACCCATCCCCGAACCCGCCCCGAATATCTTTATTCTACATATATATTTATATATCTTGTATGTTTCAAATATCTATTAGATATTTGAAACACTATCAATCGATGGTTAATATCTCCTTTGACACTAACCTTCTAAGATGAGCTCTTGTGTGTTAATTTTGTTATTATAATACTGAGCATGATTGGCATGAATGATAATCTCGTTAATGTTGTTTGATATTACCGTATTGTGTTATTCGTAATGGTTACGTCATTTGAAACATAGTTTAAATGCTAATTGTGTAACGGGGAAAAAAAATCCCTGATTCCCCATTGGGGATCCCCGTTCCCCGCTGGGGATGGGGATGGTATGTAGTTTGTAATCCCCAATGGGGATGGGGATGGGGACGGGGATGAGGATGAATATTTAACTTTGGGGATGGGAATGGTAGTAACTATTCCTCGCAAACCCGGCCCCATTGCCATCTCTAACTCATTGATGGACCCGGAGCTTTCAGCACCGCTTATTATGTTAAATACTTGTGTGTTTGATATTCGTTTATGTATTTGTATGTGCTTTACATCAATATAAGTTTCAGGGTTTCAACTACCAAGTCCAGATTCATGTAACTTTGCCGGATTGAGATTCTCTGCAGTTAGTATGAACATAATCGGTTATGTTCTCTCACAAACATATAAAAGGATCAGGTCTCACATTATTAGACCAAGCAGTTTCTTTCTGAGAGAACGGTTATGTTCTCTCACGAACATAAAAAATATCGGGTCTCACATTAGACCTTGCAGTTTTGTTTGTGAGAGAACATAACCGGTGATGTTCATATAAACATGTGAGAATCTCAATTCATTTTTAACTTTAAACCCATTTTGAATAGTATCAACTTCAGAATATTTGAATATTTGATCACATAGAAACAATGTCTCTAAACTCACCTGGAAAGATTTGGTACCTGTTAATATCTAAGATAGTGATTTTCAAAGTATAAATTATCAAATAAATAATTCACAAAAAATCTGTACATTATTTGCAACTTGTTTGAAGGAGTTGGCACCCATGCATAAATAATTAATGTTATCTTCATCTGAAGATGATGTTTTGTAAACATTATTGCTAGATTCCAACTTGGGCGAAGACCTTGTCAGTTTTACATTTGTTTTGTTTGCCGCATGTTTAAGTGGTGAGTGCAGTAGTTTTTAATGCTCGTTTGACAAGCAACAAGTACAACAACAACAACAACAGTGTCTTTGATTTTGTCAGAGCGACGTATTCGAGAGGTGAAATGTAGACAGATCTTACCTTTATCTTTAAGATAAACCCGAAAGTAAAGAGATTGTTTTCGGTGTCGGCTAATGTACGTGTGCATAAGGGTGTGGTAGAAAGAATGACGAGAGCAAGTGCACTGCAAAAGCAAGGTAGACAATACAAATATTAGACAAAGAACAAGCAAACAAACAATAAACGTAATAAACACGAGGAAAAGGGACGAACAAAACAGACAAGTAAAAGGCACAAACGAAACACATAAAAGACACACTACAATGCATAGAAAGGCCATGAGCCAACATTCGTTCAAGGGTTTGTGTGTTTAGACACCTCCCACTTAGGAGCCCAACACCCTTCAATCATTACGTATGTGTTATTCTCATAGTTAACTCCAGCTTTGTTCAGACCTGAAAATAAAATATCATGTGGAGATGTACTTCTACTGCCAAAATTAATTTTTCTTTTTTTTTATTTATAGCTTTATGATATTAAACAATAAAAAGTAAATGTTTTTTGAAAAATACAATTGACGTCCCGTGTTGGTCTGAACTCTGAATCGAAGATCGGAGGCACTAGATCTAGCGGCGGTGGATATATGTGAAAGGTTTGGTCGGTGTTTGTGGCAGTTTGGTTGTAGGCGGCGGCGTGACATCGTCGGCGGTTTCTGTGAAGCGGCGGACAGAGTTCCAGAAGAGACCTTCTTCATCAAAAAGGTGCTGGACGGAACTACAATGATGGTTGTAGTAATGGTGTTTGGCAGGGGGGTGACCGGAGAGATGATGGCAGCATATAACAAATGGTGGTTGAAAATGATGCAAATAACATGAGATAAAAAGTGAAAGTACATGTGTGAAAGAGAAAATAAAAATTTTTATTTTTGTTATACCAAATTGTCGGTAGAATATAGTTTGTCAGTGGTGTCAGTGGTCCAAATTTGTCAAGGGGTTCAAACCCTATGACTCTTATTCAAAAGAGCAAACAAGCTAACAAGACAAACAACCAAGCATACTGGCACCAAAACAATATAAACATAAACGGAGCACATAAAAGACACACTACAATGCATAGAAAGGCCATGAGCCAACATTTATTCAAAAGAGCAAACAAGCTAACAAGACAAACAACCAAGCATACCGACACCAAAACCATATAAACAAGCATACACAAAAAAGAGCATAAAAACAAAAGAAAAACACGTACAAAGAAAAGAAAGGGCATGCAAATAAACCATATTACAAACAGAAACCATAGAGCAACAACTTAGAACGCAAAGACCTAAAAACAGTATAAAACCACGACTAAATAGAAAAGACTAGCCTAATAGAAAGCAATGAGGGCTAAATCTAAAGGGAAAAAAGTTCTACTAAGAAAAAGCCTACACGCAAGACCTACTTTAAGACTTATTACTCTCCTCCTCGATCCTATCAAAGGTAATATCCTCAGACAAGAAAAACCCTTTCATGTCGTGCGTAAGTGTATCCTCCCATCTCAATTTTAATCTACCATTTCTCCTCGAGTCGTCGACCAACAAAGCTTCGACTCTCCTCATCGGCGTTGTTTGTTGGTCTCCTCTTGACATGCCCAAACCATCTCAACCTTCCTTCCCTCATCTTATGGATTATTATATCGATATCAAAGACTGCTATAAAAACTCCGTTTGATATCATGTCTAACATGGTTTTACCACAAGTCCACCTCAGCATTGTCAATTCTTCCACCTCTACCTCGTTCGTTTGAACTTGCGTGATTGGCCAACACTCAGAGCCATACAACATAGCTGGTTTAATCGCTACTCTATAAATTTTTCCCTTTAGCCTTAATGGAACTCTCGTATCACATAAGGTCGCCCCCCATTTCACCCAACCTGCTCTAATACGATGAGTTACATCCTCGTCCAATCTTCTTGATTTATGTGTTACCGAACCCAAATCTCTAACAGACTCGTTTAGTTGAATGATTTGGTCTCCGATACGGATATACACTTCTTGTTGGACGAGATTGTACTTACCGAAATCACATCTAAGGCATTTCGTCTTCTCTATGCTTACACGTAGGCCATTGACTTCTAGCGCGTCCCTCCGACTCTCAAGTATGTTGTTTAACCCTTCCGTCGATTGTGCAATCAACACAATATCATATGCAAAAACCACGCACCAAGGGATTTCTTCTTGAATCCCAAGCGAAAGCTCATCAATGGAGACCTACTTCTACAAAGAAAAACTTTGTGTTCCCCAATGGGGTTCGTACGCGGGTCTTCGCCCCTCGTACATATCGTTTATGACTCTTAAGTATCTCATTGGTGTTCCTTTATAAATAAGGGTTTTTCAAATCAACTCCCGTGGAACATCAACATAGGCCTTTCCAGGTCTACGAAAGCCGTATGCAAGTCTCTTTGTATTTCCTTATACTTCTCTATAAGGAGGTGAATTGCCTCTGTTGTGGAACTTCTTAGCATAAAACCAAATTGGTTCTCTAACACACTTGTCTCCCTTCTTAAACTTCTTCCGAAAACTCTCCCCCAAAGCTCCATAGTGTAGCCAAGAAGCTTGATACCCTTATAGTTGCAACATGATTGTGCATTGTCTTTGTTCGTTTAAATGGGTACGACTTCACTAAGCCTCTATTCATCAAGCATATTCGTGATAGAGAAGAATTTATTGAAGAAGCATGTCAACCACTCAGACCTCTTGTCTCCAAGGAACCTCTATACTTTTATGAGGATCTACTCAGAACCTACGACTTTGTTTCTCCTCATCTTTCGTAATTCAACCCTTATTTCTCTTCGGTTGATCCTTGAGTAGTAGCAGTCGTAATGCAGATGATGGATAAGGCTCACTTGCCTGCTTCCTTCGGGTCTTCTCTCGTTAAAGAGAGAGAAGAAATACTCTCTTCATCTTTTCCTAATATCATCTTCTTCGGGTCTTATCTCGTTAAAGGATCTGGCCAGGACATGCGACTTTGTTTCTCGCCATCTTTTGTAATGCAACCTTTACTTCTCCTTAGTTGATCTTCGAGTAGTAGCAGTCGTAATGTGGATGATGGCTAGGGCTCACTTGCCTGCAGCCTTTGGGTCTTCTCTCGTTAAAGAGAGAGAAGAAATACTATCTTCATCTTTTCCTAATATCGTCTTCCTTCACAATAGCTCGACCTCCTTCATCTTTGATATACGTCACATTATCTAAATTACTTTTTCTCTCTCGGGTTTAGAAAGAAACAAGGAACTAATATATTTTACTTTTATAAATGTTTTTTTAACATTCATTAAATAACATTTAGAAGCGTAAAATAATTTATGGGTCTTTTTACACATTATGGTTACAGTTACAACTATGTTATCAAATCAAATTTTAAAAAAAGCTTGCTTACTAGTATCTCAAACACACTTATAATTATTTATCTTTGAAATAATCACATTATGTGAGAAATCATTCTTTTCTCTTTAATCTAACTAATTATAAGTCTTGTGTATGCATTGAGTTACATATAAATAAAATTTATTTAAACATTTTAGTTTAATTATTGATACATGAAACTTTTTTCGTGCTTAATATTTTATAATTGTGATATTGATACAACTAATAGGTATCCATATGGTTCTACATAAAAAATCATTATATATTAATATCAATGTTTGAATATATTTTATTTATTTTGTATGATCAAAATATAAAGTATAAGAGATTTTTGTTTATTTTTTAAAATTATTATAAAAATATAAAAAATCTAAGTTTTATCTAATTCTATTTAATTTATTAAAAATTTAATCACTAAATTTTTATTAATTACCTCATCTTCTTTTAACTTTTTTGATTTTTCAACAAATTTAACACGTATGTTTTTCTCAATCAAATTTCTTCAACAAATTTTCACTTTCTTTTTAATTCTTTAGCAAAATTTAAAATAATTTAATTTTCATAATTTTTAAAAATCTTAAAAATCTATATCAATACTACATATAAAGCATTTTGAGCACTCTCTCTTCATTACATTTTTAAGTTTTTAAGTAATACAATCATTTATGCCTATTGTACAACATTTGATACAAACAATAAAAGAACAAGCAATATATAAACTATTTAGTGTACAACTTAAAATTTATAACATATAAACATTTATGCATAGTGTATAAGTATTTAATGCACTAATACATTACAAACTTTTAATGCATAATTAATACTTTAATTAAAACACCCCATTACATAAATATACAATAATATATGCACATTGTACAATCATTAAAAAACATATAATATACTAATACAAACAATAATATAAATATATTTCTCTAAGAAATTATAGCACTACAAAAACTTTCATACATGCATCAAATGAAGTCTAATTCAAAAATGGTTAATTTCATTTAGTTTTTTTCCCTTTAACCATTTACATAACTTTACTTGAACTTTCATTTATATATATTACATATAATGTCAAAAGTAATAATATTCATCGATTGAAATTCCGTTTATAGGACATGTTTTTAAATGATAATTATCGATTCAGAAGTTATAACTTAGAAAAACGAATTATTTCGCCGAAAAATTTAGTCACGGGGTACCCGCCGCTGCATCGCGCGGGTACCATGCTAGTTACATATAATAAATATTAGTATCTCTTTCTTCATTAATTACAAAAAAAATAAGTAGTACAATCCTTTTAGCACACTATACAACCCTTAATGCAACAAACTAAAGATAAATATTATAATCTTTATCTTCATTAATGAAAAAGTTAAGTAATACATTGACGCATATTGTACAATCTTTTATTCAAACAATAATACATCATACTATCTTATAGTAAAACATTGTATTCATTCTATTTATTAAATTTTTAAATAATACAAATTTTAAAATATATTGTACATGTCAATTAAGTATGTCTATAAATCATCTTATGCACTCTATCATCATTTAGTTAAATTTAATCAATACATATTACAAACATATGTTACAAAACATATGTTACAAGTACACCTTAAATTAATATTTTAAAATACTCCTAAAATGATAATACATCTTATTATACATATTATACAACTAATAAAACACAAAAAAAACTTCATATAACTTACAAGTTGGTGGTATATATGGTTTTAAAAACAGATCAGGTCAACTGGTTTAACTGGAGTTGCCACCTGTTCGGCTAGCCAATACAAGCCGTGCAAAAAAAAAAAAACTCAGAGATAACCAGACGAACTCGGCATAAACGGGTGAACCAGGTCGGACTATGATAATTTTTTATTATACTCCGATTAAACAATTTATCATTTTTATTACGTGACACATTAAAATTAACCACAAAAGCAAAAAAACAATCTTTCATAAACAATCGTAATAATTGTTTAAAGACAAATGATGCAAAGATGTGAGATCACAATTGATAATTTCTCGATTAAAATTAAGTTTTATTACGTATGATGCCAAAAGTATAATATCATTCGATTGAAATTACGTTTTTAGGATATCTTTTTAGATGAAAACTATCGATTCCGAAGTTATAACTAAAAAACAAATTATTTCGTCGAAAAATTTAGTCACAAGGTACCCGTCGTCGCATTGCGCGAGTACACTGCTAGTATTTAATTAAAAAAATAATACTAATTAAAAAAATTGATGTTTAGAATTTAGAATCTTCATAATCATTACAAAACGTTTTGCTTTTACAAAGTAAAGGATTTGTGACTTTTTAACTCCAATTAATTCATAGAAAGGCACATTAGAATAAGTTATTCGATCATATCCAAGTAGTAATATAAGTTATTCAATAGACTAATATTCTATTCCATGATATCATTAATATTGTGACATATACTTCTTTTCTAAGCATCAATATTATTTGATACTCTCTTTTGTCACTCATGTGGGTTAGATTCCATTTGTAATCAGGGGCGGAGCCATTCATAACATAGTGGGGGCAACTGCCCCCAATGAAACCTTCATTAATCATAGTTTTCAGGGTTATTTTTTGAACTTTAATCATGATGCCCTCATTAAAAAACTGAGATTGCCCCCAACCCAATAAATGAGTAAAGAAAATGAAGAAAGAACCAGCCTTTTTGTTTTTGAAAGGAGAAGAAAGAACCTGGTTTAACGAAAGAAGATGATGATGAAGTTTTTTACTTTTTTACTTTTTTACTTTTTTATTCAAGAAGATGATGATGAAGATATCCTTTGACCACCTTTATTTTTGGGATATCCTAAGAGGAGTGAAGCATACATTGACACGTTACAAAAAGTTTTGTTTTTACTGTATTTGTTTTGGATAATGGCCCATTTTTTTTTAATTTTCTACTGTATTTGTTCTTCATAATGGAATGGCCAATATTTTTACTAATAATAGTATTTGTTTTCCTTCATGTATGTATTCTCTTATCAGCAAAAAAAAATTTTGCCCTCAGTAACTCAAATTTCTGGCTCCGCCACTGTTTGTAATAGATTTATTTTTAACCATATTGTAGAAAACAAATGTCCAATTACATTAAGTTTACATTCAATAAAAAGCAATGTAGAAAAGCTAAATAAGTGTTATTTATCATATTGTTAGGGGTATAATTGGTGTTATTACTAAATTTCTTACAATTGAACTTTTCTTTTTACATTTATTTGCAAAATTGAGCAAATTTACTCACATTGAGATCGTATCATTCAGATAAACAGATGAGGTTTTTTCTGTTCAGATTATTCGAAAATAGTTTTTTTTTTGCACTTACAAAAATGTTTCACAAGAATGATTTATATCATATCCTATTTCTTCCACACATTATTAACTTATAATTACTCATAATTGCATATTAGGCATAATTTTTAACTCATAAAGTTGCATACATAAAGCGTGCAGAATCATTTAAAGTTTCATAACATACACACGGCTTTTCTTTTCAAGTCAATTATAAACTTTAAAATAAACCTATCTTTGGAATCCATTATCATAAAACTAGCATTAGATTAATAAGCTTATATAAACTTGCACATGTTAATCAACTCAAAAAGTTCATCCAAATTCTAAACAAATCACACGAGCATATAAGCCAACCTACCACAAGTATAACACTTGTCTAAGTCACCACCAACCATGAGTCCATGACCCTACACTCATTTTTGTGTTTACACTCACCGAGCCGACAAGGTACGGGTTGATTGAGACGCCTAAATTTGACATCCGCGTTTTTACTATCTTACATGATATCACAACTTTAGGTACAACTTACCAGTAAATGTCTTTAGACATAATTATCTCTCATGAAATATGCATAAAAGTTTAGTACTACCGAAATTAACAAACTAACTTCTCTAGAAAATTGATAAGAGTCATAATAGAACTTGATACAATAATATAAAATGTATTTAGAGTAATCATATAATATGGAATTTGAAAACCATCAAAAGGTTTTTTTTAGTGTTATGATAAATACCAATATAATTCTTATCCCTTAAATAATGTATAAGATCCTTAATATTCTCCTTATTGGAATCTTGTTGAATAGGTATTGGTTGTGATCTATACACGTAACACTATCCTTATATTACATTTTAAATTATAAGTTCACATAGTACTATATTTTAACTGTCTTTTTTTTGCAAAATACAAAAAATTACCAATTATTTCCACAATCATGACATTTACCGAATGCATGATTGTATACAAGTCAACTTTTATGTTAAATAAACCTTAGTGTAACCATTATAAAACTTCATTTCTTTGTTCTCACATCAAATCTTCATACTCTCTCAATCCTTATCATAGATACATCATGGCTCTCAATATTCAAACAGAAAAACAAGATTCAACCATGGCTAACAACCATACACCACCATCAAACACCACTATCCTCCCCATAACCAATCCATCAACCACCACTAATCACAAGAAACTCACTCTAATCCCATTAATCTTCTTAATCTACTTTGAAGTAGCCGGCGGCCCGTTTGGTGAAGAACCAGCAGTACAGGCCGCCGGTCCACTTCTAGCTATATTGGGCTTCTTGATATTCCCGTTTATATGGGCTATACCAGAAGCCCTAGTCACGGCTGAACTCTCCACCACCTTTCCAGGTAATGGAGGGTTCGTCATATGGGCCCACAGAGCATTTGGGCCCTTTTGCGGATCATTAATGGGCTCATGGAAATTTCTAACAGGTGTTATAAACATAGCTGCATTTCCAATTCTTTGTATTGATTACTTAGAAAAACTGTTTCCAGTATTTGCTTCGGGCTTGCCTAGAACTCTAGCAACATTGCTGTCCACCATATTTCTAGCGCTTGTTAATTATTCGGGTTTGAATATAGTTGGATTAGCAGCGATAATTCTAGGGATAGTTTCGCTTATGCCGTTTATTATAATGTCATGTATAGCAATACCACAAATAAAACCACATAGGTGGTTAAGTATGGGACAAGAGGGTGTTAAAAAAGATTGGAATTTATTCTTTAACACCCTCTTTTGGAACTTAAACTTTTGGGACACGGTTAGTACTATGGCAGGTGAAGTAAAAAACCCGAAAAAAACATTCCCAAAAGCTTTGTTGTTATCGGTTATTTTAACTTGTTTAGCGTATATAATCCCTTTATTGGCGGTCACGGGTGCGGTTGATGTTGATCAAAGTGAATGGGAATCAGGATTTCATGCAGTGGCAGCTGAAATGATATCGGGTAAATGGCTAAAAATTTGGATAGAAATCGGGGCAGTTCTATCGGCTATAGGTTTATTTGAGGCACAATTAAGTAGTTGTGCATACCAAGTTTTAGGTATGGCGGATTTAGGCTTCTTACCAAAGTTTTTCGGTGTGAGATCAACATGGTTGTTGCACAGGCCTTCAAGTCTTGATTTCCAGGATCGATCATAACCAAACAACATCATGATTTCCAACAACCATCATCATAAAATAAGAAAATAAAGAACAAAGGGATATGAACCCTAATATACTTTCTATTGAATCAAGCGGGTTGGTTTTTACAATCGTAAGAAGCCTATCTATTTATAATGAAGCAATCGGTGCCTCTATCAACAGGCATACCGTTTGCCTAAAAGTAAAAGATACATCTATTCGTTATAACATACAACTGCCATATTATGCATCTCATGGGCTTGGGTCTGTGGGCCCAAACATAATCGTTGCAGGCTGTCCTTTTTTGGTATCTAGACATTACAAGTCCAACAGTTCCTCCCTAATGTCGAGATGCCAAAACCTTCGTTTCTCGGTTTCTTTCTTGCATTCTTGCATTGTCCTTGATCTCTGGGATTATGATCAAGCCCGCATCGCTGTTGAGAGTCAAATCCGTCTAGCAAATAATTATCACGATCGCTTCCTGCTAATGACAACTATGTCCGCTTCATGCTAATGACAATCAAACCCGCTTATCCGCTGTTGATCTTGATCAATCCCGCCTTCTGGCTAATGATCTCAATCCCCTGACCAATCTTCTTTCTGTTCCTCTAGTTCTTGTCTTCCACAACAACGTTTCCTCTAGTTCTTGATTAAACCTGCCTCGTTGTTGAAAGTCAAACTCGTCTCGCTAATGATTATCAATCCTGCCTTCTGCTAATGACAATCAATCCTGCCTTGTTTCTGACAATCAAACCTGCTTCCCGCTGTTAATCCTAACTAGTAATGTTGTTGATAATCAATCCCGCCTTATGCAGGTCTCCCTTCGTGTTTCTCCTTCTTTCTTTTTTTCTTCTGCTTTCGTGTTCCTCCCTTTTCTTCCTCCTCCGAATCTTTCTTGTCTGTTCTTGTTGATTCCCTGAATTAATTGTTCTCTCTTTTCTGAAAAACAATTCCCAGAATTGTTGTTCTTCCTCTTTTCTTTTGGAACGATTCCCCGAATCGTTTCTTTCCTTTCTTTCTTCTTTCATTCATTCGTTCTATTCTTCTTGTGACTCAATCATGATGTGGTGTTGCTTGGTTCCTTGGCGCTCTGATACCAATGTTGCACAGGCCTTCTTCGTCATATCTCCAGGATCGAATCAACCAAACAAGCATCATGATTTCCAACAACCATCATCATAAAATAAGAAAATAAAGAACAAAGGGATATGAACCCTAATATACTTTCTATTGAATCAAGCGGGTTGGTTTTTACAATCGTAAGAAGCCTATCTATTTATAATGAAGCAATCGGTGCCTCTATCAACAGGCATACCGTTTGCCTAAAAGTAAAAGATACATCTATTCGTTATAACATACAACTGCCATATTATGCATCTCATGGGCTTGGGTCTGTGGGCCCAAACATAATCGTTGCAGGCTGTCCTTTTTTGGTATCTAGACATTACAAGTCCAACAATGGTTTGGTACTCCATGGGTCGGTATTTTGATGTCAACTTTAATCACACTCGCGGTTTCACCTATGGACTTCACAGATATTGTAGCATCCGCAAATTTTATCTATAGTTTAGGCATGTTACTAGAGTTTGCGGCTTTTATTTGGTTAAGAAGGAAGTTTCCAACGTTGAAACGGCCTTATAAGGTCCCATTAGGGATACCAGGCTTGGTCGTGATGTGTTTGATTCCATCAGCATTCTTGATTCTGATCATGGTTATTGCGACTAAGATTGTTTTTCTAGTAAGCGGGTTGATGACTGTTGGTGCTGTTATTTGGTACTTTTTGATGAACTTTTGTAAGTCAAAGAAATGGTTTGTATTTGCAAATGGTGATGATGTTAAAGATGAGGAACTATCATCTTGACATTTTCATAATTGTTAGGAGCTTTGGTTATTGTCTATAAAAAGTTTAGTAGTCTATGAAACTTGTAAAACTTTTGATACTTTAATTTTACTATGTTAATGCTAGCTTTTTAATGATGTATTTGAACATAGTTTGCTTTTATATTTGAGTTTGGAATTTGTACATAGTTGTTGATTCGAAAAGAAAGGTAATTTAGGAGTAAATGTTTATTGTCACACGAGTATTACCTTTTGTATGGTCAAATTCAGACGAAAATACTTGCTTTTAGATGTTTTATTATATGTTCAAATCTCGTGCGTACACATGTTATAAAGCTAGTCATTAGTGAACGAACATTAGTATTAATTCAGTTCTCGTCGTTGGCGTTTTCTAAGAGCTACCTCGTAGATGGGTTCATTCATCACTTGAGACATTTCAGCAAGAACTGAAAGTGCGATTTCCATTTTTTAGATGGATGTGCTACCGTCGAACCCCTTTTTCCTCTTGAATTCAGAATTCAGTCCCTAGCTTTGAAAGAAAACCTTTTCTCTTTCAATTCGTTGTTACAGCCCCTCTCTAATCTCGTCTCCTTCGTCCTTCCCTCTAACTAAACACGAGACCCCATTCCTGCCGTCACCTACTTGCTTTCAACCCTCTTTGCTTTGGATAGGCTGATTCTGTTGAGTCTCTTTCAATAGCCGGCCAAATGACTACACGATCATCGGTCTACTCTACCTCAATTCACCATTTCGAACCTTAAACAGAAGGTTTCTATGTACCATCTATATCAATGCTATAGTCTTTTTGTGTGATAATTTTTTTTTCTGAAAGACAGTCTTTTTGTGTTATAATAATATTGTCAAACAGGATAGTGGATAGATCATAAACATGAACAGATAGATAAAAAACAATCAAACTAGGATACAAGAACAGGTTCATGATATATTTTTTATATGGATTATGTACATATTCCAAAATGTACCATAAACTAATGAAGTGAAACATACGTAGCAATCCAAATAGTACTAAGAAATCATAATATTTTTTTTGTTAACAACAATCTAAAAACTGGTTCCAAAACTTCTACGCAGCTGCAAATCTGTTTAGAAAGTCATGAGGTAGTGTCTTAAATCTGAATATCTTCTTCTTCACATACTTCAGTTTCATCGTTTTGTAAGCTAACCACTTGTTTTGTTTGCAAAATTTCATCAAGAAGTACCACACGATAGTGCCTATTCTCATCAACCGGCTAATCAATAAAACTATCTTAGACTATATATAAAGTTTGAGGATGGCATAATGTTTGTAAATTGTATAAAGGAAAAACTGACGGTATATAGAAACCAAGATCCCAAGCCATGGAGTGTCGAACTTCAATTATTTGCCCGTGCTTCGAAAAACTTTGGTAAATACCCTGATGCAGCCTGACCTAAAATCTGAAAAGAACAACTTCCTAGTAATGCTAGGTATATAAACCCATAAGAATTTCACAAATGTAGATTAAAATCATTAGCCATTTACCCCTGATAGTAACAGCTGCAACGGCCATATAACCCTAAACTTAGTCTTGTTTTTAACAAAAATACGTTATTTTTAGAAAACTTGGATGCGACACGACTCACGAGATTTAAACACGACACGAATTAGATTATCGGAATTGTTGGGTCAATTCAGTGCCGAATTATCCCTTGTACATATCTTTAGTAGAAAACAAGTCGGTGAACTTAAATAAGATTAGCGAGTCATCCTCAAAATGTTCTTCGGAAGTCTAAAAGAAAGACTAATCACAATTGATGAGGTGTCATTTTATATGATTGTTCGGGGTCATTTAACCCCATATTTATACAAATGTGCTTTAAAAAATCCCTTTCTTTTTCTTATTTAGAATTTTGCAAGCACTTGGATAATTTAGTGATGATTTGAATGCACTTCGGGAAGAAATGGATCAATTACACGAAATTACATGATCAAGCACAAGACCATTCTTTACAAGATCTGGTGGAGACGGCGTCTGGATTTCTTGTGACGTCGTTTGAAGCCTCAAGCAAGAGATTCTAAGTATTTGTGACTGTGTCTGAATTGTGGCAGTGAAAAAACCCTAATTCATTTAGTCGACTAGAAGGCGTCTGGAATAAAGCTTGACATCGTGTGAGGTGTTTTCCTATATATTTAAGAAAAAAGAATAAAACGTTGTGCGATGTGTTTTCTTGCGCCGTAGACAAAGTCTGCACAAAATTTCTTTATACAAATCACGGGCCAAGACGATGATAACCATCATACTCCTTGCTCTAATATCCTGTAAAAAGTTAGAGAGAAACAAAATCAAACAAATATACAGAAGGAAAATGAAACAAACTAGAAAGATGAAATAAAACAAAAATATTATAGGATAGGCTTAGAGTGCCTCCCACAAGAGCGCTTGTTTTTCTTCGAGTCACGAGCTTGACTCCACCCTTATTTACCGAATAACAGGGTGTTCGTCCCTCTTCTTGAAATCAAGTGTGGGTGATAATAGCCATAGGCACCAATAGGGTCTAAGTAGGCGAGGGTCTAAGTAGGCGAAAGGAGAGGTTTATGAAGTTTTTAATTTATACTTGTGGGGAATTGAGAATACCCCATTACCTCATTAGAAATGAATGATGGAATGGTTTGTTTAAAATAATTTGTTTTGAGCATCATAAAAACTAAAAATGGATCTTCAACTAGACTTCAATGTAATGCCTCATTAGTTTTTGAAATACAAACCTCGTGGTCTTCATCCATCGTAATGTATTCTTCTTGAGCTTGCTTTTGAACTTTCACTAAGGCATTCATCAATCCGTGTACATGCACTAGTACATTCTGTTGGAAATATAGTTCAATTGTGGGTCAGTTCATACTAGTGAATAGGTAAGGAGGTACGGAGTGTACACCCATAAGTCCCTGAATGCCCAGACTCTTATAGTGGGTAACATGTTGTTCAGCATTTCTGATGATATTCAGTGAGTTGAAATCTGGACTGAAGGTATTCATCAGGGAGTAATTCCACTGAAGAATTGTCTTCAGTGTTTACTCATCAGCATGTCTTCTTCAGTACTGAAGGCTTCAGCGGGAACACCCTTCAGGGGTCGCTGATGCTTCAATGAGACTGAAGGGTAGACTGATGTTGGAGCTGAACATGAATAGTTGTAACGGTCTTTGACCATTTCAAGTGTTTTAAAGACCACGTTTAATTGTTCTTGTAACCACTATGTCCTGGTATTATGGAGCATATTAAGAGGAGTTAATGGGTCGTTAATTTCTCTTAATACCATTGACTAGGGTTTGAGTACTACACCTATATAAAGGTGATCATAGCTACATGAGAAAAGACAGAAAACAGGAAACATATAACGACGAAAGAGTTAAAGATTTGTGCCTAAATCTCTAACTGCATTTGTTCTTATCCCAAGTAGGTATTCGTGATACCCAGGCATTAGGGTCGAATAATTTACTTTGGAAAGTGATTACACGATTCCAAGTTGTTGATCCTAAACTTAGATCCATTTAGCTTGTGTAAACGAGATTAAATCAAGTTAAACACGTAGACAAACTTTGTTGTATATGAAACAATTCAAGTATTATACGGTATTAATACTTAAACAAGAACACAGAAACAAGTTAAACCAAACTTTCACCTTGATTGATTAATCAAACTTGCGTACAATGAAAGTGTAAAACTTATAAAACTTATATTGAAACAAAACCTAAAGGCATCCTTTTATAGATTAAGGAACCTTGTACATGAGTCTACGTATCAGCTATTCTTGGTAAAGATAAACATAAGAAATACATTGTCAAACATATCTTTACTAGAAACATACTAGAAACATAAAATGTGTAGACTAGAATATCCTATCAGTGCTTGACTTCTTCTTATCAACGCTTGACTTCTTCTTGTCAACGCTTGTCTTGTCAACGCTTGATTTCTTCCTATCAACGTCCAAATTGCTCTTGTCAGCGTCCAAGTGTCTTGGCTATATTTTATTCCCAACAATCCTCCCCTAAACTTGATATCTACTCTAGTAATCAAGTTTCTGAGTAAAAACTAAGTACTAGGAGGATTCTTACAAATCTTATCAAATTGGAAATAAATAAACCTAATCAAATCTTTGGCCACGTCACTTGAGTAATCCATCTCCAGCTGTGTAGTCATCATTTTCTTCAAAACTTCTTTGGACATAGGATACTCAGCATCCACAAGAAGATACTCAGAAAACTTAGTAGTACTCAAATGATACACTCCAGCTGCTGAATACAAACGCCATTGAATTCCACTGATATCATCATCAAGATCCTTCCAAATTGGATCTTCTTCATCTGGTGCACACATTCTCTTGAATGTTGACCAAATCTTTATTCCATTGACTGAAGTAGGTGCTTCAGTCTCATACTTGGCCTGCATCAACCTCCAAAGGTCTGCCAAGTCTTCCCTATCCAGGCTTGCAAACAAAGACATCAAAGTAGTAAATGTATGTACCTCTTTCCCATATCTTCCAACCATCCAAAACCCACTTGCGTATTCTTTATAACTAACTATAGGGTTTCTGGAATCATGAGGTAATACTTCTATCATATGTGAAGCTTCCAAGGGTGAGAGCTTAATACTCTTTCTAATAACAACTTCACTAGGATTCACTCTATCCAAATTTGGTGGAAACTCAAGTGGAACTCCTTTCTTCAATGTTCTTGGTGTAATCAAAGCCCTTTGGATCTCCATCTCTTCTACAAGTTCTTCCTTTCTTTCATCTGAAAGAAGTCTAATAGTATTCTGCTCTTGCACCTTTGCCCATATAGGATAAGCCTTATATTCCAATTCATCAAAAGACAATCCTTGCAACTTTCTAAAAGTCCAACCTGTTTGATAACATCTGAGCCTGAATTAGGGTTGTCAACGTTTGAGCCATCAACGCCTGAATTTGTCTTGTCAGCGCCAGATTTTCCTCTGTCAGCGCTTGAAGAATCATGCATGTTTTCAACTGGTGATACTTGTGGACCACCTTTCTCTTTTCCAGCAGCAGTAGCAGTAGCAAATGCATTTGTCCATATAGGAATGGTAACATACTCAAGTATGGGTGCTGATATGTCTGCTTGTGATCCAACCTCCTTATCAACCTGTATACCTGAAATTTCAACAACTGGTTCTTCCCCAACATTTGAAGTTACCTTCACAATGTCTGGATTAGTAACAAGCATATAATTCAAAGTTCTAGATAGAGGTTCCAAGTCAAATAACCAATTTGGACCACTCTCGGGATCACTAGGTTTACTTTCTAAAAACCTAACATGTACCTTTTCAAGTATATGTTTTTCTTTCTTAATGTAAACACTATATCATCTACTCTGCACTGAATACCCCATAAAGTAGCCTTCATTACCTTTAGCACTAAACTTTCTCAAGGCATCACTAGTGTCTAAAACAACTACATGACAGCCAAAGGGCTTAAGAAAACCAATATTTGGTTTCCTACTTCAAAATAGCTCGTAAGGTGTCTTGTTGTGGATTTTGTTGATTAATGCCCTATTCTGTACATAACAAGCTGTATTCACAGCCTCAGCCTAATTTGCTATGGGGAAGTGAGCATCAGCCAACATAGTCCTAGCTGCTTCTATGAGTGTTCTATTCTTTCTCTCAGCTACCCTATTTTGCTGTGGGGTTCTAGCTATACTAAACTGTCTAGTAATCCCTTTCTTGGCACAAAAGTCATCTAACAGCTTATTTTTAAACTCATCACCATTATCACTTCTAATTATTTTAACCTCATTCCCAGTCTTCTTCTCCAACTGAGTAATAAAGTTATTCAAAATATCAGCAGTTTCACTTTTCAAAGCTTAAATGGTAAATCCTACTGTTTTGTCTGGACCAAACAAGTCCATATGCACTAAGTGAAGTGGTTTAGAACTAGAATGCACAAGTTTAGACTTAATGGAGACTTTGTGTTGTTTGCCTTTAAGGCATGCAACACAAGAGTGGTCATTGTAGAAAGCCTTTTCAGGCAAACCATCAACTAAACCATGTCTCACAAGTCTATTTATGTTCTTAAAGTTAATGTTCCCTAACCTTCTGTGCCAAAGATTACTCTCATCAACTGAAGCCTTAACATACAGACATGACAAATTATTATTCATCCTAATACCATTAAGATTCACATTATAAATGTCTTTATGCCTAGGTGTTCTATAATCAATGAACTTCTCATCTGGTATTTTAAAATCTTTGCTCAACACCAAGCATTCAGTATCAGTAAAAAGAACCTTATTTTTGTTATCACACACATGTGATACACTAAACAGATTATAGTCAAGTTCTTTTACCAAAAACACGTTCTCAAAACACAAATTGTTGGTGATAAGAGTACCTTTGCCAGTGATAGTCCCATATCCGCCTCCAAAGTACACTTTGTCACCATCTTTAATGGGGGTGAAGTTTGTCATGTAGTCTTCCTTCCCCGTCATGTGCCTAGAGCATCCACTATCCCAATAGCCATAATCATTAATATGCTTTTGAATGCCCTGCACATAAAGAAAAAAATTAGTTTTCTTTGGGAACCCAAGCCTGAGCAGACTTGGATTCATTTGGTTGTTCAAAAAGAACATACTTAGTCCTTACAACAACCCCTTGTTCATCCCTTTTTGGATTAAACACCCAGTTAACCCCAATTGGTTTAGTTATGACCTTTTGAAATATAATGAAATCTATTACAGGTCATAGAAATCGCATTTGAATTAGGGTTTTGGTCTTGTTTGGGTCTCCATGTCAAGCTAGAAGAAGCTTTAGACCCCTTTCCCTTTGGTTGCAATGTTTGGCATTACTTGGTCTAGCAGCATTGGAAACATTCCTGTCAGCGTTTAATTTGTTCTTGTCAACGCTGAAGTTACCCTTATCAGCGTTGAACCTAGGGTTTGCTACAGGAACCCATTGTCTGTTAGACCACGTATTGGTCTTCTGAAAAGGCCTTTGTCCATAAGTATTAGACCCTTTTGTAAAGAATGGGGATGTTCTAATGACTTGTGAACTTTGCTGGACAAAAGGTTTGGGTTTGACCATGGTTGATTTTCTACCCGCGTTGACCTTTGAAGCGTTGACACACTTATTAGCTAAATGTGAAAAACTTCCACAAGTATAACAGGCTTTTCTAGACATAGCTCTAGGTCTAGATGAAAAAAAACATGTCCCATTATCACTAATTTGACTTTTTGGTGACCTAGGTTTTCTATACATTTATGCATATTTAATACTTGGTTTTCTATCAACGTTTAAGCCAAGGTCAACAGTCTTGCCAGTAGTAGGATTGGTCACTTTTATGGGTGTAGACTCATTTGGGTTGTCACTAAGCATGCCACCCTTAATAAACAAAGTAGGGTTGGCTTTCTTCCATTGGTCTAAATTTGTTAATTTCTGCTTGTATTCCTCTACTGGGGTGAGAACTCTAGGTGGAGGAATAAATTCCTCTTCTTGGAGTTCTGGAATACCAGTCCATGACAGATCCTTTCTAAGGACACCATAAAAGTTCCCAGCAGGTGGTGGAACACCAGCATACTCTTTCATCCCAATCCCACTCCTATCCCTAGAATCCCTTTTTTCACTAACACTTTTTTCTAGGGTTTGAGAAGCTTTATCAATTTTTTGAATTTTAAGATCTGTATTATCTTTGTTTTTGATAGCCTCATCTAACTTAGCTTGTAAAACACCATTGGATCTCTTCAGAATGTTTCTAACCTCAACACTAGCATTTAAATCATGAGTTAAAATATTGATTTGATCTTTTAGGTCAAACTCCATTTTCTTATATTTAGCCACAGTCTTTTCAGTTTGAGTCAGAGCAAGTTGATAATTAGATAACTTGCATCTTTCATTAACAACATCTGCTGTTAATTTTAAAACTTCTTTGTTAAGCTTTTCAGTGTTTAGACGACAACCCTTACTACAAAATGCATCATCATATAACTCATTGTCTGATGAAGATGAAGAATGTGCCATGAGAGCATAGTGAACATGCTCCTCTTCTTACTTTTCTATAACCAAAGCCTTGTTTTCTTCCACACCCTTGGCCAAAAAGCTCCATTCCCAGCCAATACCATCAATCTCTTGCATGGCAACCATAGCTTTTGTATCTTCAACTTTGACAATTTGGCTTGAAGGCTTTCCAGCATCAGATCTTCTTGGAGATCAACAATCTCTCATAAAGTGACCCATTCTATGGCAATTGTAACACTCAACCTTAGATTTATTAAACCTAGTAGTGTCTTTAGCATTAAAAGTCATCTTCTTCCTGAACCTTCTGTTCCATCTATTGGCCCTTATGCTAGCAAGTGCCATATTCCACTTTATGTCCATCTCTTCCAAGTGCTCATCACTAATTTGCTCAAGGTCTCATATGTAATCACTGAACTATTGGGCAATGAAGCAATGTATGCACACACTGTATCTAGATCAATACCAGCAGGCTTAACTCATGGTGAGTCAACATTGTATGTGTCAGCGTCTGATCGTGAGGCACTGGCAAAGCTTGATCCAACGTTGACACAAGGTGATCCAATAACGGGGTGCATGTATGACTCCCTTTGATTAAATTGACCTTCACTATGTGAGAAGAAGGTCATATTGCCATTGGTAGACTTGCTTCCTTAGTCCAAAAGGATCTCACTCTCTACAAGCCTCAGTTTATTGTAAACATCATCAAAGGTGGAACTTTTGTGAGTATTATTAGCAATCATAGACCTTGCTTCAATCTTCTATGCATCACCAAGACTTTCAAGGAAAGTGGTGATGATATCAGCATCATCATGCACTGTTCCCATAAATGACAACTTGCTTGTAATGTCAAGAAGTCTGCTTCTCACTCCACTTAGCTTTTCATTGGGAAGGGCTTTAAATACAACATACTCATGCAAGAGTTGCTTCTTTTTCTCTGAGGCAGTATCATCATTACCACCATAAGAAACTTGAAGGGCTGCCCAAAGATCTTTTGCAGAATCATAGCCTCTATACTTGTGCCGATTGGCTTGTCCCAAAGAGAGTTTGAGTATGCTTAGGGTTTTCATGTCGTTCCTTCTCTTTGCTATGTCCTCAGCTGAGACATCTCTCCCATCATCAGGTTGTTCTTTTCGATCAGCTTCACTTGAGCCTGGAGTTGATCTTGTAGTAATAGCAGCTGCAATCTTGGCAGCCTTATTGAATGTGTTTCTATATTCAATAATTTCCCATAGGGTGTGGTCATGGATTTGAAGATACTGCTCAAAGTTAAACTTCCACAGCTCAAAGTTGTCTGGGTCTAGCATGAGAATCTTGATGTTAGGGCTTGAGGAGGAGGAGGAGGTTAACTCTGGAGTAGACATGTTGTTTGAATTTTAGGGTTTCTCGAAAATTAGGGTTTTTGGCGATTTAGGGTTTTTGTGTTCTTTAGTCAAAGTTTCTCAACAAGCTCTGATATGTAACAACCCGTAAATTTGAACTCATTATTAATCTAAAGAATAAAATAATTATCGCTACAATTTTTTTTCTTTTATTTATTAAAACATTTTAAATCATAAACATTAATATATCCAAAAACTAACAAGTTATATTATCACTGATAATACGTATGACGGACTATTTGAAAATTTTAGTGGTTATATAAAAATTTATATGCTACATGTTTAAACTAATTACTGTAAAATAGAAAACAATTACAGTAATATCTGAAAACTGTGATTTACTCTAACTGGAGGCCATCTAACTAAAAGATTATGTGTTTTATCTGTGTTACGTGAAATAAATTAATTTGAGCTTATAGTCATATAAGTGTCAATGATACTTTATTTTAATAGTTAACGTAAACAATCGAACTTATAGTTATATATTAATATGAAGTAATCTAAATGTTTTCAACATGAAATTTCTTCAAAATAATATACGAAGGACTATAAAAAGTCCATAAATCATATACTTGTCACTTTTAATTTATTTTCAACGTTTCGAATAAATTACCGAAGTAATCATATATTATTCATTATTTGATTATAAAATATTATTTTATGTCTAAATTATCACGAAAACGTCTAAATTAATTTTATCAATTTCACACTAATAAAACTAATTTTTAAAATTCATAATTAATTATAGGAGCTTAATTAACTTATTAAATGACTAGAAATAAGCCCGTAATTACCTTTAAAAGCCCGTAACTAGTTTTAAAAGCCCGTAAACCCAAAATAAACCCAAGTAAAAGCACATAAACCCAAATTAGCCCAACTTAATCACAAGTTAGTGAACAATTCGTGGCTTTCGGCCATTGAAATCTTTAGGCCGATTTAAATTAACTATAAAATAGGTTTTATATACTTACATAATTAGGAAACCAACTAGGATTAGGAAACTACTAGTAATACATTTTATCTAGTTGCCAAAATCAATTATGTAGTAAAATTCATGGTTCATACTCCATATCATTATGCCATGACCCCATTTATCCCCAAAAATCCTCAATTTGTTATCTCTTTTAATAGTTCTTCCATGACAGCCATGAATCATTATTTCCAAGATGTGGTGATAGGATTCAAGCACAATATAAATAGGTATCTCTTAACCAAGATTGAATCACCACAAAACCAAATCCAACTCTTCTTATTGTGCTTGTTTTTCTGCCATGAGCCAATCACCATCGTAAATCGCCATCACCACCATCATTGGTACTCCTAAATACTCTTAAGCATCACCCTTAAACACCCTCTAAACAGCCCTCAAAGTTCATGCCTTGAAGTACCCTAAAAACGAAACCCTAGCTAAATCAAATTAGGGTATTCTACAAAACCCTAGATTCGGATTTTGTACTTTTCGTGTTAGTCGTGTTCGAATCCTATCCAGCACTTTTTGGTTTCTTTTCTGGTCTTCTAAGTGATCCTAATACAAGTCGTTAAGTTGCCTTAGAGTTCGTGTTCGTGTCGTGAAAGTTGAAACCTAGCCGAGACCAAATTATGGCATCGTAGGGCGTAAACTTGATCAAACCATCAATCCAATGTAAGTAGTATAATACTTAGTCTTAAATAAATTATTATGCATGTTAAACCTCGACCTAGTGGTGCTTAAAGTTTATAAATACTTCGTAAGTAATAAAAGTCGTTAAAAAGCCTTATTTGGTAAATTAAAGCTCTTGCACGTTTCCTGAGGTAGACACCTCCTCATGAATTTCTGTCATACAGTAAAATACTATACCTTATTACGATTTCATAGCCTCTTGAATCACTTAAAACGGAGTTATAATGAACCAGGAGACTTAAAATGAAAATTTAAATAAAAACATTAAAATCTGTCAAAGCTATGAAATATTCTAAGTCTGGTACTGTTTGGTCGGGGGAGTCCTGTTTAGACGTGATTTTGAGCCTCTTAGAGGCCGAATGGGTAAAATTTGCTCAAGGAAAATATTAATATTCACATGTCCTAGAATTTAAAAAATTAAGCCGTTTTACCTGAAAGTTAATGAGCAGTAAGATACATGTCTTTAAAGTTTCTGAAAAACCATCCTGTCTAGTGTTAAACTGGCTGAGACTGCGTTTTTATAAGTTAATTTTGACCCATTTAGAATCCGAATCGCGACTAGCTCAGGAGAACATTATCGTAGCCTACCAGGTGGGCTATCCACAGAAACTTTGTTTGTGTCATAACTCTAAAGTATGCAAAAGTTACGGGCTCTCAAAGTAGGCCTGCTGGTCACTTTTTTTTAAAAATTTTGAAAAATGTTTAAAATGGTCATTTTATGTAAAACTCAACTTGTAAGACATAGTAAGACGCCTAGTTAAATTTGGACTATAAAAAAAAACTTAACCATTTAAGATTTCACGTGAAAATGACGTTATCGTAGAAACCTAATTACGTTAAAACCGTTCTAAAAGTCGTAAGCACAATAAAATGTGAAATCTGTAAATGCCATTAATCATGTTAGTCTAATAAAAGTGACACACGATAGTAGCTCTCAAAATAACGGAGAAAACGATTTTAATTGTAAAACGTTAGGTTCTCGTATTCGTACTCTTTTAGGATTTAAATAAAACTTATATCGTAATAATATTATCTTCAAAACTCGAATAATTAAATTTATTTGAATTCATATCAACCTATCAATGATTTTTAATGCATAAACATGAAAATATAAAATGATAAAGATTGATGAAACCCAAGTTTAAAATATAAAACCTGAGACTAAATAATTAAACTAATTAATAATCGAAAACGTTTTATAAAAACTTTAGTCGTTATTATTCGAACCTAAAGCACCAACTAAGAACGGGTTTATACATGTATATTATTTTCATATTGCACGTGGTTGAAAATGTACATTATTTTTATTAGGTTACGGGTAGATTTATACTTTGTTTCCGCAACTACTTTCTGTCAACAAGGTGAGTTCTCTAGCCCCTATCTTAAATTATTTTATCAAACTGTGAGTTTTCCAGCCTTCTCTTTAATTGTTTTATCAAACTGCGAGTTACTAGCCCCTCTCTATTTTAAACTGTAATATCATCTTTTGGGGTGAGAACATTACTTGATTTCTAAACGCGTAAACACAAGTGAACTTGTTGGAAATACGTTTTACGTATTAATAAGGATCGGTCACTCCAACGATAGTCCATGTAATAGCTCGTAGTTTAGTTAACTTGCGTTATTTAACAAACAAGTCCAAGCCTAGCCTACAACATGTGTAGGCCGGCCCAAACGTGTAAGCCCAAGCCCATTACAAGGCTTGGGTATATAAACCCTCTCCTTTGATGGAGAGGGTGTGTGGTTTCATAATTTACACATAGTTATTCTTAACTTTCTCTCTCTAAAAGTGTGAAATCCACCATCTCTCTATCTCTTTCTCTCTCTAAAAACATAAGCAAGATTTACATTTCTACAAATGGTATCAAGAGCCATGGGATGATTGTTTAGTTCTTGTGTTTGTGTTCTTGATTCTCGCTATTTTTGATCCTTTTTCACACGAACCAAATTTTTTTGTGTTTTTATGGGTTAATCTTGATTTACTTCATCTTATTACTTGTTATAGTGATTTGGTATTGTTATTTGGGTTAAAAACACAAAATTTTTGGTTGTTTGATTCATATTTTGGCTTTGAATCTTCATTTGATTGTGTTATTGTACTGTCCGAGAAATAAGGTAAGTAGGAATCCATAGTACGATCTGACTTTGTGTTTGCATAAACCCTGGGGGTTTCTACTTGCGATCCATCGTCACGATCTGTTGTTACGATCTAACTGCGATCATTAATACGATCCAAGTTACGATCTTGACTTCGATAGCTCACTACGATCAAGGTAAGTTTGTTCAGTACGATCACTCGTTGCGATCCATAGTACGATCACTCGTTGCGATCCATAGTACGATCACTCGTTGCGATCCATAGTACGATCACTCGTTGCGATCCATAGTACGATCACTTGTTGCGATAAGGGAGTGCGATCAGGGTACGATCGTTGGGTACGATCTGGGAGTCCGATCTGAGTGCGATCACTTGTTGCGATAAGGGAGTGCGATCAGGGTACGATCGTTGGGTACGATCTGGGAGTCCGATCTGAGTGCGATCACAGGGAGTGCGATCACCACTGCGATCTGAGTACGATCCAACAGTAATTTCGTCTTGGATTTTTTGGTTTATCGAGGACATAATTTTAGGGGATTTTAACATTGTTTCTCGACTTCAACTCACAACAACAAACACATTTACTTTCTTTCATTGATCGATCAAAGTTTGTAAATCTTAACTTATTGAAATGGAGTACACATCTCTTACGGATAAGTCCATCCTCTTCGGTACGGATAATCGTCCACCAATGTTGGTGAAGACTATGTATGAGGAATGGGCTTCCCGAATGGAACTTTATATGTTGAACTAGGAGAATGGACATCTAATTTGGGCATCGGTGATCAATGGACCATTAGATTATGGTACAGTGACGGAAGGTACGACTACTCGTCCTCGCACAACGGGTGAGTTGACTGGAGATATGAAGATTCAAGATAAATGTGATAAGTATGCTACAAACATCATTCTCCAAGTCCTTCCTCCAGATGTCTACAAACTCGTCAGCAAACACAAAGTTGCCAAAGAGTTATGGGATAGAATTCGGGTTCTAATGCAAGGCACCTCGTTAACTAAACAAGAACGAGAGTGTAAGCTTTATGATACTTTTGATAAGTTTACCTATGTGCCAGGGGAGACTCTCAATGATTACTATCTGAGATTTACCCTATTGTTGAATAAGCTCAATATCTATGGCATGACAATTCCTACCTTTCAATTGAACACCAAGTATTTGAACACTCTTCCTTCAGAATGGAAAAAATACGTGACAGATGTTAAATTGGCTAAGGACTTGCATAACACCAATGTGGATCAACTTCAAGCTTTTCTTCAACAACACGAATGCCATGTGATCGAGGCTCGGTTGTCTACACCTCAAGTTCATGATCCACTTGCAATGTATGCTTCTCAACAAAACTTGGCTTATACTTATCAACAACCATCATACTTGCAGCAACCACCACCACACACCTATCAGCAACCATCTTATCAACCACCAATGATGCCACAACAAGCATTTCAACAAGGTGTTCATCAAAAATCTTTTCCGCAACAACCACCATATCAGACATCACCATCACAAGCCAACACTTCTCCAATGGGCTATACTCCTCAGCAAGGATATTTTCCAATAGAAGCACAACCAGCACAAGCTTTCTACTCTAATGAACTTCCACCAATCCAAGCATCGGTCTTTACTCCAAATGATACGCCAGCTGATGTTCTAAACCATCTCACAGCCTACTTGTCAAAACTTGTTGCAACTAGAGGATTTCCACCAACAAACAATCAGCTCCGCACCTCATCAAATCCTCGACAACAAGCCACTGTTCAAGATGGTCAAGTGACGGTGCAACCAATTCAGGGAAGGCAAAATTCATATGGACCTCCTACAAGGACTGGGAACAATCAAGCTGTGAATTCTCAAGCTAGTGGAAATGGGAGTCCTATTGGTCCTAAGAAGGTTGTGACTTGCTACAATTGCCGAGGACAAGGTCATATGGCTAGGGAATGCACTCAACCGAAAAGGAGAAGGGATGATGCATGGTTTCGTAAGAAGATGTATTTGGTTGATGCTCAGTCTAAAGGGAAGATTTTAGATTCAGAGGAGTTAGCATTTCTTGCAGACCCAGGGGCAACAGATACTGAAGGCATTGCAGTTGTTTCCACTTCTAATGTAGCTTATCAAGCGGATGATCTTGATGCATACGATTCGGATTGTGATGACATTCACTCTGCCCAAGCTGCTCTCGTTGCTAATCTCTCTCACTACGGTTCTGATGTCATTAGTGAGGTACCAACCACATCTAATAATATTGATGATAACCAACATCAAGTTGGGCATGAAAATGACAACCTTGAACAGAATTCAGGGAATTGTAACTCAAATGATGTGGTACCCAATCCTACACATTTGAGTGAACCTCAACCAAATGCTACGACGGGTATGAAATCTTATGCTTAACATGATTTGGTCATGGTGCCTAAACATATTATTGATCAAATGCATATGGATCTCAGACAATCCGTAGATACGAATTCCACCCTAACTGCTGAGCTTGCGTTGCATAAAGAAAAGGTCAAAGCTTTTGAAATGGTCCCTCAAGAAGAGAAAATAACATGTTCTGAATTTGACCAAATTCGTTTTGAAAAGATTGAACACCTGAAAGAAATAGAATCATTAAAATCTAATCTTTCCAATGAATTAAAAGCAAAAGAGTCGGTTGTCAATGATTTTCAGAAACTTAAAATGGATTTCGAAACTCTCGAGTCTAAAAAGGTTGAATCGGAAATTAATGCTACCAAACTTCTTAAATTTAAAGAACAACAGCTTTTAAAACAATACGCTTCCACAGAAAAGGTTCATCTTTTAACTAAATCATTTAAAGAACTCGAACTTAAGCGTCTTCAAGATTTACCACCTAATCCAGGTTATGCAAAACAAGCTCAGGAATATATTCCCGTTCTTTATGATATGACCATAATTGGAAAATCGAAAGAAGCACCTTTTGTTCGTAGTACTGCAGAGACACAATCACTTGGGGATGAAACTCATTCTAAAATGCTTTCAAAATTCCATACAATTAATTATGATCAACATAACAAAGATCAATTTTCGAAAAAGACACGCATTCGTTTACAAAAGGAATTAGCAGAATTGACAGTTCTTGTGCCCCAAAGTTTGTCAAATGAAAACCTTCCTAGTACGTCTCCTACACTTGTCCAAACGGATTTAACAAAGTTAATTCCACCGGTAAGCAAGGCGTCCGTTAACTTAAATGCGTTCACCAACACTTAGCCGATTTTGACAAGGTCATTTTGGAACGTACGACGGCTTCGGCCATAACGGAAGGTGAATGGAACTTTGAGCACACTAGAGCTGTGTTCCGAAATGAAATTGTTCCGTTTGTAGACAATGTTAAGGCTTGTCTTAGTAATCTTGATCAAAATTTGTTTTTGGAAATAGAAGAATTTAGACGTGTTTTCAATGAAATAGATAATGCTTATGAAAACAGTTTACTTGAAATAGAACGGGTTTCACGCCATAATGATCTGCTTCTGAATCAAGTGATGTCTCATGATATAGTTTATGTCTGTGTGAATACAAGTGTTGATAATGATTCTATTGTGCATACTGTTGCAACTGTGGATAATGTGGTAGATAGTACTTGTCACGAATCTGACGCTGAATTTTTAAAGCTTCAAGATTCATATTCTTCGCTTTCAAAACGTTTTGATGAGATTCAAACACATTGTATTTCGCTTGAATGCAAGCAACAATTTATTCAAGAAATCTTTGAAACGTCATTCGAAGGTGTTAATATCGATGATGCAAACTTTGAAAAGAATTTTCGATTGAATTTACAATCAAAACAGCGTCAGCCAAGTGACAAAGTTGCTACATCTTTGCCGATAGAAATAGAGAAATCTAAGGAGCTTAAATGTGTGAACGTACTTGAGGCCGCTGAGAATTTTAAACTTGATCTAGATAATCGAGTTTCCATGATTTTGTCCAAAGTTGATAACTTAAAACAGAAAAATACACGACTCTTCGATTCAGTAAAGCCCGCATGTGCTAATACCACTGCACAGAATCAATCGTTGATTGAACAATTGAATCGAAAGTCGGTGGAAATATCTGATTTGAGGGAACAAATTTGTGATAAAAATCTGGTCTTGGATGAGTTAAAGGAAACACTTCGTACTTTAAAAGGTAAGAATGTTGTGGATAACGCAGCCACTGTCTCAGCATCGTCCTCTAGTGCAATCAAAAGGAACCTTATAGCCGTCACACCACTTAACAAGGGCCCTAGGACTAAACCATCTCAAACTTTGGTCACTAAAGATAAGGCAGAATCAAAACCAGCTTCTAATATTCCCGTGTTGCCTTCTACAGGAGTAAGCACCACTACTAAGGCTCAAAGATCTAAGCTTAAGAGAAACAAGAAGAATAATAGGATCTTGCCCCCATCTAGTAGTCAAGTGAAAAAGAAAGTAGAAGCCCATCCTAGGAATGTTATTTCTGTTTTGAATAAAAAGAATCATGTAGCTAAACCTAAAGGCTCTGCGGTTGTGCAGCGTTCTAAGCCTACTGTGAATTCTAATTTAAAATGTTGGAATTGCAATGAATGTATGTTTTCTAGTCGTCATGATTCTTGCCTTATTGACCATGTGAATGAGATGCATTCCCGGAAAAATGGATTAGAATGGAAACCGACTGGGAAAGTGTTAACCCAAGTTGGTTGGTTGTGGCGCCCCACTGGTAGAACTTTCACTATAGTAGGAAATACGTACCCTTTGACTAGGATCACTCCCACTAAAGCGAAGAAAGCGTGCCCTTTAACTAGGAGTACCAAGGCTACCAAAACACAAGCGTGTCCTTTAACTAGGAACACCAACACTACTATAGGAACAAAGTGCCCTTTAACTAGGTCTACTCCCACTGTAGTGCTCGCGGATAATCCAAAACCTAAGAAAGTTGGAACAGTAAAACCTGTTAGTGCTAAGACTCACATTAGAAAATGCAGGAAATCTAAGGATCTCAAAAATGTTAGCAATTCTGATAATTCTATATCTATATCTGCTAACACTCCGGAACCAATAGTTTCCAATGAATTGTCTACTGTTGTTATTGAAAACAGGTGGTCCAAATTGTTCTATGGTATTTGGACTCTGGTTGCTCCAAGCATATGACCGGAGATCGCTCTCAGCTCAGAAATTTCGTCAGCAAGTTTCTTGGTACGGTTCGATTTGAAAATGATCATATTGCAAAGATAATGGGTTATGGTGAATATCATATTGGGAATGTTATAATTTCAAGAGTGTATTACGTGGAAGGTCTCGGTCACAACTTATTTTATGTGGGACAATTTTGTGATGCAAACCTAGAAGTTGCTTTTCGAGAGCATACCTGCTTCATTCGTAATTTGGAAGGGGTTGATTTATTGAAAGGTACTCGAGGGAATAATTTGTATACTTTGTCTCTACAAGACATGATGGCCGCTTCTCCCGTATGTCTTCTCTCCAAAGCATCAAAGACTAAGTCATGGTTATGGCATCGACGGTTATCTCATCTTAACTTTGACGCTATTAATCACTTGGCGAAAAACGAACTTGTTCGTGGTCTTCCTAAACTATCATTTCACAAGGATCATTTGTGTTTCGCGTGTACAATGCGGAAAAGCACTAAGAAATCATACAAACCCAAGACGGAAGACACCAACCAAGAGAAACTTTATCTGTTGCATATGGATCTTTGTGGGCCAATACGTGTTGAAAGTCTTAGTGGCAAAAAGTACATCCTCGTTATTGTGGATGATTACTCTCGGTTTACATGGGTGAAATTTCTTAAAGCAAAAATGAGGCACCTAAATTCATCATCGGATTTCTCAAGATGATTCAAGTGCGTCTCAACACTACTGTCCGACGCATTCGTACAGATAATGGAACCGAATTTGTGAATCAAATCTTGCGTGATTATTATGAAGAAGTTGTCATCTCTCATGAAACATCCGTTGCACGCACTCCACAACAAAACGGTGTCGTTGAAAGGCGAAATCGCACACTTATAGAAGCTGCTCGAACGATGTTAATTTACGCAAAGGCTCCATTGTTTTTATGGGCAGAAGCAGTATCTACCGCAGTGTACACCCAAAACCGGTCACTAATTCGTAAACGCCATGGTAAAACACCTTATGAGCTTCTCCATGGAAAAGTACCAGATTTATTATATCTTCATGTATTTGGTTCTCTTTGTTATCCAAATAATGATGGTGACAATTTGGGAAAACTTCAACCAAAGGCTGATATTGGTATTTTCATTGGTTACGCACCCGCAAAGAAGGCATACCGAATCTACAACCGTAACTCTCGCAAGATCCTCGAAACTATGAATGTTGATTTTGATGAGCTGACAGCAATGGCTTCTGAGCAAAGCATCTCTGAACCCGCACTTCATGAAATGGGACCCAGTAACATTAGCTCTGGTCTTGTCCCAAACAACCCTACTTCATCATCATTTACACCACTTACTAGGAATGAATGGGATACGTTGTTTCAACCGTTCTTTGATGAATTCTTTACTCCTCCAACTATTGTTGCTCCAGAACCTGAGGTAATAGCTCCGGTAACCGAAGTTGTCGCTCCAGCAACCGTTGCACAATCAGACACATCTGCACCTACAATTGGTCAAGATATACCTTCAACGAGTAATTCTCAACCAACACATGTAACAACTACCCATGTCATGCCTATTGATGATGAAGAGGATGATGATGATCACGATTTGGAATTCGCTCAAATGCGTGAACTTCCATTCTTTGGTGTAACTATTCCCGACCCTAATCAAGCCGAGTCGTCCACCTCAGAGGAAGCTCCTTCTATGGTTTACTCCAATCCACGGATTCGTGAACATGACAGCAAGTGGACAAAGGATCATCCTATAGATTCTATTATTGGTGACCCTAATCGTCCGGTATCCACACGAAGTCAGCTACAAGAAAGTGCAATGTTTTGTCACTTTGATGCTTTTCTCACTGAAGTTGAACCTAAGACATGGCAACAAGCTTTTACTCAATCCTGTTGGATAGAAGCTATGCAAGAAGAACTTAATGAGTTCATACATCTTGAAGTTTGGGAACTCGTCCCATGCCCGGATCAAGTGTAGTTACTCACATTGAAATGGGTTTACAAGGTGAAACTCGATGAGTTAGGAGGAATATTGAAGAACAAAGCTAGACTAGTAGCTCGTGGATACAAGCAATTATTGGGCATCGACTTTATGGAATCCTTTGCACCTGTTGCCCATTTGGAAGCTATTCGACTATTCCTCGCTTATGCAGCCCATATGAATATGATCGTCTATCAGATGGATGTAAAGACGGCATTTCTTAATGGTGAACTCAAGGAAGAGGTCTATGTTCAACAACCGGATGGTTTTGTCAATCCTAATTATCCTAATCATGTGTACAAGCTTAAGAAGGCTCTCTATGGGTTAAAGCAAGCTCCTCGCGCATGGTATGATCTTTTGTCACAATTCCTCATTACACAAGCTTCGCAAAAGGCAAGGTGGATCCTACGCTGTTCATTCAGAAACGAGGTAAAGATATGATTATGGTACAAATATATGTTGATGATATTATATTTGCAGCCTCGACCCAAACTTTATCCGACGAATTTGGGAAACTCATGTCTTCCAAGTTTAAGATGTCAATGATGGGCAAGGTATCATTCTTCTTAGGTCTTCAGATATCTCAGAGTCCCAGAGGCATCTTTATCAATCAATCCAAGTATGCCCTTGAATCGCTTAAGAAATACAAGATGGAATCTTGCGACCCCGTGGATACTCCAATGGTGGAACGAACTAAGCTTGATGCAGATCCACATGGAGTTGCCGTTGATCCGACACTTTATCGTAGAATGATCGGTACTCTTCTGTATATCACAGCCAGTCGACCTGATCTTCAGTTTGCTATATGTATGTGTGCCAGGTATCAAACTAGGCCTACTGAGTTACACTTAGCTACTGTTAAAAGGATCTTTCGATATCTTAAAGGAACCATTAATCGGGAACTTTGGTATTCGAAGGACTCTTCTATTGCACTAATGGCATATGCAGATGCGGATCATGCGGGTTGTCAAGATACAAGGCGTAGCACGAGTGGAACTTTGCAACTACTAGGAGATCGACTAATCAGTTGGGCATCGAAAAGGCAGAAAAGCGCTGCAATCTCAAGTACGGAAGTAGAATACATAGCTATGTCCGGTTGCTGTGCTCAAATTCTTTGGATGAGATCGCAATTAACCGACTATGGTCTAGGTTTCAACAAAATTCCGATGTACTGTGACAACAAGAGTGCAATTGCCTTATGCTGCAACAATGTTCAATTCTCTCGGTCGAAGCATATTGACATTCGCTACCACTTCATCAAGGAGCAAGTGGAAAATGGAGTAATCGAGCTTTACTTTGTCCGATCTGAGTATCAATTGGCGGATATTTTCACGAAGGCTTTAGATCGCGCTCGAATTGAATTTTTGGCCGACAAGCTAGGAATGAGAACTTTCTCGCCTGAGACTCTAAAGGAACTAGCAGATGAAGCGAAAGAATAGTGGTGGTAAAACTATTCTCAGTATCCTTGGTGATCATCTGTATATATTGTTTATATTTTTATCCTCAAAAGCAAAATAATAAAATATAAAACCATATAAATACCATAAAAATTGAAAAATTCATAAAAATCCAAAAATATTTTTACTTTATTTTTCAAAGGCATGTCTTTTGGTACGATAATATTTACGGCCTTATAAATGTCGATTAATATTGACACGGCGCCATAAATAGAGTTCGTACAAAAGTTGTAAATATTTCATAAAACATGCCTAAATGGCTTGTAGTTATTTCAGACTGCAACCCGATTTTCATATTAAAGTCAAGTATTTCTTATGAAAGCTTTGGCTAACAACGGGAATTAATTTTCTCGGGCAAGGTTTACTTTAAAACCTTGTAAGGGATCAAGTTTACTTTATAACTTGGTCTAACACAAATATATGTAAGCCTCAGTGCATTTATTTGTTAAAACAAGAGAAGTCTTGTTTTTATGAAGCTATCATCTCTACAACCATAGCAATCTACAATTGGTATCTACATACTCGACGATGCGACTACTCAACCGCAGACTACAACTCTTTCGATAGAACACGGGTCAACAATTGAGGGGGAGCAATTGTCAAGCATTCAGAATCTTCGATGCCGAATGTGCCAAGTTCACAAGTTGGTGTCAAGACAACAATACCAATCGTACATGTGGTGTCGAGAGATGACTTCAGACGTGACGAGGCGACCAACATATGCTGACAAGAACCTTTTGATCTTATCATATGATGTTCTCATCTATCAGGTCCAACCTTGTCAATTCTTTTTTAATATGGTGAATATGTGATCATGTTACAAATCGGTATCATATCTCATTTAATATCATGAAGATAAAACGGACTTGCATTTTTCTTCCCAAAACCTTTGTTAAAAACTTCATTAAATCAATTGATATTAAAAACATCGATTGGGTTAATATTTTTAATATGGGGGAGAAAATGTGATTTAATATGGGATATTATCACAAATGGTTCGACTTAATGTGCTGGCTCATCCCGACATGTGCGAAATGTTTTCGAATATCGAGACATATGTTAAGGGGGAGCAAAATGGATTTGCTATATCAAAATGGATTTTCATGGTGACATATACTTACCCAAACCTCATTTAATTCACGACGATGAAGATTGTGGTGACATAAGGATGGTAGGATAGGTTAAGTCCTATGATTCTTCCAGAACCGGAGGAATCTTCCCAAGGACATTCCATAGCTAGAAATAGTAGTCCTTAGGAAAGATGGAGTAAGATTGTGAACGTAGCTGAATGCCGACCAAGTACTTAAGTTAGCACTGGAACAATCACAACAAGGTGCTAGTTATGACGTATTGGTAAGCATTGAAGGGGTTGAAGAATGAAAAAGAATTGTAAAGATAAAGGGTGTAAAGAAAGAAGCCCTCCTTACAACTTTAGGCAGAAACCAGGTCAATACATATGCTATTGAGATCATTTTTAATGATGCTTGATATTGAAGATAAGACATCATGGACCCAGTGATGCAATGCACAACCCATCCCAGCTAACTCAGATATATCTCAAAAGGTGTTTGTTTTAATCACACAGAGACAACACGTTATCTATTGATTTATTCACTCCGAATAAATTGGTATTGAAATGGCGGCACTCCTCTCCAGCCTCCGATCACTAAAATCCAAAATGCACGATCGAGTCTAGAGCCATTTGAGATCATCAAATATCTCATTAGGACACACTTTCATAATTCCTTGCTTCTTCACACACTGTGAAAAGTAAGAAAATTTTTAAGAGTCCTACGCAAAATCTTCATGATCTTGCCTGAACATCCAAGCAATACGAAAGTATTTACAATGAAGATGGAAATCCTTCTTGAGCGAACATTAAAAAGCTCATGGTAGGTGACTTGTGCGATTCTTTATGAATCAATCTTGTGATAACTGGAAAGCAACAGTGGTTTAATTCTTAACTGAATTTAAACACGTTCCAGGCCTCTACGCAATATCTTAGTGATCTTGCCAGAACACTCAGAGTGATACCTTAGTGTTCACGGTGATGAGTGGAAATCCTTCAAGTGTTAACCTCAAACAGCACTTGGTAGGTAACTTGCAAGATTCTATACGAATCAAGCTCGTGATAACTGGAAAGCAACGATGGTGCGGTTCTTAATTGAATTTCATTTGTTCCAGAAACATGAATTGACGGCTTCAAATCATGCGGATATTATTATCTAAATGATTCACTCTTTATGTTCGCAGTCAGCTTTGGATGGTCGAATAAAGAGAACGGGTTTACCCGCGAAATCCTGTCAGGAAGTTACTTAATTGAAACTATCTGTCACGGGTACGATATCTAATATCGTCCAACGGTCTTCACCGACCGGAGGTAAAATGCTACCGATTTAGAATGAAATGTTCAAAGCCATTTCGTTCGTGTCTACTTATGTTGCGGCATTTGAAGACGGCGGCGTTACGGAATCCAAGAAGAAGTCGTCCCCGCATGCTTATACTTTATGCACTTAATATCTCATCTAATTCAAGAAAGCCTAAAAGTTAAGTCTTCCGCTGTATCGAACTCTGAAGCTTTCAAGAATTATGAAGGTATAAGTATATGGGACATGGCGTCACAAAGAGGCAAAGATCACAAGTGATGGATGCACAAGATCAAGGCAAGAGATTGATGCTAAAGATTGATATCAAAGATCACATCAGCATGTTCACCAGAAAAGAAAAAGAAAAAGAAAGACGAAGACTACGAGCTCAAGACAAGCATAATATGCTAGGTTTATTTTATTATTGTAACTTGGGTAACGCCCTTGTTTGGAGTGACCTCCCTTAGGGGGAGATTGTTGGAAATACGTTTTACGTATTAAGAAGGATCGGTCACTCCAACGATAGTCCATGTAATAGCTTGTAGTTTAGTTAACTTACGTTATTTAACAAACAAGTCCAAGCCTAGCCTACAACATGTGTAGGCCGGCCCAAACGTGTAAGCCCAAGCCCATTACAAGGCTTGGATATATAAACCCTCTCCTTTGATGGAGAGGGTGTGTGGTTTCATAATTTACACATAGTTATTCTTAACTTTCTCTCTCTAAAAGTGTGAAATCCACCATCTCTCTATCTCTTTCTCTCTCTAAAAACATAAGCAAGATTTACATTTCTACAGAACTATTCTTTACTAGTTGATCTCCCCAAATGATAACTGCCCACGAATCATGAACTGTTAGTCACCTAGCTGGGTTACAATGAAGTGAGCGCGAATGTTATGGATTGATCTATAGGAGTTGACACTCCTATTTACTTTGAATGGGTGCGTTCAAGTAAATACAATTTCATTTGAAGACGACGGGTGACCGGGGTTAGTCACCTGCATGGGCACACACACACAAAGTCAGTTAGACTCGTTAACGTATCGGTGTCATGAGCTTAAGTAGTAGTAAAGATAAACTGTGTGACTTTGTATGTGTTATATGTCACAAGTGGATACGAATCTTGTGGTTCACTAAAATGATTTTCATTATTTTTTTACTCAAACCTAGGAACTCACCAACTTTGTGTTGACACTTTAGCAATGTTTTTCTCAGGTATGCTACTATATGGAGTCTGCATTGTTGTTTTGGCATGTAGAGGTCGTTCTCTCGCATCAAGTCCTCTTCACGCCATGAAGTCGCAACCCAAATCCAGTCTTCCGCTGCAGTGAAATTTAGGGGTGTGACATGATACCACTTGTTGATCCCAAACTTAGATCGATTTAGCTTGTGTAAACGAGATTAAATCAAGTTAAACACGTAGAGAAACTTTGTTGTATATGAAACATCTCAAGTATTATGCGGAATTAATACTTAAACAAGAACACACAAACAAGTTAAACCAAACTTTCACTTTGATTGATTAATCAAACTTGCGTACAATGAAAATGTAAAACTTATAAAACTTATATTGAAACAAAACCTAAAGGCCTCCTTTTATATATTAAGGAACCTTGTACAAGAGTCTACGTATCAGCTATTCTTGGTAAAGATAAACATAAGAAATACATTGTCAAACATATCTTTACTAGAAACATACTAGAAACATAAAATGTGTAGACTAGAATATCCTATCAGTGCTTGACTTCTTCTTATCAACACTTGACTTCTTCCTGTCTACGCTTGTCTTGTCAACCTTGATTTCTTCCTATCAACGTCCAAATTGCTCTTGTCAGCATCCAAGTGTCTTGGCTATATTTTATTCCCAACACAAGTGATATCCGGTAACCATTGTTTTGGTACGTAGCTAGGATTGATTGTCTTTACCCTTGTTGGGACGAAGTAAACTCCAACAATCAAAGTAAATTATTTTGTGATAATCAATGGCGGCTGCTATGAAGCATATGGTGGCTAACTTCTCCAAGCTGGATAAGTTTTAAAGGGTGGATTTCAGAAGATGGCAAAAGAAGATGCACTTTCTTCTTTCTACCATGAGCGTGGTGTATGTGCTGAAAACTCACATCCCTGATGGTGGTGATGATGCTACTTTGGAGGAACTGAGGAAAAGGAGCAAATGGGAGAATGACGACTATGTGTGTCGTGGTATTATTCTGAATGGTATGTCTGATTCCTTATTTGATATTTACCAAAATTCTGAATCTGGTAAAGAACTATGAGATTCCTTGGAAGCTAAATATATGGTTTAGGATGCATCAAGTAAGAAGTTTCTTGTGAGTGATTTCACAAATTACAAAATGACTGATTCAAGACCAGTCATGGAACAATACAATGAACTTCTTGGAATACTTGGTAGATTTACAAAACATAAAATGAACATGGATGAGACCATTCAGGTCTCTTGTATCATTGACAAATTACCTCCTTCTTGGAAAGATTTCAAGCATACATTGAAACATAAGAAGGAGGAATTAACTCTTGTTGAATTGGGCAGTCATTTACGCATTGAGGAATCCCTTAGAGTGCATGAAAGTGACAAGCCAAAGAGCAACAATGTTGCTGGTTCATCAGTTGTCAATATGATGGAGCATAACAACTCCATCAGGTACAATGACAACAAGGGCAAACGTAAGCATCAGGATAACACCAAAGCAAATCCTAACAAGAAGTCATCAGTGGCTTGTTGAAAGTGTGAGAAACCTGGACACTTCAAAAGAGATTGCAAAGGTGTTGATACTGGCAGCAAAGTTAGTGGATCAGGCACAAAAGGTTCAGTGATTGGTTCTAACAACATAACACTGAAAGGTCAGAATATGTTTAATGAATCTCTCCAGATTTATTATGTTACATATGTATATGAAGCTTATTTTGTGCAGGATGATGATGTTGCGTGGTGGGTTGATTCTGGAGCGACTGTTCATGTGTGTAAAGTTAGATGCTGGTTCAAGACTTACGAGTCAATAAATGATGGATCTATTCTTCACATGGGAAATGAATCAACAGCTCTAGTGCATGGACGTGGTTGTGTAGATCTTAAGTTTAGTTTTGGAAAGATTGTTAGCTTGTTTAATGTTTTGCATGTTCCTAATATTTGGAAGAATTTGGTTTCTAGTAGTGTTTTGAATAATTGTGGTTATAAGCAAGTGACTGAATCTAATAAATTTGTTTCATCCAAAACATGGTGTGTTTATTGGCTTTGGTTATCTAAGCAATAAAATGTCCAGGCTTAATATTGAAACAACCACTAGTATTAACTCACTACTTAGTGCTGGTAGTGCAAATATTTGTTCAGCCTCAGTGTCCATCACTAAACTGAAGGATTCTTCACTATGGCATGCTAGACTGGGCCATGTCTACTTTAAGAGGATGCAAGATATGTCTAAGGATGGGTTAATCCCAGTATTTGACATGGACACTGAAAAGTGTCAGACTTGCATGCTAAAAAAGTAACTAAGAAACCTTTTCAAGATGTAAAATGTGTAACTACAGTTTTGGAGCTAATCCATAGTGACCTATGTGATTTGCACTCTACTCCCTCATTAGGGAATAAGAAATACTTGGTAACGTTTATTGATGATGCTTCTAAGTTTTGCTATGTTTATTTGTTACATACTAAGGATGAAGCATTAGATAAATTTAAAGTATTTAAAACTGAAGTTGAATTACAACAAGGAGTCCAAATCAAAAGATTAAGGACTGATAGGGGAGGTGAGTACATGGATGCTCAGTATTTTTAGTCTGTTGGTATTATCCATGAAACGACTGCTCCCTATACCCCTCAGCAAAATGGAATATCTGAAAGAAAAAATAGAGTACTGAAGGAAATGGTTAATTCCATGTTGTCCTATTCTGGACTGAGTCAAGGGTTTTGGGGTGAAGCTATGTTAACAACTTGTTATTTATTAAATAAGGTTCCCAACAAAAGGAACAAGATTACCCCTTATGAACTCTGGACTAAAAGGAAACCAAACTTGAACTATCTCAAAGTTTGGGGTTGTAGGGCAGTTGTAAGACTCCCTGATCCAAAGGTGAAAACCTTGGGTGAAAGAGGCATTGAATGCATCTTTGTTGGATATGCTGAGCATTCCAAGGCTTATAGGTTCTATGTTATTGAACCTAATGATTCAGTTTCAATAAACTCAATCATTGAATCAAGGGATGCTAACTTTGATGAGACTAGGTTCTCATCAGTCCCTAGACCAAGCCTGAGGACTCCTGTTAGAGCTGAGGACATTGGTGCTTAGTGGAACCTGAAAGGGTCACTGTTGAGGTTGTGGTTCAGCAACCTGAGCCTGAGCTTAGAAGAAGCACAAGGCATAGGACTCCAAGGAACATTGGGCCTGAGTTTTAACTATACTTAGTTGAAGGGACAAGGGATGAGGTCTCTGATCAATACTCATATTGCTTCAATGTTGAGGATGATCCCAAAACATTTGATGAAGCAATGAAGTCCCAAGATGTTGCTTTCTGGAAAGAAGCAATCAATGTTGAGATGGAATCCATCATGGGCAACAACACTTGGGTGTTGGTTGATCTACCTCCAGGTTGCCATCTACTTGGTAAAAAATGGATTTTCAAAAGGAAAATGAAGGTAGATGGAACTGTTGAAAAGTTCAAGGCAAGGCTAGTCATTCAGGGATTTAAACAAAAGTCAGGGATAGACTATTTTGATACTCATGCTCCAGTAGCACGTATCAGTACCATAAGAATGCTGATTGCTCTAGCAATTATTCACAATCTGATTATTCATCAGATGTAAGTGAAGACAACATTCTTGAATGGTGATTTAGATGAGGAGGTTTATATGAACCAACCTCTAGGTTTCATCATGACTGGTCATGAAGGCAAGGTGTGTAAACTGATTAAGTCCTTATATGGACTGAAGCAGGCACCTAAGCAATGGCACCAGAAATTTGATGAAGTGGTTTGGTCTAATGGTTATTCACTTAACCAAGCTGACAAATGTGTATATAGAAAATTTGATGAATCTGGTAAAGGAGTCATCATTTGCCTATATGTTGATGACATGTTAATCTTTGGTACTGACCAAGCTAAGGTTGATCAAACAAAGGAATTTTTGTCATCAAAGTTATCCATGAAAGATATGGGGGAGGCTGATGTTATCCTTGGCATAAGGATTAAACATGAAAGTGATGGTATTGTGATTTCTTAGTCTCATTACATTGAGAATGTGCTGAAGAAATTCAATCACTTTGATTGTACTCCAGTGAGTACACCAATGAATACAAGTGAGAAACTGATGCCTAACAATGGTCAGGCTGTCTCCCAACTTGAGTATTCTAGGGTTATTGGTTTCTTGATGTATGTCATAACTAGTACTAGGCCTGCATTGCATTTGCTGTGGTTAAACTGAGTAGATACACTAGTAATCCTAGTACTCAGCATTGGCAAGCAATTCAGAGAGTACTGAAGTATTTGAAAGGAACAATGGATTATTGTTTGTTTTATACTGGATATCCTTCAGTGTTGGAAGGTTACACTGATGCAAGTTGGATCAGTAATACTGAGGATAATTCATCCACTAGTGGCTGGGTATTCCTACTTGGTGGTGGTGCAATTTCTTGGGCATCCAAGAAGCAAACTTGCATTAATAGCTCTACAATGGAATCTGAGTTTGTGGCTCTAGCAGCTGCTGGTAAAGAAGCTGAATGGTTGAGAAACTTGCTTCTTGAGATTTCATTATGGGTCAAACCTATGGCACCCATATCTATCTGTTGTGATAGTCCAACTACATTGGTTAAGGCATATAGCCTAATGTACAATGGTAAGTCTAGACACTTTGGTGTTAGACATAGCATGATTCGTGAGTTAATCATGAATGGGGTGATTTCAATAGAGTTTTTGAGGTCTCAACAAAATTTAGCTGATCACTTGACGAAGGGATTGGCTAGAGACTTGGTTATAAAGTCTGCTGAAGGGATGGGTTTAAAAGTACACTCTATTCACTAAATGCTAGGACACCTAACTCCCTCCTGAGGACACTTGGGAGCTGAGTTCAATGTTGAAAGCTGAACATTCAGGGGACTGAAGCACATGTATATCATCCCAAGGATGTGCTTGTACTTGCTGAAGGAGGAGGAAGTTATAAACTTCTCAATGGTTAATATCTTTGAAAAGTGCTGAAGCAAGAGCATGAACTAAAGAGGAACCACCTATGTAAATGTTGAGGTTTCGCCGCCTCAGGGAGAATGGACTTGACTCTTACAAAATTTATGAATTTGGATATGGACACATGGCTAGTAGTGTCAAGAGTTGTTATGTTTTTGAAAACTTTTGTGTATTCTATCTTCAGGTATTCAAAGTAGTTAAAGGGTTCAATTCTTAGAACACCTTGATTCTCGAATGTTTGAAGTATTGTACTAAGATGGAAATTCAATCCTTAGGATATTTTCATTGATGCACTGGTTTTGTTAATGTTAATTTTCATGTAAAAGGAATTGTACTATATTAGGGAGAATTGTTGGAAATATAGTTTGATTGTGGGCCAGTTCATACTAGTGAATGGGTAAGGAGGTATGGAGTGTACACCCATAAGTCCCTGAATGCCCAAACTCTTATAGTGGGTAACATGTTGTTCAACATTTCTGATGATCTTTAGTGAGTTGAACTCTGGACTGAAGGTATTCATCAGGGAGTAATTCCAGTGAAGAATTGTCTTCAGTGTTTATTCATCGACATGTCTTCTTCAGTACTGAAGGCTTCAGCGAGAACACCCTTTAGGGGTCACTGATGCTTCAATGAGACTGAAGGGTAGACTGATGCTGGAGCTGAACATGAATACTTGTAACGGTCTTTGACCAATTCAAGTGTTTTAAAGACCACGTTTAATTGATCTTGTAACCACTATGTCCTGGTATTATGGAGCATATTAAGAGGAGTTAGTCGGCCGTTAATTTCTCTTAATACCATTGACTAGGGTTTGAGTACTACACCTATATAAAGGTGATCATAGCTGCATGAGAAAAGACAGAAAACAGGAAACATATAACAACGAAAGGGTTAAATATTTGTGCCTAAATCTCTAACTGCATTTGGTCTTATCCCAAGTAGGTATTCGTGATACCCAGGCATTAGGGTTGAATAATTTACTTTGGAAAGTGATTACACGATTCCAAGTGATATTCGGTAACCATTGTTTTGTTACGTAGCTAGCATTGATTGTCTTTACCCTGGTTGGGATGAAGTAAACTCCAACACATTCATTAGGAACGGGAAAAACAGGGAAGTAGATAAGATTACCCCTCTCATGCTCAACATTACTCAACTTCTTTTCATCACACCTAGTTGGAACTATTATATCCACAAGTGGTTGATCAATAATATGGTATGTTATACCAAAACTAATTTTCTGTACATCATTTTTCTTCGGACATTTCATAGATAGAAATAAATCATATTCTTCTAAAGTAAGCATAATGTTCGAATCCTCATTTTTTCTAGAATGTATAATAAACATGTATGCATCATATTCATATAAGGTTAGCGTATCATTGTCTAAACGATACCAACTTTAACGACGGTACATGGTTAAGGGGTTTGACAATTGGCTATAACATTCCTCATCCTCCTTATCGCAATCGAGATTATATTTTAAATTCCATTTTCGTTCACCATCTAGCAGATAATCATTTAAGGTCATTTTAGAAGCAGCGATCTCCATAATAATCTAAATACTAAGAATCAAACACTAATTCCTAAAAACAAATACTCAAATTAGACCTAATTATAACTCCCTTGCAGCGGCGCCAAAAACTTGATGCGTATTTTATGTTAAATATATTATAATCAAGTTTTATTTTTATAAAACTCGATCTATCGACAACGCACCAACGAGCATAGAAATAGGTCGTGTGAAGTATAAGTTGGTAAATTTGAGATCGTACAAAGAGCTAAGTGTGAGGTCTTAATATATGAGTATATAAAATGTCACGGATGAAAGCTGCCGAATAAGAGATCGCAAGAATAGAAAATAAAGAGATTACTAGAATGGAAGAATTAAAAAAAGAAGATTTAAATAAAATCTAATTACTCCTTAATTAAGACAATGATCAATTCTAGTAGGGAGAAGCCAAGACTGAATGATCATCAAACCCAAACTTTCAATTGTAGAACCTTAGTTCTTTTTCTATAGGTTGCTGGGATCTTGTCCCAATGCTCATGGTAAGCAAACATATTATTTGACAAATCTCTTGGCACTTATGGTCAAAGTAAGACATCTTACTATCTTTAAATCCTGAGTACTCTAATTGAATGCTCAGGCCTATTTAATGAGCCGGAGTACTCCATAACGAGGTGGTGGAGTTCCTCAGGAAGTGAGGAGACAAAGAAGTTCAAGTGTTTAATGTTTCAGTAGCCCCTTCATATGATTTCTTTAATAAGGGATGTTTCGAATTCTTTTGATATGGTGCATTGAATGACTCAGCTGATCTTATATATCAATACTACATTCAATTCAAACCAAATCAAGACTTCATAAGAAAATCAAAACCCTATCAAGATGAGTCTTAATGATAGTTTTCACCAATAAAAAGACATGCACTCTCAAAAATTTATGTGTGTTTTTAGGTTTTTTTATTTCAATTTATTTTTTATTTTGAAATTTAGGTTTATGTGATAATTAGTTATTTTGTTAATTTGGGGTTTTCAGATAATCTGGTGCTGTAGCAAGCTTCTACCGCCATCAATTTGTGAATGTTAATCATGTTTTCACCAACCTATTAATGAATCCATGTTGATGAATCATCACAACCATCAATGTCCTCCACTACCATTAGCGCAATCACCACTATCATCTAGAACCAACACCGCTGCCGCCACCAAATTCGTTTAGATCTTTGATCTAACTGGGTTTAATATTGGTGGTGTTGGTAGTGCTTTGTTTGGATCTTTGATCTAATGGGTTTGAGAAATAGTGGTTTTGGAGGTGCTATGGTGGTTTCGATTGATTATTGATAGTGACCATGGTGTTTCAGTGCTAGGTATGTTGCATCATATTCTTTTTTTTATCAAATTTTAGAATATCATTTTTGTCATAGTGAGTGATCAGCAATTGCATTTCCTTTAATTAAATTTTAGTACATAGTGTCCCTGAAGAATGATTATCATGCGGGATAAGAACATGTTTCATCAAGTTGAGGATAGAAATGGCTCTTGCATTTATTATTGGTGACTAAACATTATAGTTATATCAGGTATCATATGCATTCTAATACCATTTTAGCCATCTCTAGTGCCTCCATTTAAATCTACCACCATATAAACCCATCACTATCTACAATCAACAAGGATTGTTTGATATTATGTTCGACTATGATTTATGAATGCAGGTAGGAGAATTCTGAGGTGCTCACAAAGGTTAGGTTTTTATGCTTCTTTTTTTAGAACAACATAATTTTATTAAACTAGCAAGTCGCTAGAAGAAAATTACAAAGAGTAAACCACCAATGGGTTTTGAATATAGTTGTTCCAAGATATGAAAGACAATTTACTTCTAGTGGAATATCATCTAAAAGAAAAATCTACAATATTCTCAAAAAGCATGCTTCGTTTAGGCTGATTGGTACCAAAGATCACCTCGTTACGGAATCTCCATAAGGAACAAAGGGTAACACTGCAAACAACGTCCAAGATGGTTTTTTTCTTCTCGATGTAGTATGAAGGCCATCAACCCAATCATATAAACCAAACAAATTGGATGTAATAGGGGGAGAGATGTCGAACCAGTTAAAAACACAAGACCAGACTATAGAAGCTAGCGTGCAATCCCATATAGTATGATAAGTAGAATCAACCCCATGATCGCAAATCAGAAAAGTAATAGAAGCTACTTCAATTCCTTTACAACTGAGATTCCACTGGGATGGAAGGCGATCGCGAAGAGACCTCCAGATAAAGATGTTAATCTTTTTTTGAAGGATATTCCATCTAGTGCGAGGCCCGTCTGGAAGAAAACCCCTATCAATTATGCTTCATTTAGATTCTAGTAATATATATGTTCACGTTAGTTTCTTTCTATTGTGAATTATTATTTTAGTTACTTAATTGATTTATTTGTGGGAAATACTTGATGTATTTAGTATGAATGAAAAGCATCAATTACAACGCCTTTCTAATGCTTGCAAAGGAATATCCAAAAGGTAAGGCTACAAGATTATGGTATTTAACTTTTCTGATTTTATGAAAAAGAGGTTTTAATTGTGTTTCTTTTTTGATAGAAAGAAAAAGCGTAATGAATCAAAGCTAGATTTGCATAAAAAGTTGTTACTTTCAGGAATTTAGTATTATTCATAAAGACAACTCTTTGTAAATAAATTTTTTACAATATGTTCATCCTCGGGTAAAGACAAGCCATTATGGTGGTGACTGATAAGGAGCTTAAGAGCTTCACTGGGAGACTAGAAGTGATGGTTTGATTAATAGAGTGACTAGAGATGGTTTCTAGTGGGGAAAATAGAGGTTGGAAAAGCTGAGGATACTTTTAAGGCTTTAATCGACGATTATTCATTTAGGCTCAGTCTATAAGTTCAATGGATAATACGACACAATCTTCACCAATATCCGAGTACACAAAATGTGGAAGTTTAAGCCTATTTTCTTATTAAAAACTCACATTTTTGTTTGTAAACTTAGCTTTTTTCTCTTTATGTTAGATCAAATGAAGCACGAGGTCGCGGGAAAAATAAATGTTACGATCAGTACAATCTTTTTGTTCCTAATGAATTATGAATCACCTACATAATGAAGTTAGGTAACTAGATATTATGATCAATACAACCTTTTGTTATTGAGAATAGGCATTTCTTAAGTGTTTAAATAAATACATAGACACGGTCGTACATTTATAAAACTTTTGGCTCTTGGGTAGGCCTGGTCCTCGAATTGTACGTGTGTGTTAATAATGTTAAGATAACTTTTTTCTACTTGCGGATATGTATGATCTCTAAGGTTGAGATAATCTTTTGTATGTCATATATATTAGGCTTTGTAATTGCTTATAAACCTTCTATGAAACTTGGGCCTAAACTACCTTTATGTATTGCATAATGCTCCATGAATTACTATATTTTGCTGCATTTATGTATTGCATATTTAAGTGGTTGCAATCTTTTGTATTATCAATGTTTGTGGCTTGTTTTATTGTGATTGTTTAGAACAATGTTATTGCAATTTACGAAAGTGTCACGCGTATTGGTTTCATTGTTTCTACATGATATGCACTCAGTCGAACGGATCATTATTTCCATTGTTTCTGGTAAAGAAACCAAAAATTGGTTATAATATTGACATTCATTTCTTTGCTCAAACCAAACATTTCTTTTCAAGTAATGATAACTATTCCCAAGTTTAACACCCCCAAATTACATTGCGCAGCGGAAATACACATTTGGGTGCTAAACACAAACATCGTTACACAAGACACTTTGAACAATCTCAAAATGATACATTTGAAATATAAAAGGATATAATTTAACCATTGTCTAAAACCTTCGATCCCAAGTAAAACAATTTTAGAAATATCAGAGTAACATTTAGGTCCCCCCTAAAGATTTTATCCAATCAACAAACAATTTACCAAAGTACATGACTGTACATTATTATTTTTATGACGAAAGAGAAAGAAATCTGTTTTAGACCAATCACCACAAAAGCAACCCACAATCCTTCTCCAGCAAGCTCCACAATTCATCAACTTCAATGACCTGAAATACATGCTTAAAATCATCAACACAACGGTTGAGCGAGTCTATAGGTTTCCAAATCATCATTTGAACACAAGAGAAAAATCAATCAAGATCATTGAATAGAAATGTTGATCATACAATCTATTATTCAGGCATTCTGGCTTATAGCAATAGCTATAGAATTGTATTAAGCTCATGACACTGACCCCTTAACTTAGTCACCCACGCCTAAAGCCAGCATGAATAGATGAATTCCAGTTCCCCTACTAGGGTATCAGTTGCAAGTATACCACATTCTCATTCTCGTAAAATTATCCTTCCTAGAGGTTACTCAGCGTAAAGCCCTGGTCTCAGATAGGGTCGTCAGCCCAATAGTACTATCATTAGAATAAGCGGCTATTCCCAACTCACAACATCAAGTCAGAACATAGTTAACGGCTCATGAATTTAGGGACTTTTGCAACTTAGGTACTTATACAATTCAAGGCAACAACAAGCAACAACAGGAAACATTCGGGTCCAAACAATCAATCATGACTTGTGTTCATTTTACTTTCAAATAGCATGTATCCCCCTCGCGGGTTTTAAAATCATTCAAAACAATTACAAAATCGAGGTTATAGACTCACCTTGAGTAATAGCAGTAGCAAGACGATCTTCGACGATAGTTGATGCCCGATAAACATAAAAATCGCAACCTATCAAATAAGGTGCGTTCATTAATAATAAACTCGAATAAAATCCATACTTAATAACATCAAACTCCAAATCATGAAATCACGACAACCCCGAAAGAAAACAATACAAGTGATACTATTACTTCCTTCTATACTCTATTAGTTAATTCTTTCGATAAAAATCTGCCGGTACACACAAAATGTACGAGCTCATTTACCCCACTTAAACACGTCAAATATTTATGATACTAATCAGAGATATCACTTACTATATATAGAAAGACCTGTTAAAAGCCCATCAAAAAATTTTACTTTTAAAGTTCCCTGCCCGACACATCTTTGAACTACAAAAACCGGACAGTTTTACGTCACCGACTCATACAACTATTTTGACCATTCCAAACAATTCCGTTTACAATTCCGACACTTGAGTTTGAAAATAGACTCACAAACCTAAGTTTAGAACCTAACATCAGACCTTGACCATTTTTACAACTCATTCTATAGTCCTCGAGATTCGATTCAAATATCGACAACAACTTCGGATTGTGTCGATAATCGTCTCCCGGTACACGAATAATCAAATCATCATAACTTCTCGCTCGTTTGGAGCTAGAAGCTCTACTTTATATCAAATCGAAGCTAACGAAATTCTCTATAACCCTATGCAATTAGTTTAACCATTTTCCAACAGTAAGGTACCAAAAATTTACGTTTTTCCCACTGATCTAAAATACCTTTTTAAAAATCATACTAACTCAATTTTTCAACCCATTTTAATCAATCTCATACTCCTAATATCATCCTACTATCATTATAAACAAATCATCTAACCCATAACACCCTTGAATAATCATCCAAAAATTACCCACTCAAAATTTTAAACATGCAATACTTAAAATATATATATAATAACACCAACAACAATTTTATAACAAGAAACTAGATCAAACCACCTTGGATCATCATCAAAATTTGAAAGTTCTTGCATGTTGTAAATTTTTACATCAAAATGATCACCATCAAATTTCCTAGATGGGATATCAATTAGTTTTTGAAGATTCAAAGTAAAAATAAAAAACCATGGTGTTTTTGTTGATGGTGGTGGACGACATAAGCTAGAGAGAGAGAGAGGATGGAGAAAATTTATTTACTATGTGTTTTATGAGTTAGTGGTGGTAGGTATGGGTTTATATATGGTGGGTGGAGGGATCTTTCTTGCCAATTGTGATAGTTTTGGTCCAAAAATACAATTAATTAGTTGTAAGGGTAGAAAATATAAATTTTCAATTTTGACAATATTTACGAGGCTCGGGTTTCATAAAAATACGTTTCAAAAGTTAAAACGCACTCAAAATATGATAATAATATGATCCCCGTACGACTTAATACGCAATTAAAATAAAAACGTCAAAAATATAAACAGCGAGACAACAAATAATAAAACATAAAATCTCGGGCATCCGTCGATATCGTGATCACTAATAATCCTCGCTATTAGCAGAAGGATAAAAATAAGACCTCTAACGTCGGTTTTAAATAACACCATTAACCGTCATTTCATTCAACTCATCAAAAATTTCAAAATTATTCGTAAAATAATATTAAATAATATTAAATAATGACCTCGGGTTCGGGTTGTCACATCTTACCCTCCTAAAAGAGAGTGACGTCCTCGGCGCTCGGCCCCTCTTATACTCACATTCCATACTTCTAGAACAAATGAGAACTCTTTTCCGTATAGAAATCCTCACGCTTCCTTCACAAATTCAGATCCACACCTAGAATTCTGGTATCTTCACAATATAATCCTTACTATCTTTCGACCTCATAAGAACTCTTCACAGTTCTCTTTCTATGAAAAGCAACTTATCTTCAAGTTAAATTCTTTCCTTGTTGTTCCCAAAACAAATTTCACCCTTCACAACGACACCTTAAGCATAACCACATTTCCCAATTTCAAACTCCATCGATTTCCTTCGATTGCCAACATAACTCTTCTAACAACTCCTTGTTACTAATAAATGATCCTTAACCTATACAATCTTACCAAATATTTGCCAACATCTGTTCTAGTTCAGTCATTCAATTCCACCTACATTTCTACAATACACCGAAAACCTAACTTATGTTCATAACTCACGATCTTTAACCTTCACAGATTGAAGTGTTGATGCCAAACTTAGATCGATTTAGCTTGTGTAAACGAGATTAAATCAAGTTAAACATGTAGAGAAACTTTGTTGTGTATAAAATAATTTAAGTATTATGCGGAATTAATACTCAAACAAGAACACACAAACAGTATAAACCAAACTTTCACTTTGATTGATAAATCAAAATTGCGTACAATAAAAGTGTGAAACGTATGAAAACTTATATTTAACAAAACCTAAAAGGTCTCCTTTTATAGACTAAGGAACCTTGTAAAAGAGTCTACGTATCAGCTATTCTTGGTAAAGATAAACATGGAAAATACATTGTCGAACATATCTTTACTAGAAACATACTAGAAACATAATACGTGTAGACTAAGTCTTCTATCAGTGCTGGACTTCTTCTTATCAACGCTTGACTTCTTCCTGTCAACGCTTGATTTCTTCTTATCAACTTCCCGATTGCTCTTGTCAGCGTCCAAGTGTCCTGGCTATATTTTATTCCCAACAATCCTCCCCTAAACTTAATATCTACTCTAGTAATCAAGTTTCTGAATAAAAACTAAAAACTAGGAGGATTCTTACAAATCTTATTATATTGGAAATAAATATATCTGATCAAATCTTTGGTCACGTTACTTGAGTAGTCAATTTCCAGCTATGTTGTCTTCATCTTCTCCAAAACTTCTTTGGACATAGGACACTCAGCATCCACAAGAAGATACTCAGAAAACTTTGTAGAACTCAAATGATACACACCAACTGCTAAATATATACGCCATTGAAGTCCACTGATATCCTCATCAAGATCCTTCCAAACAGGATCTTCTTCATCTGGTGCATATATCCTTCTGAATGTTGACTAAATCTTTATTCCATTGACTGAAGTAGGTGCTTCAGTCTCATACTTGGCCTGCAGTAACCTCCAAAGGTCTGCCAAGTCATCCCTATCCAAGCTTGCAAACAAAGACATAAGATCAGTAAAAGTATGTACCTCTTTCCCATATCTGCCAATCATCCAAAACCCACTTGCATCTTCTTCATAACTAATGATAGGGTTTCTGGAATCATGAGGTAATACTTCCACCATTTGTGAAACTTCCAATGATGATAGCTTAATGCTCCTTCTAATAATAGCTTCACTGGGATTCACTCTGTCCATATTTCCTGGGAACTCAAGTGGAACTCCCTTCTTCTTAGGTCTTGGTACAATCATAGCCTGTTGAATCTGCATTTCTTCTACAAGCTCTTCTTTTCTTTCATCTGAAAGAAGTCTGATAGTGTTCATCTTTTGTACTCTTGCCCAAATAGGATAAGCCTTATATTCCAATTCATCAAAGGATAATCCCTGCAACTTCTGAAAAGTCCAACCCCCTTGATGACATCTAAGCAACATATAATAAAGCTCCCTTCTTCCTCTCTTAGATTGTAAGAAAACATTGTTGGCCTTATACTTTAGGATTACCTGACAATCTCTTTGAATCCTAAGAAGAATCTCTAATCCCCAAATCTGATCTGATAAAGAAATGTCTGGGACTTCCATGATCTTCTTCTCCCAAGAAAAATACATCTGGGTAACTTCAGGCATATCATAATCTACCTTCATCTTCAATTCTGCAAGTTTCTCCCGTGCCAACACATCACCATATTCAAGTCTTTCTGGTTCTTCAATAATCATAACACTTGAATCTGTACTTTCATCATTACTTCCTTCTTGTTCCTCAGAAGTAACCACAAATGGTGACTCAACAACCTTCTTTTTTTCTTGTTCCATAAGTTGTACAGCCAACATTGAATCAAATTTTACTTGGGCTGCATCCTTGTGAACCTCTGTTTCTACCATAATTCCTTTACCCCTATCTAATGTATCAATGATGGGTAAAGATGATGATGGTACATGTGAAGACACTTCCCTGATGATAGTTGATGACTGGAATACATCAACCATATCTGTAGGTCTATCAACGTCCAAAACCTGTGTGTCAACGCCCAACTTACTATTATCAGCGCTTGCCTTGTTAGCGTCAAAAATCTTCTTGTCAACGCTCACCTTACTCTTGTCAGCGCTTCTTGTGAACTGCTCCATCATTTCTGTAAAGGACAAATTCAAATTTGTAGGAGTAAGCAAAGAGACATCAAAACCTGGTTGCTTCTTCAAATCTGTAAGAGCTTCAGCCACACCCTAAGATTCTCCATCATGTGAGCCTTTGTCACTCACATGTATCTGCTCATCCTCCCCTTTGGAAGAATCCTCCATACCATGCCTATTGTTAGCACCTTCTAAAAGAACAATCCTCTCCCTCAATTGCTTGAGTTCAAGGCCTTATGTAGTGACAGTTTGTACCACGTCTCCATTTTGATTTTACAAGCTAATGCAGACAGCCGTCAATTCAACATTGTATATGGTTCCAATCTGCCCTCCTCTAGAATAGGAATTTGACCTCCCAAAATAGAGTCATGGGGCATGGATGAGGTCTTAATGAGGTTAGGACTGGCTTGGCCTGCATCTAAGTGATTACCAATAGTCCTAGCCTCACCCATATCACCAACCACACTTGTGGTGGTGGTTCTCTCTACAAAATGGCTAGGACCACCAGAGGAGAACACTCCAATGGTCCTTTGGCGTTTTTCCATCCTATAGTCTGGGGGTGAAGAAGATGATGTGGAGTGGATAAGTTTGAAGGTTAAGGGGTGTTTGGGTCTGTTGTAGAAAGGTGTCAACGTTTAAATTTGAAGTATCAACGCCAACATTTAACATGTCAGCGTTGAAGGGATCTTGGTCAAGTTCCATATGTTGAGGTGAAGATGATGGTGCTGGTAATGGGTCAACTTGTCTTTGTGGGTCAGGTTGAGGTTGTGTCGCTGCAATAATAGCAAGCATGGCTTGGGTAAGGGGTAAATCTCTGTGAGGGGGTGAATTCATCTTAATAAAAATAACTTTCTTTTACACAGGGATCGCATAAAAATCATCATCATCCCTGGTGCAATACCTTTGTTCATCAAAAATTATTTGTAAAAATACTGGGTAAGCTAGAGTCATCTTGCTACCCTTGTTTTTACACATGCCATCAAAAATCAGTTTAGAAAAATTATACTTTTGCCCATTAGCAATACACACAATGGCACTAGCAATGTATCTGTTAATTTCATTATGTTCAGTACTTTTGGGACTTAAACATTGATGGACGACATGTATTAAGTACTTCCAAGCTGGGGGAAATTCTTGTTTATTATATTTGTTTAAAGTACCCTCTTTAGGGAAAGGATACCCCAAAGCTTGAAGTCCCTGTTCTATCTCACCAATGGGTAGAGTGGTTATATCATCTACATCATTAAGATGCAAAGCCTGGCGAACCAAGGCTTCCGAAACCACCCATGGACGCCCATGGACAATAGCAGTTAATGTAGTCACATTATTAAGCGTTGAGGAACTAACAGTGTTCCAAAACTGTTTAATATGAGTGACAGGGATAAGAGGAGCATGAGAAAGTGCATACCGTAATGGGGATGCATTCAAATACGCCACCATCTGAGTATATTGAGGAAACAGAGCATCATCAACCTCCAAATAGGCAACCATGTTATGCTGACTTCTGAATCCAAATACCAAGTCACTCGGTTTAAACTTAGGCGCCATTGATGTAGAAAGTTGTGGGAAAGGTTATGCAAGATGAATGATAGGAGAAATATTTGTTAGACAAGAATAAGCAAGTACCCTTTTACAAAATAAGGAGCCAAATTTATAGGAGAGGTAGGCACATGTGATTGGTAAAAAATGAGGCAGTTATTTTCAAAATATAATGATGAAAATATTGAAAAGAAAATAACTTATCTTGTTCATTAATTAAAAGTTACCAACTCCTAAAATTACGGCCCTAATTTTCGTCAAAAATAACAACTGGGTAGGACCCAATGAGTGTCAACGGTAAAAAATAACCCATCAACGCCCAACGGCTATATTATTGTCAACGTTGGAAAAAGCCATGTCAACGTCTAAATTGGTCCTAACAACGTTTGGAAATATATCTGTCAACGTCCAAAAAGAAAAATAAAAAAAATGAAAAAGGACCTTAACAAAGTGACTTATCCTAGTGAAGATAACCTATAAACTGAAAATTACTATAGGGTGGCAAGCACTGTCCAATCATGCACACTTGTTTATGCAAGATAGACATAACAGTCCTCTAGTGTCCCTTGCTAACCAAAGTTCTTAACAGTGAAGTTATCTCATAAAATCCTTTGTAACTTCCCAGGTAAGCCCAATATAAATCATACCCAAGTCTCCCAACAGACCACTCCCAATTCTAGGCCAAAAAGTCTTGGCAGCGTGCACAGTATATCAACTTTGCATGCTATAGTGCCTCATGAGTTAGTAAACTAATTCATACTCAGCAGTGGACACAATCTAGAATTGTGATAAGAGTATTATAAGAATACCCAAAAAGTCCTAAAAGGTTCCTAAACCTCCCCTTAAGCTATGATACATAAGTTGCCAAATAATATGCATGTAATAAAAACTTATGTCAAGATAGGAATATAAATATTCCAACCATCATCCATAAATTGAAACATGCTCCAATAATCCATAAGCAACTCTGTATCCAATGGTACAATGCTAACAACGCCTGCATAATTAGATCAAAAACCACAAAACTAACATGTTGTAGACAACGTCAAGTTAACACTTATCAGCGTTAAAATAACCTTTGTCAGCGTTAGAAAAAAAAAGTGGAAAATCTAATTTTGTATAAAGACCAATAACAAATGCATATCCTGTACATACTTTTACAATAAGATCTCAAAACACATATTAAGTGAGATTGATCATTCCAATACTTGTTACCAAGTATTGAAATCTTCCAGTATCAAAAGGTTTAGTTAATAAATCAGACACATTTTCTTCTTTGTCAACCCTATCTGGTTGTATTAAACTTTTTTCAAAACAATCTCTTATAAAATGATGTCTAATTTCTATGTGTTTTGTTTTAGAGTGATGCACATGATTTTTAATAATGCATAAAGTACTGTTATTGTCTACAAAGATCTTGGTATGCATGAAATTATACCCATAATCCAACAGCTGGTTCTGAATCCATAAGACTTGTCCACAACAAGAAGCTACAGCAGCATACTCTGCTTCAGTTGTAGAATTGGCCATCACTGTTTGTTTCTTGAATCGCCAAGATATCAATCTACTCCCAAGAAATTGGCATCCACCAGTTGTGGATTATCTATCAAACTTGTCACCACCATAATCACTGTCTGAATATGCAATAAGCTCCAATGGGGAATCTTTTGGATACCATAATCCCAGGTCTGAATAACACCTAAGGTACCTAAAAATCCTCTTGACAACATGAAGATGGCACTCTTTGGGAATCACTTGATGGCGTGCACATGCACACACATCAAACATAATGTCGGGTCTTGAAGCTGTGAGATGCATCAATGAACTACATTGACCTATAATGCCTGACATCCACCTCTTTTCCATCTCCAACTTTTCCCCAAGGGTGTTCCCTATCCATAGGTGTGCTAGCCCGTTTCTAATGTGGAGAAAAGCTAAACTTCTTCAAGATTTCTACTACATATTTATCTTGAGAGATGAAGATACCATCTTCTTTCTGATGAACTTGTAACCCTAGAAATAAGTTCATCTCTCACATTGCACTCATCTTGAACTTGTCTGTCATGAGTTTGGAAAAATCTTCACTCATCTTTGGACTAGAAGAGCCAAAGATGATATCATCCACATAGACCTGTACAAGTAAGAAATCCTTACCAGTCTTCTTTGTAAACAAGGTCTGGTCTATGGTGCCCCTTTTGAATCCATTTTCCACCAGATAGGTGGACAATGTGTCATACCATGCTCTTGGGGCTTGATGAAGTCCATACATAGCTTTCTTCACTTTATGCACCTTGTCTGGATGTTCTGAATCTTCAAAACCAGGAGGATGCATGACATAAACCTCCTCTGTAATTGTGTCATAAAGAAAAGCACTCTTCACATCCATTTGATAGACTGTAAATCCCATACAGGAAGCATAGGCTAGAAAAATCCTTATAGCCTCAATCCTTGTAACAGGTGCAAAGACCTCCTCATAGTTTATCCCTTCCTCTTGTGTATATCCTTATGCCACTAAACGTGCCTTGTTTCTGACCACAATGCCTCTTTCATCCTTTTTGTTCCTAAGAACCCATCTTGTCCCAATAGGTCTGACATGTCTGGGACAATCAACCAACTCCCAAATATCCTGAATAGCAAATTGGTGAAGCTCATCTTGCATTGCTTCCGCCCAACTTGGTTCTTTGAGAGCATAAAAAATCTTCTTGGGTTCATGTTGTGACAGAAAACAGGCAAACAAACTTGCTTGAACAAGAGGGGTATCAACCTTCTTGTGAATATTGGCAAAAAATCCTCCATGATTCTGATGAGACCTTCTAGTTTGCACAGGAGTCATCACATCACCAATAATTAGAGAAGGAGGATGATTTTTGATTGTAGAAGTAAGCACTCCTCCCTCAGTAATTGTGTTGTCCTCTATCTCATCTTCCAAGTTACCAAGATCCTCTTCAGACTCTCTTCCATCATCATCTGAATGAACCCCTCCATGACTGTTTGAAGGTTCACATTGTTCAAAATTATTGGAAGAGAAAAGACGGTCAAAAGATATGTCAAGGCCTGAACCAAAGCTGTCAATGTTTGAGCCATCAACGCCTGAATTTGTCTTGTCAGCGCCAGAATTTCCTTTGTTAGCGCCTGAAGGATCATGCATGTTTTCAACTGGTGATACTTGGGGACCATCGTTTTCCTTTCCAGCAGCAGCAGCAACAAATGCATCTGTCCATATGGGAATGGTAACATACTCAAGTATGGGTGCTGTTTTGTCTGCTTGTGATCCAACCTCTTCATCAACCTGTTTACCTGAAAGATCAACAACTGGTTCTTCCACAACATTTGAAGTTACCTTCACAATGTTTGGATTAGTAACATGCATATAATTCAATGTCCTAGATAGAGGTTCCAAGTCAAATAACCAATTTGGACCACTTTCAGGATCACTAGGTTTACTTTCTAAAAACATAACATGTACCTTTTCAAGTATACGTTTTTCTTTCTCAAGGTAAACTCTATATCCTCTACGCTGCACAGAATAACCCATGAAGTAGCCTTCATCACCTTTAGCACTAAACTTACCTAAGGCATCACTAGTGTCCAACACAACTACATGACATCCAAAAGGTTTAAGAAAACCAATATTAGGTTTCCTGCCCCAAAGTAACTCATAAGGTGTTTTGTTATAAATCTTGTTGACTAATGCCCTATTCTGAACATAACAAGCTGTATTCATAGCCTCAGCCCAAAAAGCAATGGGAAAGTGAGCATTAGCCAACATAGTCCTGGCTGCTTCTATGAGGGTTCTATTCTTTCTCTCAGCTACCCCATTTTGTTGTGGGGTTCTAGCTACACTAAACTGTCTAGTAATCCCTTTCTTGGCACAAAAGTCATCTAATAACTTATTTCTAAACTCACCACCATTGTCACTTCTAAGTATCTTAACCTCATTACCAGACTTCTTTTCAATTTGGGTAATAAAGTTAATCAAAGTCTCAACAATGTCACTTTTCAAAGCTAAAAAGAAAGTCCAAGTAAATCTAGAAAAATCATCAGTGATGACAAAACAGTAGGATTTACCATTTAAGCTTTCTATATTAGTTGGACCCAACAAGTCCATATGCAGCAAGTGAAGTGGTTTAGAACTAGAGTGAACTGGTTTAGACTTAAATGAGACCTTGTGCTGTTTGCCTTTAAGGCATGCAACACAAGAGTGGTCATTGTGGAAAGCCTTTTCAGGCAAACCATCAACTAACCCATGTCTCACAGGTCTATTTATATTTTTAAAATTAATGTGCCCTAATCTTTTGTGCCAAAGATTACTCTCATCAACTGAAGCCTTAGCATATAGACAAGAAAAATTATTATTTATCCTAATTCCATTAAGATTCACATTATAAATGTCCTTATGCCTAGGTGTTCTATAATCAATGAATTTATCATCTGGTATTTTAAAATCTTTGCTCAACACCAAGCATTCAGTATCAGTGAAAAGAACCTTATTTTTGTTATCACAAACCTGTGATACACTAAACAGATTATAGTCAAGTTCTTTTACTAGAAACACGTTTTCAAAACGCAAATTGTTGGTGAGAAGAGTGCCTTTGCCTATGATAGTCCCATATCCACCTCCAAAGTACACTTTGTCACTATCTTTAATGTGGATAAAATTTGTTAGATAATCTTCCTTCCCCGTCATGTGCCTAAAGCATCCACTATCCCAATAGCCATAATCATTAACCTGCGTTTCAATGCCCTGCACATAAAGAAAAAAATTAGGTTTCTTTGGGAACCTAAGCTTGAGCAGACTTGGATTCATTTGGTTGTTCAACAAGAACAGACTTAGTCCTTATGACAACCCCTTGTTCATCCCTTTTTGGATTAAACACCCAGTTAACCCCAATTGGTTTTGTTATGAACTTTGAAATATAATGAAATCTGTTACATGTCATAGAAATCCCATCTGAATTAGGGTTTTGGTCTTGCTTAGGTCTCCATGTCAAGCTAGAAGAAGATTTAGACCCTTTTCCCTTTGGTTGCAAATATTTACCATTATTTGGTCTGGCAATGTTCCTGTCAGTGTTTAATTTGTTCTTGTCAACGCTGAAATTACCCTTATCAGCGTTGAACCTAGGGTTTGCTACAGGAACCCATTGTCTGTTAGACCATGTATTGGTCTTCTGAAAAGGTCTTTGTCCATAAGTATTAGACCCTTTAGTAAAGAATGGAGCTGGTCTAACAACTTGTGGACTTTGCTGGACAAAAGGTTTGGGTTTGACAATGTTTGACTTCCTATCAGCGTTAACCTTTGAAGCATTGACACACTTATAGGCTAAATGTGAAAAACTTCCACAAGTATAACAGGCTTTTCTAGACATAGCTCTAGGTCTAGAAGAAAAGAAACCTGTCATATTATCACTAATTTGACTTTTTGGTGACCTAGGTTTTCTATACATTTCTGCATATTTAATACTAGGTTTTCTATCAACGTTTAAGCCATGGTCAACAGTCTTGCCAGTGGTTGGGTTTGTCATTTTTATGGGTGTAGACTCATTTGGGCTGTCACTAAGCATGCCATCCTTAACAAACAAGGTAGGGCTGGCTTTCTTCCATTGGTCCAAATCAGTCAATTTCTGCTTGTATTCCTCTACTAGGGTAAGAACTCTTGGTGGAGGAATACATTCCTCTTCTTGGAGTTCTGGTATACCAGTCCAAGACAAGTCCTTTCTAAGGACACCATAGAAGTTCCCAACAGGTGGTGGAACACCAACATACTCTTTCATCCCAATCCCAGTCATATCCCTTTGTTCACTAACACATTTTTCTAGGGTTTGTGAAGCTTTGTCAAATCTCTGAATTTTAAGATCTACATTATCTTTGTTTTTGATAGCCTCATCTAACTTAGCTTGTAAAGCACCATTGGCCCTCTCCATGATATTTCTAACCTCAACACTAGCATTTAAATCATGAGATAAAATATTGATTTGATCTTTTAGGTCAAACTCCATTTTCTTATACTCAGCTATAGTCTTTTCAGTTTGAGTAAGAGCAAGTTGATAGTTAGATAACTTGCATCTTTCATTAACCACATCTGTTGTCAATTTTAAAACTTCTTTGTAGTTTTTCAGTGTTTAGACGACAACCCTTACTACAAAATGCATCATCATATACCTCATTGTCTGATGAAGATGAAGAGTGTGCCATGAGAGCATAGTGAACATGCTCTTCTTCTTCCTTTTCTGCAACCAATGCTTTGTTCTCTTCCTCATCCTTGGCCAAATAGCTCCAATCCCAGCCAACACCATCAATGTCTTGCATAGCAACCATAGCTTTGGAATCCTGAGCCTTTATGATTTGGCTTGAGGGTTTTCCAGCATCAGATCTTCTTGGAGATCTGCATTCTCTCATAAAGTGTCCCATTCGATGACAATTATAACACTCAACCTTGGATTTATCAAATCCAGCAGTGTCCTTAGCATTAAAAGTCATCTTCTTCTTAAATCTTCGATTCCATCTATTTGCCCTTATGCTTGCAAGAGCCATATTCCACTTTATGTCCATCTCCTCCAAATGCTCATCACTAATTTGCTCAAGGTCCTCATATGTAATCACTGAACCATTGGGCAATGAAGCAATGCATGCACACAAAGTATCTAGATCAATACCAGCATGCTTAACTCTTGGTGAGGCAACATTGTATGTGTTAGCGTCTGAATGTGAGGCGCTGACAAAGCTTGATCCAGCGTTGACGCAAGGTGATCCAGTAACGGGGTGCATGTACGCCTCCCTTTGATAAAATTGTCCTTCACTATGTGAGAAGAAGGCCATATTTCCATTGGTAGACTTACTTCCTTGATCCAAAAGAACTTCATTCTCTACAAACCTCAGTTTATTGTGAACATCATCAAAAGTGGAATTCTTGTGAGTATTATTAGCAATCATAGACCTTGTTTCAATCTTCCATGCATCACTAAGACTTTTAAGAAAAGTGGTGATGATATCAACATCATCAAGCACTGTTCCCATAAAGGACAGCTTGCTTGTAATGTCAAGAAGTCTGCTTCTCACTCCACTCATCTTTTCATTGGGTTGAGCTTTAAAAACAGCATACTCATGCAAGAGTTGCTTCTTTTTCTCTTGTACAGTATCAGCATTACCACCATAAGCGACTTCAAGGGCTGCCCAAAGATCTTTTGCAGAATCATAGCCTCTATACTTGTGCTGATTGGCTTGTCCTAAAGAGAGTTTGAGGATGCTAAGGGTTTTCATATCATTCCTTCTCTTTGCTATGTCCTCAGCTGAGACAGCTCTACCATCTTCAGGTTTTTCTTTTCGATCCTCTTCAGTAGAGCCTTGAGTTGATCTTGACAAGATAGCAGCTGCAATCTTGCCAGCCTTATTGAATGTGTTTCCATATTCAATAATTTCCCATAAGGTGTGATCATGGATTTGAAGATACTGTTCAAAGTTAAATTTCCACATCTCAAAATTGTATGGGTCTAGTGATGACGTATAGTCCCCAGCCAGGTCAGGAACCCGGCCCACGGGTACTACCCGTATCCGGCCCATCACAGATGGGTGGGAATAATGTCATTTAAGCTTATGGGCTTGGATGAATAGTAACCGCACACACGTGTGCGGCCCACGGCCCGGCGCGGCCGATACAGGGTTAGACAGAATCATATTCTATCTAGGAATAGGATTTACCCCAAAGAAGAGGATATTCACTCACCATAATTAGAAGATAACAATTAATCTAGGTCTGGTACTTATCCTTTCCTTGGGGCCGAAGTATCAGTGGCAGCCCACTAGGGTTTCACTGCCTATAAAAGGAACCCCTAAGGGTTCCACAAAGGTATTACGTTCTAAACTCCCAACTCACATAAAACCCTACCCGATTACTTACTCTCACGCCGGAGTCTAATCGTGGGAAACATTCCCACGGTAAGCCTAACGCGTGTTGTTTAGTGTGCAGGATCCCAACCAAACAGTTCACTTGGTGCAGGAGCCGGAGCCCAGCCAACCCGAATTAAGCCTAATTCGAGTCTAGCAAGGATCACCCAACTATTGCATCAACATCTTGCATAGGAATCTTGATGTTAGGGGTTGAGGAGGAGGATGAGGTTAACTCTGGAGTAGACATGTTGTTTTTAGGGTTTCTTGAAAATTAGGGTTTTTGGTGATTTAGGGTTTTTGTGTTCTTTAGATCAAAGTTTCTCAACAAGCACTGATACCACTTGTTGATCCCAAACATAGATCGATTTAGCTTGTGTAAACGAGATTAAATCAAGTTAAACACGTAGAGAAACTTTGTTGTGTATAAAACAATTTAAGTATTATGCGGAATTCATACTCAAACAAGAACACACAAACAATATAAACCAAACTTTCACTTTGATTGATAAATCAAACTTGCGTACAATGAAAGTGTGAAACGTATGAAAACTTATATTTAACAAAACCTAAAAGGTCTCCTTTTATAGACTAAGGAACCTTGTACAAGAGTCTACGTATCAGCTATTCTAGGTAAAGATAAACATGGAAAATACATTTTCGAACATATCTTTACTAGAAACATACTCGAAACATAATACGTGTAGACTAAGTCTTCTGTCAGTGCTTGACTTCTTCTTATCAACACTTGACTTCTTCCTGTCAACGCTTGTCATGTCAACGCTTGATTTCTTCTTATCAACGTCCCGATTGCTCTTGTCAGCGTCCAAGTGTCTTGGCTTTATTTTATTCCCAACATGAAGTTCTTTATGGACCTTCAAACAGTACAACTTCATTACTAGCATGATAACCATCGTCATATAAAAATTCCAACAATTCCTAAGTTAATTACACACGCACAAGTATATCGTTCAATGTTCGAATCTTCCTTTCACTTTGTACATCATTCTCTGTATAACACACATTACTCAACTCAACTTTCACCTTTACTCAAACGAGAACGTATCGATTACTTGACTTGTGAGATTCCTTCATCACTAAGTCTCACTCTCTCAACTTAGGTATGTTAGGAGTGCTCAATATTCCATGTCTCACTTGACTTTACAACAAAATCCTTTCCATAAGTTTGACAAAATGTTGAAATCACTTACCTTGACATTTCTCAAATCCGACCACTAACTTAAACTTTCAATATCCTTTCTATCAAGTCCACACTTCTTGTCATTACCAAAACTCAAATCTTAAAAGCTTTTTCCCTTTTTCTTTCTGATAAGTGCATCAGCTACCACATTCGCCTTTCCCGGATGGCAGCGAATCTCGTAGTCATAATCATTCACAGTCATAACCATCAACATATTCAAGTACTCGAAATATATAAGTGGTAATCCTCTACTCATTTACTTTTCCTTCCCAAAAAGTTAATTATGAAGCAGTCTTATGATCCTTAATTACTACACGCTTGATTCCATACAAGTAATATTTCCCTCAATCTCAAAGCAAACACCACAACTACATAACCCTTATGAAACACATCACAACAAACTATAAATACTTCAGATCTTTCCAACAATGACAACATCAGTGCATAACACAACCTACCCTTCAGTGTTCAAAATATAGCTTCCTCATCGATCAAATCTCGAAACTTACAATTTAGATGTATAAGTGGGACTCACACATCCAATTCTTCTTGGTCAGCTTAATCAATGGTTCAACAGTCAGTGAAAACCTTTCGATAAACCTCCGATAATACACAGCTTAGACCAAAGAATTATTAGATTTCTGTCGGCGTCGTTGGTACCGACCAATCCTTAATCGTTTCAATCTTGACAAGATCTTCACGAATACCTTTGCTGTCAATCAACTGCCTTAAAAACGCAACTATTTCAACCAACATTCACACATAGGGAACTTTACATAAAGCTTCTCTTTTTCCAACCATCCCAAAATTATCCTCATATGTTCTTCCTTCCTTCTTGGAATAAAATAGAATACCGTCAATAGATACAATGACGAACTCATCCTAATACAACTCTCACACATGATTCACCAGGTTCATGAATACGGCAGACGCGTTCGTCCACTCCAAAAACATCACTTGAAACTTATAGTAACCACATCAAGCGCGAAAAACAACTATAGGAATATCTTCTTCCCTAACCCTCAGTTAATGACAACCAGAACTCAAAGCAATCTTTGAGTACACACTTGATCCAGACCAGTTATAAGGATCAAACAAATCATCAATCCTCGGTAATGGATACCGATTCTTGACTGTCAATTTGTTAAGCTCTCGATAATCATTACGCATTCGAAAAGAACCATCTTTCTTGACAAAAAACACAGGCGATCATCATTGTAACGAAACTTAATCTAATACATCCCTTATCCATCACTTCTCGCAGTTGACCGGATAACTCATTCCACTCTGATGGTGCTAAATGATAAGACATACAAATACTACTCAACAAAACGCAGAAGCACTACACCTATCGCTTACAACACTCAATCGAAATGAATTCCTCTTCACAAGACGACAGCAACTCTGCAAAATTTCAGGAAAACCTCATAATACTCTCGAATCATTAACAGATCTCCCCACTACTCTATCACTAGTTACCTGAGCTAGAAATACATCATATCCCTCTTCCACATACTTCCTCATCTTCAAACAAGATACTTCTCAAACGGAAAGTTCACTCATCACCTCTCACAGTCAACAGTCAACTTCTCAGCAAAATCTAAACCAACATCTATCAATTTATGGTGAAGATCGGTTCAATCTCAAGCATCAGCACTACACACAACTAACTCATTCATACCCAAAAATCTACATCTAAAGATTCCAACTCTTTGAGCATCAAGTCGATACTAAACACCTACCTTCCTAAATTCAAGGAACACACTCTTAGTATAGAACTAATACTAGCAACCTTTCCATCGGTTAACTCCTTATCATAGTTAATTGTCAATCTTATTGACTCTCCATTGATAAAACAACTGAATCTTTACATATCTAAAGTTTCTATCTAATCTGACATCAAACAACATACTAACATAATGATCATCAAATAAGAATATACCATTTACAACATTCAGACCTTAAGGTTTGTCACCATCATTCAAACGCAAACTAGAGCGGCAACATTTCTATCTTGTCAATTTCCTTTCCTTGGACAATTCCCTTGCTTGTGTCCTTTCTCGCCACAGCTAAAACATATCACAACTCCAAGGGTACTAATTCCAGTAACTAATTCTCTTGTCCTACACTTAGCAGCTTTATGACTAGGTTGTCCTAACTCTAGTCGTAATGTGTAAACTTACCTACATGGTATAGAGTACAACAAATACACTTTAGAATTATCTTGTTACATCCAGCCAAAGTGGCAGCACGAATTCCCTCATTCCTTCTATAGTTTAAATGCTGATTTCGGTTCTATCTCTGGTTATTGTTATTACGGTAATCCTCACGTTTCTAACCTTGATTCTGGTTGGACTGAGCAGATTGCCACTTTATCTTATTGTTTTCAACAATGCTATCTTTCCTATCTTGCACTTTCACGTCCATTAAATCATGCACCATCTGAATAGCTTTATCAAAAGATTCAGGTTTTGAAGAAATAATCTCATCCTTGATGTTACTAGACAATCCTTTATTGTACTGCTGCATTGCCTTACGGTCATTCACAAAAGTATCACGACATAGCAAATATAGCTCCGAAAATTTCCCAGTATAAGTAGTAATATCATCGTTCCTTAGCACTAACTGACTTAATTCACATTCCAACTGTCCTAGTTCCTACTCAGGACAAAACCTAGCAGTCAATAGTCCTTTCATCACGGTTCATGTCTTACCATTAACCACCACCAATCCTACAGTAGTCACTTGATCATTTCACCATCTTAGTGTACCATCCTAAACTGTAGCAGCATCAAATTTCACCTTATTAGTTTTTGAACACCTACTATTCTCACAAGTACTCTCTATCCTATCAATCCATCAATGTAATTCAAATGCACCACTAATACCACAAAACTGCGTAGAACAACACTTCTGAAAACTAACATAAGTACATTCTCTTGAACTTGCAGAACAACAGCAACACTACCATCTAGATCAGCAACATCATCATTATTCTCAGCAGCATCATCATTATTCTCAGCAGCATCATTATTATTCTCAGCAGCATCATCATTTTTCTCAGCAGCATCATTATTATTCTCAGCAACATCATCATTATTCTCAGCAGCATCAACTGCAGCACCATTATCTCCAGCACAACTAATTCCAGCATCTTGATTCCTTGCAGCACGATCAGCTTCATGTGCTCTAGCAATAACTTGTTCGATCATAGTGTTCACAGTAGCATTCGTTAGTTTTGGCGACATATTTCAAGAAACTTAGTCACGTGGATCACCACTAATGACAAAAATATGATTCCCATACTCCTTCTTCCATCATCACAGAAGAAAGAAACATGATAAGTATACATATCAAGATAAAAGAAGGATTTCTTTATCAGGACATCTCATGGATACTACATGCACGAACAACACAAACTACAATGGTTCATCAACCAAAACTCACAGAAGTTAATAAAGATACATCATAGATCATGAGGGTAATTCAGATTGCGTTGAGGATTCAACAAGGCAGTGGCAATGTCTGTCACTACAATCATTTACCGAACAAACTTAAAAGATAATAAGTTCCATCACAATGCTACGACACAAGGTTTAAATAAGTTTGATCACAAAAAGAAAATAAGATACAAAGAAATCCATTACGCGATTAGTTCCTTAGACACCAACTCCTCATCCTCCTTATCATTGTTGTCAGCTTCATCACACTCGACTATTTTCTCTTTCGCACAGCTCACTCTCAAAATTCAAATACTCCCTTATACAAGGCAGATTTCTTACAAGCCAAATCTCAGTACGACTTTCAACACTCCTAAACTTCCAACTCTACTCAGAAATGATCTCACATGAGGCTCCCACTCACTCATCCCTTCAAAACTTACCTACTTCTCTTTAAACCTCTCAATTCAAGCACACAAATTCATCACAATCGAACTAAGACTAGCAATCTCATCCGTCTTCCAAATCCTAACAAACTCAAATCTCCACATACCAAATACAACCTTTAAAACAATTTTTCTTTCACATCAACCTTCTAATCACACCAATTTCAACCACATATCTATCATATCAACTAATCAAACTTCCTCATACACGATATAAGTCGCAAGAAATCAGTTGTAAAATCGTTCAACATCTGGTCCACTGTCCTAGACCCTCGGCAGTATATAAGGTCATTATTCAAAATTATATACATATGTATTACATAAAGAAAATTACGATAACAAGTACTCAGCGTACTTTCAACAACATCAATACATCATCATAGTATTTACTTAATAAATACTTTAAAAATCATTTCAGTTTTAAGGGATACATCTATCTATAAAACAATACAAAACAAATAATTTTACCGGAGCCTTGCGGAGAAGTTGCGTGCTTTTGTAAAATATTTTCGACACCAAAGTTATAGTTTAGGACATTTTTCAAAAATCGACCTAATTCGCTATAACTAAAAAGCTCTGATTACCAATCTTTAACACCCCCAAATTACATTGCGCAGCGGAAATACACATTTGGGTGCTAAACAAACACATCGTTACACAAGACACTTTGAACAATCTCAAAATGATACATTTGGAATATAAAAGGATATAATTTAACCATTGTCTAAAACCTCCGATCCCAAGTAAAACAATTTTAGAAATATCAGAGTAACATTTAGGTCCCTCAAAGATTTTATCCAATCAACAAACAATTTACCAAAGTACATGACCGTACATTATTATTTTTATGACGAAAGGGAAAGAAATCTGTTTTAGACCAATCACCACAAAAGCAACCCGAAATCCTTCTCCAGCAAGCTCCGCAATTCATCAACTTCAATCACCTGAAATACATGCTTAAAATCATCAACACAACGGTTGAGCGAGTCTATAGGTTTTCCAAATCATCATTTGAACACAAGAGAAAAATCAATCAAGATCATTTAATAGAATTGTTGATCACACAATCTATTATTCAGGCATTCTGGCTTATAGCAATAGCTATAGAATTGTATTAAGCTCATGACACCGACCCCATAACTTAGTCACCCATGCCTAAAGCCGGCATGACTAGATAAATTCATGTGCCCCTACTAGGGTATCAGTTGCAAGTATACCACATTCTCATTCTCGTAAAATTATCCTTCCTAGAGGTTACTCAACGTAAAGCCCTGGTCTCAGATAGGGTCGTCAGCTCAATAGTACTATCATTAGAATAAGCGGCTATTCCCAACTCACAACATCAAGTTAGAAGATAGTTAACGGATCATGAATTTAGGGACTTCTGCAACTTAGGTACTTATATAATTCAAGGCAACAACAGCCAACAACAGGCAACATTTGGGTCCAAACAATCAATCATGACTTGTGTTCATTTTACTTTCAAATAGCATGTATACAAAAGCGAGGCTATAGACTCATCTTGAGTAATAGCAGTAGCAAGACGATCTTCGACGATAGTTGATGCCCGATAAACACAAAAAGCGCAACCTATTAAATAAGGTGCGTTCATTTATAATAAACTCGAATAAAATCCATACTTAATAACATCAAACTCAAAATCATGAAATCACGACAACCCGAAAGAAAACAATACAAGTGATACTATTACTTCCTTCTATATGTTCACTCTATTAGTTAATTCTTTCGATAAAAATCTGCCGGTACACACCAAATGTACGAGCTCATTTACCCCACTTAAACACGTCAAATATTTATGATACTAATCAGAGATATCACTTACTATATATAGAAAGACCTGTTAAAAGACCATCAAAAGATTTTACTTTTAAAGTTCCCTGCCCGACACATCTTTGAACTACAAAAACCGGACAGTTTGACGTCACTGACTCATACAACCATTTTGACCATTCCAAACAACCCCGTTTACAAATCTGACACTTGAGTTTGAAAATAGACTCACAACCCTAAGTTTAGAACCTAACATCAGACCTTGAGCATTTTTACAACTCATTCTATAGTCCCCGAGATTCTATCCAAATATCGACAACAACTTCGGATTGTGTCGATACTCGTCTCTCGGTACACGAATAATCGAATCATCATAACTTCTCGCTCGTTTGGAGCTAGAAGCTCTACTTTATATCAAATCGAAGCTAACGAAATTCTCTACAACCCTATGCAATTAGTTTAACCATTTTCAAACAGTAAGGTATCCAAAATTTACGTTTTTCCCACTGATCTAAATTACCTTTTTAAAAATCATACTAACTCAATTTTTCAACCCATTTTAATCAATCTCTTACTCCTAATATCATCCTACTATTATTATAAACAAATCATCTAACCTATAACACCCTTGAATAATCATCCAAGAATTATCCACTCAAAAATTTAAACGTGCAATACTTAATATATATATATATATATATATATATATATATATATATATATATATATATATATATATATATATATATATATATATATATATATATATATATATATATATATATATATATATATATATATATATATATATATATATATATATATATATATATATATATATATATATATATATATATATATATATATATAGAGGAGCGTTATTATGGTAACCACTCTTAAAATAAAAAAAATAAGAACCATTGTGAACCATTGGATCAATAATTATAAATGACATTTAATATTAATTTAATATATAATTACCAATGTCAATTTAGTAAATAAATGAAACATAATGGCCTTTTCAACACATTATACAACTAACGAACTTCCATTTCAATTTTACCGCATTTCTAGTTTGATTTCTAAATTTAATAATATGTCATATGTCTTTTTCATTACATATTGGTTGTTAGTGAAATGTAAATTTCGTTTCACATGTTTCTTTTATGACACTTTTTTTTAGTGAAATGCTAATTTTTGTGAGACATTTTCAAGGACAAATTAAGCTTTTTGATACACTTTGCTCCATGATACATTTCTAATTATGATACATTTCTAGTTAGACGTTAAGTTTTTTGATATATTTCTTGTGACACATTTAATCTTTTAAATAAATTTTTATTCACATATTGATTCTTTAACAATTTTGATTGATAATCTTTACCACCAATTTCATGATACATTTAGATATATAATTATAGTGACACACTATTCTTGTATATTTTAAGTGGCACACATCTTTTTACGACACATGATTTTAGTGACACATAAATTTCGTGACACATTGTTAGCCATTATTTAAGTTTTCTTTGACACACTTAGTTTCAAAATATATTTTTAGTCACACGTTATGTTTTTTGAAACATTTTTTGTGACATGTATATTTTTACGACTTGTTCAAAAAATTACGCAACAAATCTGAAAACACCCGAGTGACATGTATCCCAAACTTGCTCAAAAAAGACATGTATAAAAAAATATAACTAACAGGTGCACACAAATATCTTGTTCGAGCTATATAAATTAATTTAAATATTAAGAATACAAAGAATGACAACGTCAAACTGATGCAAACTTTTCTTTCTAAATCATTATTAAAATGACCCAAAGATGAAATTGAACCCGGAACCGTATCGATTTATGGTACTTGAATGTCGTTCGATACGGTACTAGAACTATAAAATAAGGTGAAAAAAAATCAGGATCATTAATTCGGTACGAGACGGTACCAAATCAAAAAATTCACAAAAAAGGGGGAAAATCTCAATTTTCCCGGTACTCGTACCGGTACCGATATCCGGATCCCGTTCGATACGATATCGATATATAACTTTTTAGATAGAAAAAATCGGAACGAGTTCGAGACGAGATTGGTACCCAGCTGACGAACTAACACAATTAGTAGACAAAATATAAAATACACACATAAGTTCATAAAGGAACGAGATACGTATTGGTGATGTGTAAATTGTGATGTGCAGTATTTTTACATAGAATCAAAACATTTAGCTTAATTCTCGTCAAGATATGAGCGAGAGTTTTACATAAAGTACGGATATACACGTTTTGGTTTTTTTTAAGGATTGGTGATTATTATGGAGTTGGTGTAAATATAATGACATGGATAATTACACAAATGCCCTTATAATTTAGTTTAAGTTTTGATTTTAATTTTCTTTGTTCTTTAATACTTATTGCCACTTGTCAAATATTGGTTGTTTCTTATTGTTTTTATTTTAAGGTCGGTTCTCACATGAACGCAAATCTATATATATATATATATATGTGTATATATATATATATATATATATATATATATATATATATATATATATATATATATATATATATATATATATATATATATATATATATATATATATATATATATATATATATATATATATATATATATATATATATATATATATATATATAGAGAGAGAGAGAGAGAGAGAGTTAGGATCAAATAAGAAGATTAAGTAAAATGAGAAGAATGAGAAGAAACCACAGCCACACATTTCAGATGCACCTACAAAGTCAGATGCATCTCCCTTTAAAATTCTCCTTCCTTTGTGGAATTTGTGGTTATGATTTCTTCTTATTCTTCTCATTTTATTTTTTCTTCTTATTGGATCCCTACTCTCTCTCTCTCTCTCTCTCTCTCTCTCTCTCTCTCTCTCTTTATATATATATATATATATATATATATATATATATATATATATATATATATATATATATATATATATATATATATATATATATATATATATATATATATATATATATATATATATATATATATATATATATATATATATATATATATATATATATATATATATATATATATATATATATATATATATATATATATATATATATATATATATATATATATATATATATATATATATATATATATATATATATATAATAACACCAACAACAATTATATAACAAAAAACTAGATCAAACCACCGTGGATCATCATCAAAATTTGAAAGTTCTTGCATGTTGTAAATTTTTACATCAAAATGATCACCATCAAATTTCCTAGATGGGATATCAATTAGTTTTTGAAGATTCAAAGTAAAAATAAAAAACCATGGTGTTTTTGTTGATGGTGGTGGACGGCATAAGCTAGAGAGAGAGAGGATGGAGAAATTTTATTTACTATGTGTTTTATGATTTAGTGGTGGTAGGTATGGGTTTATATATGGTGGGTGGAGGGACCTTTCTTGCCAATTTGTGATAGTTTTGGTCTAAAAATACAATTAAATAGTTGTAAGGGTAGAAAATGTAAATTTTCAATTTTGACAATATTTACTAGGCTCGGGTTTCGTAAAAATACTTTTCAAAAGTTAAAACGAACTCAAAATATGATAATAATATGATCCCGGTACGACTTAATACGCAATTAAAATAAAAACGTCAAAAATATAAACATCGAGACAACAAATAATAAAACATAAAATCTCGGGCATCCGTGGATATCGTGATCACTAATAATCCTCGCTATTAGTAAAAAGATAAAAAAAAAGACCTCTAACGTCGGTTTTAAATAAAACCATCAAGAGTCATTTCATTCAACTCATCAAAAGTTTCAAAATTATTCGTAAAATAATATTAAATAATGACCCCGGATTCGGGTTGTCACACCAAGTGACTAGACTATCAATCTTGTATTGATTGTAATTCCCTCAGGCAACCCAAACACACCCTTACTGACCCTGAATGTTTAAGATGTCGAAGTCTTTGTTTTTTGTAACTATAACAACAAAGACTCAATATCTATCATTTTATTATCTTATTTTTTGTTGCTGATCGTAAGAAAAAGTTGTTATGATCACTTACGTCAGATAATTCACTTAGGTTATTTGTATGTTCAAACAGGGGGAGTCTCTTAGGCCATGATTTAATGCTCAACAGTCTTTGACTAGAATTTGAACATAAAATTGAATGAGTATATAATTCTTAGCTAAGTGAATATACTCAAGGAGTCATGTCATATTCAAAGTTCGTTAGAGACTAAATATTCTCTCACCGTGTCTTGAAGGAGACAGAGAAGACTTGAACCAAAGAAGATGGACATGAAGTTGGAACAAAGTTCAATAACATCATAACCAAATGATTGAAACTCGCTATCTTTGTTTATTATTTGTTGTAATCAGTATGTAAGAAGAAGTCATTATGTTAACTTATTATTGATTGACTTTGTCTTTTTTCTATCCGGATAAGGGAGGTTGTTGAGCGAATTTAGTGTCTAATTGTCCTTACTACACGATATTTATGAAAAAACATCCTAAGTGGAAAACAAGTCATTGAGTTTAAATAAGATCATCGAGTCTTCCTCAAGAATTTCTTTAAAAGTCTAGAAGAAAGACTCATCATAACCTAATGTGGATCTCAGCGAGTGCGAAAAGTACAAAGACCAGGATTATGGAGTGAGTGAGTGATAACAATGAATCACTGACTAAATACTATTTCTAAAGGAACAAGTTGATATATGGGTTGGAACTTCAATCTAGAGGTGCAAATAAACCGGATAAAACCGGATTCGGATTTGTTAAAACCGATTTTGATGTTTTTTGGAAAACCGGTTTCGGATCGGATCAATTTTAACCGAATCGGTTTTTTCGGTTAAAAATGTTCGCATAGTTTTTGGTTAAAAAGTTTCGTTATCGGTTTTTTTGAATCGGTTTTTCGGTTAAAAATGTTAGGATCGGGTTTTTTTGGTTAAAAACGTTCGTATCGGTTTTTCTCGGAATTTATTTACTAACATTAAAAAAAATACAACCATAAAACATTAAAAATACCACAATAATTTTTATTTCAACAAAACAATCATACAACTTCGTAATTTTGATTTAAACACTACAATAAAACAACCATAATCACTAATACATTGCGAGATTCGGCATGGCCATCACCCGAAAAATATTGGTATACTTCAAGTATGTCGAGCTTCGCCATTGCCATCACCCGTTATACTCAAAGTAAATCCTCTAAATATTCTTCTACATCTACGGCTTTAACTGCTATATCTTCAAACTCACCTTCGTCTAATTCGGTAGTTGGAGGTGATATCCCTAATTCAACTTCTTCGTTTGCTATAATTTCTTCAACGCCGTTTAATATCGGACATTCCAACGATGTTTCATGTTATATCCTCTCTACTCCGTCCAAATAATCTTTCAGACATACACATACTTCCACGAATTAAGGGGTAAGTCTTGACCTTCTTTCGGATATAATTCTACCGCTAACCGAAAAAGCTGATTCGGAAGCTATCATCGAAGCTTGAATCGTAAATAAGTCACGAAACATAGCGGCTAAAATTAGATAAGTTAACTCCATTTTTTTCCATCATGCCTGTTGATCCGAAACTTAGATCGATTAAGCTTTTGTATTATCGATAATTGTTAAAGTATAATACATAGAGAAACTTTGTGTTTTCAACAATCTAAGTGTTATGCGGAATTAACACTTAGAACAAAGAACAAAAAACAAAGCACGTATACCAAACCTTCAACTTCGATTAATAATGATCACGGTGAACAATGTAATTGTAAGTGTATCAAACATATAACCTAAGGCCTCCTTTTATAGACATAAGGAGCCTTGTACATTAAACTATCGTATCAATTATTCTAGGAAGATATTAGAAGATAAACATAACAAAATACAATATTCCTATACATCTTCCTAACTTAACAAACGTCTTGACTTTGACATCTAATAAGTCTTGACAGTGGCTTGATTCTTCTCGTCTGCGCCTAATCTGTCAGCGGCTTGATAACATTATGTCATCGGCTTGATGCAATGTGTCCGCGGCTAGATGACTTGGCTAATTTTATTCCCAACAATCCTCCCCTAAACTTGATAATTACCCTAATCATCAAGTTTCTGAATAAAAACAAAATATAGAGAGGATTCTTACAAACAAACCTATTCTTCTTTGATCTGGGAATGAATAAACTTTAAAAAGTCAATGCCAACGTCACTTGTATTGTCAACCTTAAGCTTGGTACATACCATCTTCTTCAATAAGTCTTGTGATAGTGGATAAACCATGTCTATCAACAAATACTCAACAAACTTTCGAGTGCAAAGATAGTATACACCAACAGCTGAATACAAACGCCACTCTAAGCCACTCAAATCATCAAGATCCAACCAAGTTGGATCTGGTTCATCATGGGCAAACATTCACTTGAATGTTGTCCATATTTTATTACCACCAAATGAAGAAGGAGCCTCAACATCATATTTCTCATTCATCAATCCCTATAAAGTCTCAAAATCTTCTCTATCCATACTTGCAAATAAAGGGATCAAAGAAGTGAAAACATGTACCTTATCACCAAACCTGGTGATCTTCCAAAAACCACAAGAATCTTCTTCATACTTCACAATCGGGTTCTTGAAATCAAGAGGTACAAAACAAAAATATCAGAAGCTTCCAAGGGTGAAAGCTCCATGTTCTTCTTCAAACCTGCTTCATTATACCTTGCATCATAGGGATCAAAGGTTGAAAACAAAATTTTTTCTCCCTTCTTCACTGGTCTAGGAGTAATTGATGCCTTCTTCATCTTCAACTCCTCTTTAATCTCTTCTTGTCTCTCAACAGAAAGCAACCTAAAAGTGTTTTCTTCACAAACACGATCCCAAATTGGATAGGTAATAAATTCCAACTACTCAAATGATAACTTCCTTAGCTTTGTGTATGTCTAACCTGTTTGGTGACATCTAATAAGCATATAATACAATTCCCATCCTGCAGTCTTGTTCTTTGTCAATACTTTGTTTGTCCTATTATCCAAAATGGTCTTGCAATCCTTCTGAACTCTCAGCAAAAACTCTAACCCCTAAACTTTCTCAGTCAAAGTTCTATCAGGATTATTCAATACTTCATCCTCATACCTAAAATATAAACAAGGAATGGTAGGTATATCAAAATCAACTTGCAGCTTAAGTTGCTTAAGTCTTTCCAAAGTTGCCTCACCCTCTCCATACTCCAGTTTTTCTGGTTCTTCTTCCATATTTGCATTAGAACCATGACCATTACTTTCTTCTTCATCACTATCACTATCTCTACTCAAACCCTCAGAATATGAGCTAATCTGAGCTTCTATATTCCCTTTCATAAGTCCTTTTTGCTCCTGTTCTTGAACCTGTTGGGCCAACATGGCATCAAACTTAACCTGGGCTTGGTCTTTAGGGACCTCTATTTCCACCATTATTGCTTTTCCTTTATCCTTGGAATCTATAACATGCAAAGTAGATAGGGATACCTGTGAAGAAACATTTTTTAATCACCAAAGATGGTTGGGATACATCTATGGGTTTGTCAGCGGCTACCAATGAAGTGTGTGCGTGTAGAATGGTCTTGTCAGCGGCTGACCCTGTTTCTTGCTGTTTCATTAACTCCACAAAAGATAGCTGCTTTAGGCACCTCTACTTCCACCATTATTGCTTTTCCTTTATCCTTGGGATCTATAACAGGCAAAGTAGATAGGGATACCTGTGAAGAAACTTCTTTAATCACCAAAGATGGTTGGGATACATCTATGGGTTTGTCAGCGGCTACCAATGAAGTGTCTGCGTGTAGAATGGTCTTGTCAGCGGATGTGACACCCTAGAATCGAGGTCATTAACGTTACCCTAAATTACGCTAATTTTTGAAATTTTTAATAAATTTTAATTTCTATATTTATAAGTATTTTGGTTAAAGCCGATGTTCGAGGTTATAATTTTTACAATTGACGATTCAAGAAGGACGATGACGATTACGATCCCGAGGGATGCCCAATTTTATATAATTTTTGACGATTTATCGATAACGTAATTTTTCGAGAATTTTATTTACGGTTCGTGTTAAGTTGAGTCGGGTGAGTTTTATAGCCTTCCGAGTACATTTAAAGTATCCCAAAAATATTTTGGAGCGTTCGGGAAGATTTCCGACTCCCGTAAAATTTTCAAAATTGACAAATGAGTCGAACCCGCAAAGTTTTGAGGACGTTTTCAACTTAAGGCCAAAAGAAACCAAATATTGCAACTAGGTCCCTCCCAATCCACCAAAAAGGCCAAAAGTGACACAAACACAAACACATAGAAAATTTTCACCAAAAATAATCAAACACTCCCTCTCTTGCCCTCTCTAGCCGACGGTTACCCCCAAAACACCAAGAAATCCATCAAAAACTTTTTTTCACTTGATTTTCATAAAAATTAAGGTTAGACCACATCTAATTTGGTCATTCCCTACATTTCTATGTGCTCAAATCCCACATGCACTAACAAAAATTTTCCAAAATTTTTCAAGATGATCCAAATTCGTTTTTGTGGCTAAATGTTGTAATGCATGTTAAATTTATGAGTTATGGAAGCATAAACACCAAGAAAACCCACCAAAATCAATTTGGTTGTGGTGATTGGGTCACCCAAACCCCACGGCACAAGGGGTGTTTGGGGAGCCATGATGGTTGTTGGATTTTGAGCTTATCCTAGTGTTTGGTTATGTGTTTAGTGATGTTATACATAGGTTTAGGTGATTGCATGTTTGATTTCTTTGATTTTTGATTTTGAGATTGGTTGATCAATAGGGGTAGGACTGAAATTTGGTGTTAGGATATGTTTGGGAAGGCTTAGGATGATTCCTAGAGGTGGTTAGAAGGTTTGGAATCGAGTCTAAGCATGTTTTTGGTATGGTCATTTTTAGGCAGAAACTTTATGCTCATTTTATAAAAATTATTTTTTTTCCAGGTCTTGAAAACTAAATGTAGTTATAGAGGGTCTCTTTGTCTTTAATTTGTTATAAGGTAGAGCCCGTGACTCAAAATGAGCTAAAAGTTATGAGGTTTTAAAGATCGAGTACCGGGAGACGAGGACTTTCATAATCCGGATTTATGTAAAGTTTTAGTCAAATCCCGAGGGTCACAAGTATGAATTGGTAAATGGTCAAGGGTCAAAATTTAGTCCCAAACCTGTATAAATGAGTCTATAAGTTGACTTAGGTGTCAAAGAAGTCAAAGGTACTTTTCATATAGGTCAAAATTGGTCGAAGTGCAATTTCAGCCCGTGAAATGTAGTTTTGGAAAAGCATCGAGTAACGAGTCGTAAAAGCAAAAACTTTTATTGGGCTTAAAAACATGTTATCTACAGGTCTTATAGGATTTTTGAGAATTTTGTCAAATTTTATAAGTGTGGTTAAACATGGTAAAACATCCCGTACTTTAGTCAAGTACCGGCGAGAATGGATAAAATTGGATAACGTAAGTAATGAGAACGAATGGTATAAAATGAGTGATGCTTGTTATTTTGTTTTTGGCGTGAGTTATACTTGTCCTAAGTGACTAGTGTATATGTATTTTATACAGTACCGTAAGTATTTAAAATGAGATTACTCATTACGCGTTATTTGTGATAGGTGTTGATTTAACCGGGCATCCGTTTCGTCGTCAGTGATCATCCCTCGAACTACCGACTACTTAAGATATAAGGTGTGAATTTATAGCCTCGCTTATATTTATTTCAAATTGTTTTACCCGCGAGGGAAATGCATGCTAGTTTTTAAAAGGAACGTATATCATGAATGATTGTTAGACCCGAAAGTTGCCTTAGAAATTGTGTTGAGTACCAAAGTTGCAAAAGTCCCTAAAATCATGAACTATTAACTATTGTCCTGCCCTCGAGTAGGGGGAAATAGCCGCTTATGAAATTTGTAGTACTACGGGGTTAGCGACCCAATGCTAGCCGAGAAGCTGTACTTTTAGTAAGTTCTGCGGTAGATTATTTTGTATGAGAAATAAGGTATAATTGCAACTGATGCCTTTAGAAGGGGCACTGGTTTCATCTGAATCACGCCGGTATTATTTACGCGGGTGATTGAGTTAACGGATTAGTGTCATGAGCTTAAACACAATTGTCAGTATCCTGATTATAGTTTGTTTGATCGACAAGACTATAAATGATCACGAATGGTTTTTATTTTATATACGTTCAAATTGATTGTAAAACCTATGAATTCCACTCAACGTTTTCGTTGACCAAAATTTTGGCATGTGTTTCAGGTAACCGTTGAGGTGTAGGATGGAGCATGCATGGGATGGACGTTGTGTGTATGGCTTGGAGTCCGCTTGTTTTTCCTCCTTTTTCTACTTAAACATTTTAAGTTTAATGTTATGTTGTTGTAAAACTGAAAGTCTTGGGTTGAGATTCATGGGGACCGAAAACGCTAAACTCTGTTGTACCAAATTGGGGTTGGAAAAACCGTGGACATGTACCATCTAACAATTTTAAATTCAAGTTTTAAGTTGACGTCTTTTTAGCGTCGTTTGATATATCTTGTGTGCAATGAATACTGTGTAGCACCCATTGTTGTAGTTCCGCTGCGCATAGCAATTGTGGGGGTGTTACAGATTGGTAATCAGAGCCACGAGTTATAGAGAACTAGGTCGTTTTTGAAAATCCTAAACTATAACTTTTGGTGTCGTAAGAAATGGTCCAAGCACACACAACTATCCTGCATGGCTCCGGTAAGATTTATTGTTGTATTTATGGCATTTGACGTATACTTTTGAGTGAAGTATATATGTGGGTAATTATTACGTAAGTATGGAATTACTATATGTAGACGTTGAATTTTACGTGGAATATCCGACATCGTAATTGTTGTATTAATCATGCATGAGCATCATATTATTACATTTCGGGCATATGTACCACCTTTGCATTGCATTTGCATGCATGTATTTATAATTATTGTATAATTACTTATGTACCCTCCGAAATTCGCTGTTATTGCAGGAATGGCCGAGGTACCGCCTAACGATAATGGAGACGATTACGTCGTAGGTCACGAAGGGGGACCGTTTCCTCCGAACCCGCCGGACAATGATAATGGATGGATCGCTCCAGAAGACGAAATAGGGCCGGAAAACGACAATGGCGAAAGTGAGGTGGATAATTTTAGCATGAGTAGTGACGAGAGTGAGGATTCTGAGGAAGAACCCGAGGAGCTAATGGATGATGGCATTCCCGAGGATGCCGTGGGCCAGACCGAACCCGATTTGTTTCAATCTCCGAATTCACCGAAGGGTTATGAAGTACCACCGACCGGTCGTTATGAGCAGCAACCCTTTAATCGCCCGATGGACAATTGTAAGGATTATTTGAGAACAGTGCCAGGATTGGTTAGAGTAAGTGATGGGAGCAGTGGAGAGTCCAGTAAATCATCCAAGTCGCCATCGATTCATGAGAATATTGCAAGGGTCTACTTTCCGAGACCGAGACACTACTGGGATCCCGCAGGTCGTTTGAGTAGGATGGAGAGGTTGATGTATGAGCGATTTGTAGTTGAGACCAGGGTAATTAGGAGGTTTGATAAGAATGAAAAGGAACATCAAAAACTGTTGGAAAGGACTGCAAGAGTTGAGTATGATGGAAATGTGAACACAAGTGACATCAACAGTTTAAAATCAATGGTTGCAAATTTAAGTGCTAGTCTTGACCGTGTGAGGGAAGATCAGATGAGGTTGTCGAGGATGCAGAGTTGGGAGCATCGTGTGAGAGATTCATTGCTCCCGGATTGGAGATTCGTGGACGATTTGGAGATGGAGGCGAATGACTTCATGATTCAGCCGCCTACTAGAGGTGCTTGTATTACGGTGGGAAGTCAGGTAGCGATTGAGTGTGGATCCACATCAGGGACGAAAAAGGAAATGGAATGTGGGCCGGATGAGAAAGGAAAGAGAAAAATGGATGATGTGGATGAGGACGATAGTGATGAGGAACCTGAGGAAGACGACGACGAGCCGCCATCCAAGAGGCCGTGTGGATCACCACATGCCTAGTTACTTGTTTTATATTTTCTTTGATCATTGTAATAGAACTGTTTTAGACTCTTTGTATGATGGTATTATGACGAGAAACTCAAGTACTTGAAGTTTTATGGTGAACGATTGTAGTGGCAATACTTGTCATGATTTTGGTTAATTATCAATACAATCTACGTTACCTTTCATGATCTGTGATATGTCTTAAATTTGATCTTTTGTGATGTGAATTGATGAATATTAGTAACTCCGTAGTGATGTGTCGTTGTATGTATATTATGTCTGGGAAACTTGATATGTATACTTACATTGTTTTTCTATTTTCCCTGTCTTGCAGAAAGAGATATTCGATAACACCATGCCTCCAAAGTTGACTACCGATCGTGTTAACACCATGATTCAGGAAGCTATAGCAAATGCGTTGGAAGCGGACCGAGCTGGGAGAAATCAGGATCCGGGAAGGAACGCGGGGAGACAGCAAGCCCCGAGAGTGTGTACCTATTCTAGCTTTATGAAGTGCGGTCCCACGCAGTTCCGTGGAACGGGTGGAGCTTTAGAACTTAGACGATGGTTGGAAAAGGTTGAAAGCACGTTCGAAATCAGTGGTTGTGCAGAAGCGGATAAAGTGAAGTTTGCAGCGGCTACGTTTCTTGATGATGCGTTAAGTTGGTGGAATACCCAGGTAGCTACGGTTGGATTGGCTGTAGCGAATGCAAGGACGTGGAATGCGACAAAAGCTCTGTTGACTAAGAAATTTTGCCCAGAGGAGGAATTGGGGCAATTGGAGGATGAGTTGAGGCACTTGACCTTGAAGAACAACGATATAGCTGCCTACACTAGGAGGTTTAATGAGTTAAGTCTTTTGTGTCCGGATATTTTTGCCAATGATGCCAAGAAAATGAAACAGTACATTAAGGGTTTATCCAGCAATATCAAAGGTGAAACAACTTCGTCAAAACCTGGAACGTTTGATGAAGCGGTTCAAATGGCTCACGCTTTGATGGACGTCAAGCTTCAGGACAAGCAGAACTACATTGCTGAAGGCAACAAGAGGAAATGGGAAGCGGCACAAAGCAACCAATCCCAAGGCCAGAACCGAGGTGGAAATCGAAACAACCATGGGCCGAACCGTAATCAGCAGTTTAATCAAAGAAGGAACGAAGGGATGAGGGCAGTGACGAACCCTAGAGGTGTGAAAGTGAATCCACATTGTGGTAAGTGCAATTTGTATCATGTTGGAAATTGCCCGCCTGCATGCGGCAAGTGTGGGAAAGCAGGTCATAGGACATCTGGTTGCCGAACGGGAGGAGTAGCCACTGGGGCTAATGCTATCAGGACGAGAGGATGTTATGGTTGTGGAGAAAGGGGTCATGTGCAAGCGAATTGCCCGAAGGCAGGAAACAAGCAGGGAGGCAACAATGCGGCTGCTGTGTATCAAGTGGGAACGGCTGATAAACCACAGGGTCCCAATGTGGTTACCGGTACGTTTTTGCTAGACGCTTGTTATGCTAGTATTTTGTTTGATTCTGGCTCCGACAAGAGTTTTGTAGATGTTAAATTTAGTCGTCATATTGATAGAGAACCGGTGTTGTTAACGACTAGTTATAATGTTGAGTTAGCCGATGGAAAAATTGTTAGCACGAATTCTATACTGAAAGGGTGTACCTTGAAGTTAGGAAATTACGCTTTTAAAATCGACTTGATGCCTATAGAGCTAGGATCGTTTGACGTGATTGTGGGAATGGATTGGCTAATGGCGCACAGTGCTATGATCGTCTGTGGCGAGAGATTAGTTCAGATTCCGTTGAGGAATAGGGTTTTGACGGTTAAGGGAGACGAATGCACTTCTCGGTTGAAAGTGATTTCGTGTTTGAAAATGATGAAGTACGTAGAGAGCGGATGCGATGTGTTTTTGGCACAAGTTTCGAGTGATGGTGATATAGAGGCGAGGATTGAAGAGGTACCAGTTATTTGCGAGTATCCAGACGTTTTTCCAGACGAGTTGCCAGGTTTACCGCCTACCCGTGAGGTCGAGTTTCGAATTGATTTAGTGCCAGGAGCTGCGCCGGTTGCACGTGCACCTTATCGCTTAGCACCATCTGAGTTAAAGGAGTTATCGGATCAACTGAAGGAGTTGATGGACAAAGGATTTATTAGGCCGAGCTCATCACCTTGGGGAGCGCCAGTGTTGTTCGTAAAGAAGAAAGATGGTTCGTTTCGGATGTGTATTGACTATAGGGAACTCAATAAGCTGACGGTTAAGAATCGGTACCCATTGCCGAGGATTGATGATTTGTTCGATCAATTGCAAGGTTCCAGTGTATACTCAAAGATCGATTTAAGATCAGGGTATCATCAACTGCGTGTAAGAGAGGAGGATATTCCTGTAACTGCCTTTCGTACGCGGTATGGACACTTTGAATTTCGAGTGATGCCGTTTGGGTTGACGAACGCGCCTGCTGTATTCATGGACCTTATGAATCGCGTGTGCAAGCCGTATCTAGATAAGTTTGTTATTGTTTTCATCGACGATATACTTATTTACTCTAAAAGTAAGGAGGAGCACGAGAAGCATCTGAGGAAGATTTTGGAGTTGTTAAGGAAGGAGAAACTGTATGCAAAATTCTCTAAGTGTGAGTTTTGGTTGGAATCAGTGCAGTTTCTAGGTCATGTGATTGATAGTGAGGGAGTTCGTGTAGATCCTGCTAAGGTCGAAGCGATCAGAGAATGGTCAGCACCGACAACGCCGACTGAAGTTCGACAATTCCTTGGTTTAGCTGGGTATTATAGAAGGTTTATTGAAGGATTTTCGTTGATTGCAAAACCATTGACAAGGCTTACTGAAAAGAATAGGGTGTATGAATGGGGAAATGAGGAAGAACTTGCTTTCAAAACGCTTAAGGATAAGTTATGTTCCGCACCGATTTTATCATTGCCTGAAGGAACCGAAGACTTCGTAGTGTATTGTGATGCATCTCGTAAGGGTTATGGAGCGGTATTAATGCAACGTGAAAAGGTGATAGCTTACGCGTCGAGGCAACTAAGGAAGAACGAGGAGAACTACACGACGCACGATTTGGAATTAGGAGCGGTAGTTTTTGCGTTGAAGTTGTGGAGACACTATCTGTATGGGACGAAGTGTGTTGTATTCACTGACCACAAGAGTTTGCAGCACATTAGATCAAAAGGAGTTGAATATGCGACAGAGACGATGGGTTGAACTAATAAGTGATTACGACTGTGAAATTCGCTACCACCCTGGAAAGGCGAATGTTGTAGCGGATGCACTGAGTAGGAAGGAACGGGAGAAACCTTTGAGGGTTAGAGCTTTAGTGATGACTGAGAGCGTTGACTTAACCGAAACTATACTAAAGGCTCAAGAGAGAGGACTAATGAAAGAGAATGTTGAAGCCGAGAATTTGGGGCGAATGTTAAAACCTCTTTTCGTGATTAGGTCAGACGGACTGAGATATTTTGAGAATCGGATTTGGCTACCACTGTGTTCATCTGAGGAAGGAAAGCCTGGAGTTCGAGATTTGGTTATGAATGAGTCGCATAAGTCGAAGTATTCGATACATCCTGGATCGGATAAAATGTATCACGACCTGAAGAAAGTTTATTGGTGGCCGAATATGAAGGCAGATATTGCTCGATACGTCAGTAAGTGTTTGACTTGCGCGAAGGTTCAAGCAGAACATAAGAAACCATCTGGATTGTTGGTACAACCAGAAATCCCAGAATGGAAATGGGAGAAAATCGCCATGGATTTCGTGACGGGTTTACCTAGGACTCCTAGTGGATGTGATATGATATGGGTAATTGTGGATAGGTTAACGAAATCTGCTCATTTCTTACCTATGAAGAAGACGGACAATATGGAAAAACTCGCCAGCGTGTACGTGAAGGAGATCGTCTGTAGACATGGAGTGCCGTTATCGATCATTTCGGATCGCGATAGTAGATTTACGTCGGAATTTTGGAAATCGCTTCAACGTGCGATGGGTACTGAGTTGAGTTTAAGCACGGCTTATCACCCGGAAACTGACGGCCAGAGTGAACGAACTATTCAAACGATGGAGGACATGCTCCGAGCATGCGTGATTGATTTTGGAGGAAGTTGGGAACGCCACTTGCCTCTAGTGGAATTTTCGTACAATAATAGTTATCACGCGAGTATCAAAGCAGCACCGTTCGAAGCATTGTATGGAAGGAAGTGTAGATCGCCTGTGTGTTGGAGTGAAGTAGGGGAAAGTCAATTGACTGGACCCGAAATGGTATTAGAAACGACAGAGAAGATCGTGCAGATCAAGAACCGACTACTTGCTGCGAGAAGCCGACAGAAGAGTTATGCCGATAACCGAAGGAAACCGTTGGAGTTTGAAGTTGGGGATATGGTTATGCTCAAGGTATCGCCGTGGAAGGGTGTAATTCGTTTTGGAAAGAAAGGAAAGTTGAGTCCGAGGTATATTGGACCGTTTAAGATCGTTGAACGAATTGGACCAGTAGCGTACAAGTTAGAATTGCCGACCGAACTTAGTGCTATTCATGACACGTTTCACGTATCGAACCTGAAGAAGAGTTTGGCGGACAAGGAATTGGTGATTCCTTTGGACGAGATTCGACTAGACGACAAAATGCACTTTGTGGAAGAACCTGTGGAAATTATGGACCGAGAGGTCAAGCGGTTGAAGCGTAGTAGGATTCCTATTGTGAAGGTCCGATGGAATTCTAAGCGTGGACCGGAATACACCTGGGAACGTGAGGACTTTTTCAAGGAAAGGTATCCTCATCTGTTCCAGTAGAACGAAATGTGAGTACAAGAAGAGGCGAGCGCCGGGACGTCGCTCTCTTTAAGGAGGGGTGGATGTGACACCCTAGAATCGAGGTCATTAACGTTACCCTAAATTACGCTAATTTTTGAAATTTTTAATAAATTTTAATTTCTATATTTATAAGTATTTTGGTTAAAGCCGATGTTCGAGGTTATAATTTTTACAATTGACGATTCAAGAAGGACGATGACGATTACGATCCCGAGGGATGCCCAATTTTATATAATTTTTGACGATTTATCGATAACGTAATTTTTCGAGAATTTTATTTACGGTTCGTGTTAAGTTGAGTCGGGTGAGTTTTATAGCCTTCCGAGTACATTTAAAGTATCCCAAAAATATTTTGGAGCGTTCGGGAAGATTTCCGACTCCCGTAAAATTTTCAAAATTGACAAATGAGTCGAACCCGCAAAGTTTTGAGGACGTTTTCAACTTAAGGCCAAAAGAAACCAAATATTGCAACTAGGTCCCTCCCAATCCACCAAAAAGGCCAAAAGTGACACAAACACAAACACATAGAAAATTTTCACCAAAAATAATCAAACACTCCCTCTCTTGCCCTCTCTAGCCGACGGTTACCCCCAAAACACCAAGAAATCCATCAAAAACTTTTTTTCACTTGATTTTCATAAAAATTAAGGTTAGACCAGATCTAATTTGGTCATTCCCTACATTTCTATGTGCTCAAATCCCACATGCACTAACAAAAATTTTCCAAAATTTTTCAAGATGATCCAAATTCGTTTTTGTGGCTAAATGTTGTAATGCATGTTAAATTTATGAGTTATGGAAGCATAAACACCAAGAAAACCCACCAAAATCAATTTGGTTGTGGTGATTGGGTCACCCAAACCCCACGGCACAAGGGGTGTTTGGGGAGCCATGATGATTGTTGGATTTTGAGCTTATCCTAGTGTTTGGTTATGTGTTTAGTGATGTTATACATAGGTTTAGGTGATTGCATGTTTGATTTCTTTGATTTTTGATTTTGAGATTGGTTGATCAATAGGGGTAGGACTGAAATTTGGTGTTAGGATATGTTTGGGAAGGCTTAGGATGATGCCTAGAGGTGGTTAGAAGGTTTGGAATCGAGTCTAAGCATGTTTTTGGTATGGTCATATTTAGGCAGAAACTTTATGCTCATTTTATAAAAATTATTTTTTTTCCAGGTCTTGAAAACTAAATGTAGTTATAGAGGGTCTCTTTGTCTTTAATTTGGTATAAGGTAGAGCCCGTGACTCAAAACGAGCTAAAAGTTATGAGGTTTTAAAGATCGAGTACCGGGAGACGAGGACTTTCATAATCCGGATTTATGTAAAGTTTTAGTCAAATCCCGAGGGTCACAAGTATGAATTGGTAAATGGTCAAGGGTCAAAATTTAGTCCCAAACCTGTATAAATGAGTCTATAAGTTGACTTAGGTGTCAAAGAAGTCAAATGTACTTTTCATATAGGTCAAAGAGGTCAAAATTGGTCGAAGTGCAATTTCAGCCCGTGAAATGTAGTTTTGGAAAAGCATCGAGTAACGAGTCGTAAAAGCAAAAACTTTTATTGGGCTTAAAAACATGTTATCTACAGGTCTTATAGGATTTTTGAGAATTTTGTCAAATTTTATAAGTGTGGTTAAACATGGTAAAACAACCCGTACTTTAGTCAAGTACCGGCGAGAATGGATAAAATTGGATAACGTAAGTAATGAGAACGAATGGTATAAAATGAGTGATGCTTGTTATTTTGTTTTTGGCGTGAGTTATACTTGTCCTAAGTGACTAGTGTATATGTATTTTATACAGTACCGTAAGTATTTAAAATGAGATTACTCATTACGCGTTATTTGTGATAGGTGTTGATTTAACCGGGCATCCGTTTCGTCGTCAGTGATCATCCCTCGAACTACCGACTACTTAAGATATAAGGTGTGAATTTATAGCCTCGCTTATATTTATTTCAAATTGTTTTACCCGCGAGGGAAATGCATGCTAGTTTTTAAAAGGAACGTATATCATGAATGATTGTTAGACCCGAAAGTTGCCTTAGAAATTGTGTTGAGTACCAAAGTTGCAAAAGTCCCTAAAATCATGAACTATTAACTATTGTCCTGCCCTAGAGTAGGGGGAAATAGCCGCTTATGCAATTTGTAGTACTACGGGGTTAGCGACCCAATGCTAGCCGAGAAGCTGTACTTTTAGTAAGTTCTGCGGTAGATTATTTTGTATGAGAAATAAGGTATAATTGCAACTGATGCCTTTAGAAGGGGCACTGGTTTCATCTGAATCACGCCGGTATTATTTACGCGGGTGATTGAGTTAACGGATTAGTGTCATGAGCTTAAACACAATTGTCAGTATCCTGATTATAGTTTGTTTGATCGACAAGACTATAAATGATCACGAATGGTTTTTATTTTATATACGTTCAAATTGATTGTAAAACCTATGAATTCCACTCAACGTTTTCGTTGACCAAAATTTTGGCATGTGTTTCAGGTAACCGTTAAGGTGTAGGATGGAGCATGCATGGGATGGACGTTGTGTGTATGGCTTGGAGTCCGCTTGTTTTTCCTCCTTTTTCTACTTAAACATTTTAAGTTTAATGTTATGTTGTTGTAAAACTGAAAGTCTTGGGTTGAGATTCATGGGGACCGAAAACGCTAAACTCTGTTGTACCAAATTGGGGTTGGAAAAACCGTGGACATGTACCATCTAACAATTTTAAATTCAAGTTTTAAGTTGACGTCTTTTTAGCGTCGTTTGATATATCTTGTGTGCAATGAATACTGTGTAGCACCCATTGTTGTAGTTCCGCTGCGCATAGCTGTAGAAATTGATAACCTATGAATCTATGAAGTGGGTTGATGTTTTTCTAGTGAGAGAAACTAGAGAGAGAAAGTGAGAGAAATATATGGAAGATTTTATTACTATGAAATGTGAATGAAACAACAACCAACCCCTTTCCTTAGTGGAAAGGGGTATTTATAGTCCAAGCCAAACATTGGGCTTGGGCCGGTCCATGACAAGCCCATGGACCGGTTCTTACTTAAGTTAATAAGCAAATAATAACTAATTATCTAACTACGAGCTATTACAACATGAATATTATTGTGGAGTGACCGATACTTCTAATATACGTTAAAACGTATTTCTAACAATCTCCCCCTAAGGGAGGTCACTCCACGTTACAAAGTTCTAAACCTAGCATACTATACTAAGTCTTCGTTCTTTAGCTCGTAGTCTTTTCTTCTTTTCTTTCTTTTGTTGTGAATATGTTGATTTGATCTTTTTGGCTTTGACTTGAGAGCATTGTTCTTTGGCCTTTCACGTGCGATCTTTGCCTTTCTTGTGAACTTTGCCTCCTCGTGACTTCATGTTCCACACACTTACATCTTTTTGTTGAATTCTCGAAAGCTTCAGAGTTTGGTACAGCGGAAGACTTCATCTTGAACTTTCTTGAATGTTTGCTGAACTTTGTTGCAAAAGACATAAGCATGTGGGAACGACTTTTACAGGTACACCGCAACACCACCGTCTTCACTGGTACACAGCAACGCCACCGTCTTCAACAGGTACACAACAACGCCACCGTCTTTAACAGGTACACAGCAACGACACGAATAAAATGGCTTTGAACATTTTATTCTAATTCGGTAGCATTTTACCTCCGGTCGGTGAAGACCGTTAGACGATATTAGATATCGTACCCGTGACGGATAGTTTCAATTAAGTAACTTCCTGACAGGATTTCGCGGGTAAACCCGTTCTCTTTATTCGACCGTCCAAAGCTGACTGCGAACATAAAGAGTGAATCACTTGGATAAATTATCCTTGTGATTAAAAGCCGTCAATTCATGAAACCTGGAACAAGTGAATTTCAATTAAGATTTTCACCATCGTTGCTTTCCAGTTGTCACGAGCTCAATTCATAAAGAATCTTGCGCGTTACCTACCAAGTGCTGTTTGATGTTGACACTAGAAGGATTTCCACTCGTCACTGTGGTCAATAAAGAGTCACTCTGAGTGTTCTGGCAAGATCATATGATAATGCGAAGAGGCCTGGAACGAGTTTAAGTTCAATTAAGAATTAAACCACTGTTACCTTCCAGTTTTTCACAAGATTGGTTCTAAAAGAACCGCACGTGTAACCTACCATGAGCTTGTTTGATGTTGGCTCAAGCAGGATTTCCATCTTCATTGTAATACTTGCGTATTACTCGGATGTTCTGGCAATATTACAGGAATACTGCGTAGGACTCATGAAAATCTCTTACTTTTCACAGTGTGTGAGAAAGCAAGGAATAAATGGAAAGTGTCCTAATGAGACTTTTGATGATCTCTTGGCTCTAGACTCGATTGTGCGTTTTGATTTAGTGAGCGATGGCTGGAGAGGAGTGCCACCTTTTCAATACCAGTCTATTCGGAGTGAATAAACCAATAGATAACGTGTTGATCTCCGTGTGATTAAAACAAATACCTTTTGAGAGATATTTGAGTTAGCTGGGGAAGGGTTGTGCATTGCATCACTGGGTCCATGATGTCTTTCTTCAATACCGAGAATCATTAGCAAAAATGACCTCAATAGCATATGTATTGACCCGGTTTCTGCCTAAAGTTGTAAGGAGGGCTTCTTTCTTTACACCCTTTATCTTTACATTTCTTTTTCATTCTTCAACCCCTTCAATGCTTACCAATACGTCATCACTAGCACCTTGTTGTGATTGTTCCAGTGCTAGCTTAAGTACTTGGTCGGCATTCAGCTACGTTCACATTCTTTCTCCATCTTTCCTAGGACTTCTAATTCTAACTTGGGAATTGTCCTTGGGAAGATTCCATCGGCTCTGATGAATCATTGGACTAAACCTATTCCTACCACCCTTTTGTCACCACATCCGTCGTGAATTAAGCGTGTTTTGGGAAGGAATTGCCACCATGAAAAATCATTGAAAATCACCTAAAGTACTTGTGATATTGAAATCAAAAGTTTTGTACCTTAGGTGTTTTGTTCATCAAAAACGCTCCCCCTTAACACGTGCTTTACACATATTAAGTTGGATAATCTTTAAGTCTTTTTCATTTTAGCCAAGTATCATTTAAATCTCCTTAGTCCCATTTTCTCCCCTTATGCAAAATGTTAACCATTAATATTTGGGATATTGAATGGATTAACCGGTCTTTGGGTAAAAATGAAATTGATGTTTGGCCATAGAACACATGATTGCTCCCCCTTAAGTTAATAAGGGATAGTTGTAGTGCTTTAGTATGATATATTTTGAAAGATTTAGAATCTCATGAGAAATTCTTGAAAAATTATCATACCTTAACACTACAACAAGCCATTAAGGCACATTATTCACAAATATACATATTCACAAATAATACCAATATAGAGTGACCTGAAATGTTCGACCCTTCAGATGGATCGTTGCAGTGTCCTGTAGTGCACTCCATATGGTCTACCACCCACAAATCTTTCCAAGCTCCTCATCAATCTACGTTCACGGAGCTTCTGATCGATCTTCTTGATGACATACTTTGCCATCTGCCGGTAACCTGGATGCCAATCCTCCGTCATTTCTGGCAAAGTTCCACCCGAGTTCAGATGCTCCAACTTGTCTCTGACTTGTATAAGAGTGCCATCACTATACTTGTGGAGCTCCCCCACCCTCATAAACTTCATCAAACCTCGACTGTTTAAGTAGAAGATGCCGGAATTCGGGACAGAAATGCCGGTATAGGGACATCTTGCTACATGTTGAGGTAACACTTGATTCACAGGACGGGTTAAATTGAGCTTCCTCTGATAGCTTTCGACTCCCAACTGAAGATCTTCAACTCGTGTCTTGATGACAACGCTTCGTGTGAACATACGAAGTGTTGTATTCAAAGCAATGAGATCTTCACGAGGAATATGGGTGAGTTGATCTCTGGTCATCAGAAGCAGCATATCTTCAATATCCTCAAGGCGAATGATGGAAAAATCTCCCTGCTGGATTTTGTATTCCCTGTCATCCTCCCTTTTCAAACGAATCTCCGTCACATGATAGTAGCCATTCTTGGCTTCTGTTTTCATCCCTAAAATGCTGGAGATGCGGATATCGGATCTAACTGAGCTTCCAGAATTGACTAAGAAGCAACACCTGTATGCCCTTCTGACTCGTTCGTCCCAATGAGATGCACCTATGACAGCATACATATCATAATTACGATTTATCTTAGGGACCCAGAGTCGGTTTACCTTTTCCTCGATGAAGGGTATTGTCCCCCAGTTGGCAGCTTTCAGCAATGTCAGGGATGTTGCGTATTTTGATGACCCCTTGAGTAGATACACCAGATCATTGGTGACAAAGAAGTCAAGAGCAATCTGATTATCTTGATCCATTGGAGGTGGAGCTCTTACTGATTCATGAAGACCTGGCCGTTGAACGGTATTCAGAGCCTTCAGTATCTCCTCGGCATAATATTCGAACTCCATTTGGGTCAACCGGGTTTTGGCGCGAAGTCTTTTATCCTTCAGTACTTTCTTCACCAATGATGGAGTAACCGAAGTCTTATACTCATGAGCAAGAAATGCACATAAGTCAATCGGACTTCGGATACGAAGATACAAGACCTCTTTGTCGGCGTCGGTGATCGGATCATACTGCGCTGCTACCGTGATCCAAGCCTGTGGTGGAGCAGTCTCGTCGATTTCCAACGTGTCCTCCCAGTTCCTTGTGCTTGGTTCAGGAATAGTAGATTGTGGGTTTTGTTGCAGAGGAGTAGAGACGTGAACATCTGCTTGTTCAGATTCAGGCATTTCAGCAGTGTCATGGACGGGTGAGTGTTGTGCAGCTTCTGGTTCGGTAACCGATTCTGCAATCACAGGAGTAACAACACAAGAACTAACGGGGTTAGTGGTAACAGGTATTGATTTATGGATAAATGTACCAGGAATAGATGACCCTGTAGTGGCATTCACGTCATGGCGCCACTTCGATCGTTTGGATTCCGTGGATGTAGACTTCTCCTTTGGTGCTGCATCTTTCTTTGACTTGGTGCCAGACTTAACCACTTTCTTTGAGCTGGCGCCCTTATCCCCTTTCTCACGCTGTTCACCTTTATCCGCATTGCTCCCCTTAACACTCTCCTGGTGACCATCACCACCATCATTACCATCATTATCATCATCTCCATCCTCATCATCATCATCCTCATCCTCATCCTCATCTTCATCATCATTATCACTATCGTCCTCATCATCCTCATCATTCTCATCCTCATCCTCCTCCTCATTCTTATCTTCTTCTTCTTCTTCTTCCTCCTCTCCACCAGTACCCTCGTCTTCCTCACTCTCTTCCCGTTCTTCTTCAGGGAGAATGTGGTAGGGTACCACACTTCCAAACGTCTTGAACAACCTATCATCCTCCATGATAGCGTCATTCAGGGATTTGAAGAGAGCCCGTTGTTTCCTCGATTTATCAAACGATCCAAGTTCCTTCATTCGAGCCTTAAGGATCTTCTTCAGTTCAAAATCCGTCAAGTCATATGCGATCTTGTAGGCGGCTTCTGAAGGATTGGATGACTTGATCATCAAGTTATCAGCAGCAAGCGTCTTCAAATCATCACGCAGTTTAGGCATTAGGGATTCAACAGAGTCTTTCACTTTCTGCTCAATAGTAGCTTCAAGAGCTTCTTTTTGCTCTTTAAAGTCATCCTTAATAGCTTTAAGTCTTGCAATTCGTGCTTTATGCCTATTAGCTTCATCCCTTTTAACCTGAGCAAGTTCCTCTGCATGAGCTTTACGTGTAGCTTCCATGTCTGCAGCGAACTTGGCAATCAACTCTTCTTGAGCCTTCTTAGATGCTTCTTCACTTTGAGCACGTCTTTGTAACTCTTGGCGAAGTTCATCCATTTCGCTCTTTTGTTTATCCATGTGTTTATCCAACATCTCGGCCATCACTATTGCTGCCATTGTAGATGTTGCAGAGCTGCTCTGGGTTGAGGGAATAGGCTCGGTTGTGACTGCGGTGCTAAGGATGGGCTTTGGTGGTGGTGGAGGAAGTGGTGTAGAAACCTGTTTGGTTGGTAAGGGTTGAGTTGGTGGAGGTTGAGTTGTTAAAGGTTGAGTAGGTGGAGGAGGTGGTGTAGAAACAGGGATTGATGGCTCCTTCGAAGTGGAATAATTTTCAGGTGACCCAAACTCATCAACATCATGAGGTTCAATATACTCATCCTCAACGTCTACTCTTACACCTGAACCACTACCACCAGTATCTTTCCTACTCCTTTTAATGGCTATCTTCATCATTTGTTGTTCAGCTTTATCAAGAGTAGGATCAACAATGTTTTCTTCGTCACGCAGACGCATCTCATCAGCCTTACCCTTTCCTTTCTTACCCTCTGTCTTCTTCTTCTTGGTTTTGGGCTCAGGTAAATCTGCTTGCTTCCTTTTACCTTTGCTTTTAACCGTGGTAGATGAGTCTTCACCTGCTAGAAGGCTTGCTCGTTGTTTCTCAATTTCCGTGAGCAAGTTCTTGTAATCATCAGATTCAATGATCTCATCGGTCAGAAGATGACTGGGAATGGGACCAGGAATAACCGTATTCGAATGAGTCTCCTGCCTTAAGTCTACCAAATCATCATCATCTATCATGTGGTGACGACTACCTGCAAGCTTGTTAATGGATGCATCGTTTTCCATAAAGTAATGTATGATCAACTTAATAAACCTAGGGTACTGGTAAGTTTTGATTTTACCCTTTGTGTTAGTAAAGAGTTGAAAAGTAAACTCCTCCCACAGCAGTGATGCATAATCAATACCCATACCTTTGAACATACCATAAAACATCTTGATGATTGGTGGACGAACAGCATCATACCCAGTTGTTTTGGGTGTCAAGCATCGGCTAAGAATCCCAAAAATAGCTTTCCATGGTTGACCAATTTTGGCAGTAGTAAACTCAGACGGGGTTCGTATGTCAAGACATCCAATGGCGGTGAACATCTCCATCATCTGGTCCTTGGTTGGGTTGGGTGAGTATGATGGTAGACCTTTAAGTATCGGTCGAAACCCAAAGATCTTCCTGAAGTCTGACACAGTAAGCGTCTGCTGCTTGTTGTCCAAGGAAAAAGTGATCTTGTTCGACGTCCTCTCTTTGGTAGCCCAGAACTCGTAAAGGTAGTCATAGGGCACCGAAGCACTTCTCCTTAGCGCATACTTGAAATGAGATTTATCAAGCATGGCTGTAGCTACCTTAAAGCCATTATGGGTAGAGTGAGATACCTCCTTCAGACGGTAGTTGTTTGGAACAAACTTAAGAGTCTTGGCTTCAGCAATGGCGGCAGCTCTGTCGTCTTGTAGTTGTTGTACGGTAGGGTTAGTCATCGTCTCTGCTTAAGATAAAACACAAAGGTTGATACAAACAAGTATGAATATCATTATGACTTTAAACCTAAGCATTGTACATATGACATAATCCCTTAAGCTTTGAAATCATTCAAACATCTTCTAATCGGAATAATTAGCCTATGTGGAATAAAATCCCTATTCTGAATAAAGGCCTATTCGGAACATTTGGCTATGCAGAATAACAGCTCTATTCGGAACATTAGGCTATGCGGAATAAAAGCACTATTCGGAACATTTGGGCTATGCGGAAAAAAATTCCTCCATTCGGAACATTTGGGCTATGCGGAAAAAATTCCTCCATTCGGAACATTTGGGCTTATGCGGAACATTTCCTATTCGGAACATTTCCTATTCGGAACATTTCCTATTCGGAACATTTCCTATTCGGAACATTTCCTATTCGGAACATTTCCTATTCGGAACATTTCCTATTCGGAACATTTCCTATTCGGAACATTTCCTATTCGGAACATTTCCTATTCGGAACATTTTCTTATGCGGAACTTTTGCCCTATGCGGAACTTTTTGCCCTATGCGGAACATTTTGGCCTATGCGGAAAATTTACCCTATGCGGAACTTTTTGCCCTATGCGGAACTTTTTGCCCTATGCGGAAAATTTACCCTATGCGGAACATTTTCCTATGCGGAACTTTTTCCCTTATGCGGAACTTTTGCCTTATGCGGAAAACTTTTCTATTCGGAAAAATTTTCACCATGCGGAAAGTTGTTCTTACGCGGAAAGTTTTGCAACAGTTACAATTTTTTCTAATTAGGCACTTAATCCGTTTGTTTCAATTGATCTAAAGGCAAAAATAGTGCAATTAAACCTATTCCGAGTCATCCCCAGGCAAAACCCCCATTTAATCAAACCCTAATTAATCATTAATTTGATTCGATTGATTTTCCACCTTAATCAGTTAATTAACTTGATGTATATGAAAAATAGATCCGATTTAATACCTTTTTGTGATCTTGATCTGAGAATGAGATGTTCTTGTTACTTGTTTGTTTGATTTCGTGAGTTTGAGTGGAAAGATATCAATGGCGGCAAGTATAGATGTAAACAGTGAATGATTAGAAACAAAACGGGGGGGGGATAACATTTGACTAGGTCAAAGTTTTCCACAAGTTTGACAAGTTGTCAACTTTGCCCCCTCAATTTTTCTTTTTGCTTCAATCAATCATTCCAAGTTTTGATACTAGCCATTTTGACCCTATCTTATGTTAACTAATCGAGCCTTAGTGATTAAATTAACTTAACACAAGCACCAAACTATCCACGACAAACTTATAAGCAACAACATTACAAATGCCAAAGCAATCCAACCATTAACCATTAAGCTTTGTGAGTTTCCTTGAAAACTTTTGAAGATCTTTTTGATGTGAAAGATGATGAAACATTTTCTCCCCCTTAAACGATGACCCGTTTTCTATTTAAAGAGCTGTAGTCATTGTTTAACGAGGCACATGATGATGAAAAACATTTCCCAATTGATTTCTTGAAAAAGTTTGATTCGTGGTGTCAATAAGATTTCTCTTATTTTAACAAATTAATGCACTGAGACGTACACAAATTCGTGTCAGACCAAGTTATAAAGTAAACTTGATCCCTTTGCATGATTTGGCTTGTAAATCACGCCCGAGAAAATTAATTCCCGTTCTGAGCCAACGTTTTCCAAGGAAATACGTGACTTTAATATGAAAACCGGGTTGCAGTCTGAAATAACTACAAGCCATAATGGGCATGTTTTAAAAATGTACAACTTTTATACGGACTCTATTTATGGCACCGTGTCAATATTGATCGACATTTCTAAGGCCGTAAATATTACCGTACTAAAAGACATGCCCGTTTTAAACGAAAAATATTTTTGGTTTTTCTTGATTTTATAATTTTTATGGTTTTTATAGGTTTTATATTTTTTATGGTTTTTCTTGGTTTTATATTTTTTATGGTTTTTCTTGGTTTTATATTTTTGTATTTTTCTTTTGTGGTTTATATATTTACGATAATATACATGATCACAACCAAAGGATACTCTGAATAGTTTACCACGACTATTCAGCTGATTCTTCTGCCAACTCTTTGAGAGTCGCTGGAGTGAATGATTTCATGCCAAGCTTGTCGATCAAAAACTCGATTCGTCCTCGATCTAAGGCTTTGGTGAACATATCCGCCAGCTGGTACTCAGTAGTGACAAAATACAGCTCGATCACTCCGTTCTCCACCTGCTCCTTAATGAAATGGTAGCGAATGTCTATGTGCTTGGCCCAGGAGTGTTGAACATAGTTGCAGCAAAGGGCAATGGCGCTCTTGTTGTCACAATACATCGGGATTTTGTTAAATCCAAGACCGTAGTCAGTTAATTGTGATCTCATCCAAAGGACTTGAGCACAACAACCGGACATGGCGATGTATTCAGCCTCCGTGCTTGATATTGCAGCGCTTTTCTGCCTTTTTGAAGACCAACTGATCAATCTATCTCCTAGGCGTTGCACAGATCCAGAAGTGCTACGCCTCGTATCTTGACATCCAGCATGATCGGCATCTGCGTATGATATTAAAGCAATCGAGGAATCTTTCGGATACCATAGACCACGATGAAGTGTTCCTTTTAGATACCGAAAGATCCTTTTCACAACATGTAAGTGCTTTTCGGTAGGCCGAGCCTGATACCGGGCACACATGCATACAGCAAATTGCAAATCAGGCCTGCTAGCAGTCAGATAGAGAAGGGTGCCGATCATTCCACGGTAAAGTTTCGGATCGACAATAATCCCATCCCTATCTTCATCTAACTTGGATTTCTCCACCATTGGAGTGTCTACGGGGTCACAATTCTCAAAATTATATTTCTTAAGAGATTCTAGAGCATATTTGGATTGATTTATAAAGATGCCTCTGGGATTCTGAGAAATCTGTAATCCTAAGAAAAATGAAATTTTTCCCATCATCGACATCTGAAAGCGTGTGGACATTATCTTCTCAAATTGTTTAGACAATTCTATGTTAGTGGCAGAAAAAATTATATCATCAACATAAATTTGTACCAGAAGCATGTCGTTGCCGTCCTTGAGAGTGAATAGAGTGGGGTCCACTTTGCCTTTGGAGAAGCCTTCCGACATGAGATATGTTGACAGGAGATCATACCACGCGCGTGGAGCTTGTTTCAACCCATAGAGAGCCTTCTTAAGCTTGTACACATGGTTAGGAGACTCTGTACTGACGAACCCATCCGGTTGACTAACATAAACCTCTTCCCTTAGTTCACCGTTCAAAAATGCCGTCTTCACATCCATTTGATAGACGATCATGTTCATATGAGCAACAAACGCAAGGAATAGTCTAATCGCCTCCAATCTAGCCACAGGAGCAAAAGATTCCTCAAATTCTATACCCAAGGCTTGTTTATATCCTCTAGCGACCAGTCTTGCTTTATTCTTCAATACCGAACCCATCTCATCAAGTTTAACCTTATAAACCCATAACAAAGTAAGGATGTTAACCTTGTCAGGGCGAGGAACCAATTCCCATACTTCTAGTCGTTTGAATTCATTGAGTTCCTCCTGCATAGCTTCAATCCAAGATGATTGGGTCATAGCCTGCTGCCAATTTTTGGGTTCAACTTCAGAGAGAAATGCATCAAAGTAACAATATAGTGCACTCTCTTGTAGTTGATGGCGTGTAGAGACTGGTCGATCTAGATCTCCAATAACATTCCTAATTGGGTGATCTTTTGTCCATTTAGTGCTATGGTTTTCAATCCTAGGTGGTCTGGAGTGAACAATAGATGGAGCTTCTTCTGAGGTAGACGCGGCTGAAGGGTTTTCAGGGATCGCTACACCAAAGAAAGGAAGCTCTTGCAAGTGAGCATATTCCAAGTCGTGATCAGTAAAATCCTCTTCTACATCATTAGGCACAAGTAGGGGTGATGATTCAGGTGTAGTTTGAGAATCACTTGGTGAAGGTGCATCCGGTTCAATGTGAATTGTAGATGCGTTAGATAAAGGTTCATTAACTTGAGCAACCACTTCAGGTATTGGAGCAATTACTACAGGTACTGGAACTTCATCAGTCGGGGGATCGAAGAATTCATCAAACAACGGTTGAAACAGTTTATCCCACTCGGGCCTTGATGGTGGTAAAAATGATGTAGAAGTAGGATTGTTGGGAACTAATCCAGAACTTATAGCACCGGGTCCCATCTCATGAAGCGCGGGTTCAGAGCTGTGTTGCTCAGAAGCCATCGCTGTCAGCTCGTCGAAATCTGCGTCCATAGTTTCTACAATCTTGCCAAGACGACGGTTATAGATTCGGTATGCTCTTTTGGACGGTGAGTAACCAATGAAAATACCTATGTCGGCTTTTGGTTGAAGCTTAACCAAGTTCTCACTATTGATGTTTGGATAACACAGAGCACCAAACACATGGAAAAATGAAACATCGGGTTTGCGGTCATGTAGAAGCTCATAAGGTGTTTTTCCATGGCGTTTCCGAATGATAGAACGGTTTTGGGTGAAACATGCAGTAGAAATAGCCTCTGCCCACAAGAACAATGGAGCGTTCGCATAAATAAGCATGGTCCTAGCAGCTTCCATAAGTGTGCGATTTCGTCTTTCAACGACACCGTTTTGTTGTGGAGTGCGTGCAGCGGATGTTTCATGTGATATACCAACTCCTTCATAATAATCACGAAGAGTCTGGTTGACGAACTCTGTACCATTGTCTGTACGAATACGGCGGACAGTGGTATTCAAACGTACCTGAATGAATTTCAGAAAAGTAATGATAGCTTTCGGAGCTTCATCCTTTGTACGTAGAAATCTAAACCATGTAAACCTTGAGAAATCATCCACAATGACGAGAATGAATTTCTTACCGCTCACACTTTCAGTTCTCATCGGTCCACAAAGATCCATATGCAAAAGATGAAGTTTTTCTTGATTAGTGTCTTCAGCTTTGGGTTTGTAAGATTTCTTGGTGCTTTTCCCCCTTGAACACGCGGAACATAAATGATCCTTGTGAAATTTAAGCTTGGGAAGACCACGAACTAACTCGTTTTTAGCCAGATGATTAATAGCATCAAAATTAAGATGAGATAATCTGCGATGCCATAACCATGACTTGGTCTTAGAAGCTTTAGAGAGAAGACATACTGGAGAAGCGGCCATCATGTCTTGTAAGGACAAAGTGTAAAGATTTGCACCACGAGATCCCTTCAACAAATCTTTTCCTTCCAAGTTGCGGATGAAACAAGTGTGTTGTCGAAAAGCAACCTCAAGGTTGGAATCACAAAACTGTCCTACTGAGAATAAGTTATGACCAAGACCTTCAACATAGTATACCCTAGAAATCGTCACGTTTCCAATCTGATATTCACCATACCCCATAATCTTTGCTATATGATCATTCCCAAATTTAACCGTACCAAGAAACTTGCTGACGAAATTTCGGAGCATCGAGCGATTTCCGGTCATATGTTTTGAACAACCGGAGTCCAAATACCACAGGATGATTTGGACCACCTGAAAATATCACCACACAAAGACAATGTAGAGGTATCGGAATCTGAGTGTTCCTTGTTATTAGCAGGTACAGATTTAATAATCTTAGATTTGCTAACTCTAGGTTTCTTAGATTTCCTAGCCTTTTTCTTCTTAATTGGTGGTGTAGATTCTAATTGGCTCAAATCCTGAGGTATTTCTACACTGATAGGCACTATAGTGGGGGCTGACCTAATTAAAGGGCGCTGTTTCCTTACTTGAGTGCGAGTGTTCCTAACTAAAGGACGCTCAGACCTAACCTCAATAGATGCATTCCTAGTTAAAGGGCACATTTTACCATCGAGAGTAAAGGTCCTACCAGTGGGACGCCATTGCCAGCCAACTTGGGCACGAGTTCTACCCGTTGGCTTCCATTCAAGACCATTCTTAATAGCATTCATTTCATTAACGTGATCAATCAGACACAAATCATGACGCTGGGAAAACATACATTCATTACAATTCCAACAATTTAAATCAGAATTCACGAATGGTTTAGGCTGCTGCACAGGCGCAGAGCTTTTAGTCTTAACATGATTCGTTTTATTTAAAACTGAACTAGCATTCCTATTGTGGACTTCTACTTTCTTCTTTGTGGCACTACTAGTGGCGGGCTTGATCTTATCTTTCTTGAGTGGCGATCCTTTAGCCTTAGTAGTCGCTTTTAATCCTGTAGAAGGCAAATTGGGAACATTAGCAGCAGATTTTAAAGGTGTCTTACTTGATTGTGCCAATGACGGTTTCGCTCCTGGAGTCTTATTAAATGGAGTGACAGCAATGGGCCTATTATTAAGTAGTGCAGAACCTGGTGTACCTATGTATTGCAAATAAGCCAAGCAATATTGAACTCGCTTAACATATTCATGAGCCGAATAATAGTCGCTACTTGAGGGATCTAAGGCATAAAGATCGTCTAAAATATCCCTAAGAAGATCGACATGCTTAATGGCATTCCTCATATAATCATCATAGGTAAGCTGGTTTCTCTTATGAAGCGGATTCTTATAAAGCACTACTGATTTGGTTGTTGGAGCACTAGTGGACGGTGCAGAGTCGGTAGCTAAGTTATCAACAACTTCTTGTCGGGTGAGAAGAAGTGTCTCCTTTAACTCAGCCAAAACCATATTTTTGTCTATGAGCAGGATGTTCAAGTCAGAGATTTCTTCGCACTTTTGGTTCAGTTGTTCAACATAATATTGTTGCTGTGTCGCATTAAAAGCGAATCGATCTTCTAGTGAACCATAAAGAGCGGATAGTCCCTGCCTTGTCCGATCCATCTCCCCTAGAACAGTTGATAGTCTAATTTCTAAGACCTGGTTTTTAGACTCTGCGGCCTCTAGTTCCATTCTTAATGTTTCCTTTGATGATATCTCTCTCTTCAATCTCATGATTTCTTCCTCTAATGTCTTAACAATTGCAATCATCTTGTCACTTGTCTCAACACCGTTTTCACAAACATTTGATATCAAAAGATTTTCATTTTGAGCTTGTTGTTTTAATTCTAAAGATATACAATGTTGTTCTAGTTGATTAAAGCGTTGAGAAAGTAAATTATAAGAATCTTGTAGCTTTAAAAACTCAGCGTTAGATTCGTGACAAGAATGATTATCTACCTCATTTACAGTTTCAGCAACATTTACAGAAATATCACAAACATCATCACAAATATCCTTACAAATATTCACAGCATCACAATTCATCATAGCGGATGTAAGCTCATTCGAATATTTAACATTTACAATAGTAAGCACATCACACGAGATTACTTCGGACAAGAATCGGTCATATTCGGTTGAAATCTTTTCCTTTTCAATTAGTTGCAGTTCGTAAGCGGTGTCCATTTCATAAAACACTTTTTGAACTTCACCAATTTCAAACTGAAGATTTTCCTTAAGAGATGCAAAACTTCCTTTTAGACTTTCGACAAACGGATTGATCTTAGTTTTAAACACCTCGTTCATGTGTTCGAAAGCCCATTCTCCGGCGTTTAAGCCATTTGAAGTCGTACATTCCAAAATGACCTTGTCAAAGTTAGTAAAGTATCGGTTAATCTCTTTCAAGTTTAACCATACAGTGCTAACAGGTGGAAGATTCTTTGGAATTTCCTTAGGACCTTCCATGTTGACAAGTGTAGGAAATGTACTAGGGCGTTCTTCCTCTAACATGTAGGTTGGTGCTGTAATGAGATCTTTATCCATATGGAAGCGAACTCTAAAATCAGTTTTAGCAAGCTCCTTATTCATTTTAAAATAATCACACTCGGGATATTTTTCTGAATTGTATGACCGATCCTCATCAACTAGAACCTTACTTGTTCGATCATTGGGAAAAACAATCGGGTCTAAAGCCAATCCTAATTGAGTTGCATTATAAAGTCTAGGACTATGTCTTAAAGCTTGTTTTGCATATCATGGATTAGGGGGAAGGCCTTTTAGACGTGATAAGTTAAACTCTTTAAACGAAGCATCAAATAAGTGAACTAGTTGTGAAGCAGCGTATTGTCTTAACAGCAAGTAGTCTAGACTTCTAATCTTATTAGTAGCATTAATCTCCATTTCAGTCTTCTTAGATTCGAGTAATTCAAAATCAGTTTGAAGTTTTTGAATATTAGTGACCACTAACTCCTTTTCTTTAAGTTCACTAGACAGATTTGCTCTTAAGTTTTCGATTTCTTGCAAGTGACTCATTTGTTTGTTTCTAAAATGATCATATTCGAGATTTGTGAGAACACTAGACGAAGGCACTAATTCCAAAGTTTGTACTTTCTCATTGCTTAAGGCAAGCTCATCAGACAAATTCTTATTCTTAGCTAAGGTTTCTAAGAGTGCAGCATTCATTTGGCTAAGTAATGTAGCAGGAACCATGACCAAATCTTGTTGAGCAGGAGTAGGCGTATGCGAAATGGATCCCGGTTGTGATTCACTCAAAGTCTGGGGACTCACATTGATATTGCTATCATTGTTTGTCTCCTCGTTTGAAAGACTCACCACCGAAGATTCATTCGAATTAGCACTCTCTTGCCCAACTTGATGTGGTTGAATACTAGCATCAGTGGCATTATTGGTGTTATTAATAAATACCTCAGATTTCTTATCTGGCCCTAAGCTGGAGAAAGTTGCCATGAAAGCAGCCTTTGCAGTTTGAAAGTCATCACAGTCGGAATCATACGCATCAAGATCATCGGCTTGGTAAGCTGCATTTTGCGTAGTGACAACGTCTTGTTCAGCAATCCCTGGGTCAGCAAGAAATGCAAGCTCCTCTTCATCAAGTTCCCTTCCTTGCGCCTGAGCATTTACCAGATAGATCTTTTCTGCAAACCACTGTCCATCCCTTCTCCTCTTGGGTTTCTTACAATCCCTGGACATATGACCCTCTTCCTTGCAGTTGTAGCATGTGATCATTCTCAACTTGCCTGTATTAGCCCGTGGAGGATTGTTGACCATAGGAGCAGGAGCAGGAGTAATCGTGCGAGCATTGGTTGAAGTGGAAGATCTCCCCTTATATGGTTGAATTGGCTGAACCATTACCCTGCCATTCTCAATTGTAGCTTGTTGGCGAGAATTGGATGAATTCCTCAACTGATTGTTGGTAGGAGCTGATCCTCTGAATCCTCGTTTGCTTAAAGTTCTTGTGAGATAAGCAGACATAGTAGTTAGCACTTCAACTGGGTCAGCTCCTTGTTGGAAAACAGGAACAGGGACTTCTTCATCATCACAATACAGTGCTTGATCTGGATGAGCTGCATAATCAGTAGAAGGAATACTCATTTGATCAGGGTAGCTTGTTGGATATGCTGCATTCTCTTGATAAGAAGAATATGAAGGCTGAGCATAAGGTGCAACATTTGCTGGATGAAGTTGTGAACCATACTGTGGTGAGGGTGCATTGAACCGATACTGTTGCTGATGTGAGGTGGGAGGTTGTGGTAAAATCGAGTATTGTGGAAAAGTTGGTGTTATGTAAGGTGATGGATGATAGGCTTGATGTCCCAAAATATAAGGTGTGTTGTTGTGTGATAAGCTTGGTTGATTCGCCATCAAAGCTAAGGAATCTGGGTACATACCGCGAGGAGAACGGTGCATAATCACATGCTTCTCATGTTGCTGAAGAAAAGCATAGATTTGATCTAAGTTGCACTTATGCAAATCCCGGGTTAACTTCACATCGGTAATATACTCACCCCATTCAGCTTGAGGTAAAGTATTCAAGAACTTGGTGTTAACCTGGAATGGAGCAATTACCAGATTGTATACATTCAGATCATTCATTAAAGTAGTGAATCTGAAGTAGTAATCGTGTAGTGTTTCCCCTGGGCTGTATGTGAATCTATCAAACAAATCATACAGCTGACACTCCCTTTCTTGTTTGGTGAGAGACGTGCCTTGTAGCAACACCTTTAACCGTTCCCATAAATCTTTTGCCACTGTATACTGACTTACCATCCTATAAATATCATGGGGAAGAGCTTGAAGAATTGTTTGAAGAGCTTTTTCATCTGCATCTGCAACAAGTTGTTGAGCTGGAGTGAGTTCTTCAAATTCTCGTGGTCTAGTCACGTTGTCAACCGTGATGGTACCATAGTCGAGTGGACCATTCAAAATCGATTTGACCATAAGCCTTCCGTATGTCGGTTTCCCCTTTAGATATTGCATCATTCGACCTTGCCATGCCTCAAACACCTCTTTAATAAGCATCGGTGGACGACTATCAGTCCCCGTTATGATCGAGATATCCGTAAGAGATGTCATCTGAGGCATTAATGAACTTGGATTCATTGTGATCACTTAACAGACTCAAAGATTATCGGTTGATCGAGCAGTGAAGAAAGGTTGAGAATTTGTGTTGTGTTGGTTAAACTCAAGATTAAATCCACTAAAGATCGTCGAAAAAACTCAAATACCCCTTGAACTTGCTTATACAGAATAACCCAAACTCAGAATAAACCCTTATTCGGAATAATGCCTATTCGGAATAATCCTATGCTGAAAAATACCCTATTCGGAATAAACTCTATGCAGAATAACCCTTATGCGGAAAAAACCCTATTCGGAATGTTTTCTTCAATTCGGAATATTTTGGCAATTTGGCTTATTCGGAAAAACTGGTCTATTCGGAATGATGGCAATTCGGAATATTTCCTAATTTTGGCTATTCGGAAAATTGGTGTCTATTCGGAAAAGTTGGCTATTCGGAAAATTGGTGTCTATTCGGAAAGATTGGCTATTCGGAAAATATCTTCTATTCGGAAAAAACTTCTATTCGGAAAAAACTTCTCTATTCGGAAAATTTTCTTCTATTCGGAAAAAATTCTCTATTCGGAAAATTTTCTTCTATTCGGAAAACATTCTCTATTCGGAAAAATTTCTTCTATTCGGAAACTCCTCCTATTCGGAATCCTATTCGGAATAAACTGTCTATGCTGAAAATCCTCCTATTCGGAATCCTATTCGGAAAAAACTGGAAGAAATTGTTTCCGAGACTTAAAAAGAAGCTTTTAACCCCGATTTTTGATCCAAAACCACAAAAAGTTTTATGATTTTTACCAAAATAAGCTAAACCCAATCCTTATCAATCAATCCCAATAACAAAAACACCAAAAACAACAAGATTCAAGATTGATTTTTCCTAAAGATCACTAATAGATTCAAAAACTAAAAAAACAACACAATCCTTACCTTAAATCACCCCATAGCTCTTGATACCAAATGTAGAAATTGATAACCTATGAATCTATGAAGTGGGTTGATGTTTTTCTAGTGAGAGAAACTAGAGAGAGAAAGTGAGAGAAATATATGGAAGATTTTATTACTATGAAATGTGAATGAAACAACAACCAACCCCTTTCCTTAGTGGAAAGGGGTATTTATAGTCCAAGCCAAACATTGGGCTTGGGCCGGTCCATGACAAGCCCATGGACCGGTTCTTACTTAAGTTAATAAGCAAATAATAACTAATTATCTAACTACGAGCTATTACAACATGAATATTATTGTGGAGTGACCGATACTTCTAATATACGTTAAAACGTATTTCTAACAATAGCAATTGTGGGGGTGTTACAGCGGATGACGCTGTTTCTTGTTGTTTCATCAACTCCACAAAAGATAGCTTCTTATGTGTCACCTGTAACACCTTTGAGGGATCAAACTGTCCTTATTCCTTCATCCCTGTAAGAGCAACAACTATTTCCTTCTCAACAAAAGAACCCTCTTTTGAACTTTTATCACTTTCAATGAAGGGCTCAGTTGGTTCATCCTCCCCTTTAGAAGAATCCTCTACAACAAACCTACGCCTAGACTCCAACTTTACAATCCTTTCCCTCAAAGTATTGAGTTCAAGGTCTTGAGCTGTTAATTTTTATACAAACTCTATATTTTTCTTTTGCAAGCTAATACAAAGTTCTGTCAATTCAAGGTTAGTTAATGGTTGCATACTGCCCTAATCCATACTAGGAAACTTAATCCCTAATCAGGAATCATGGGGCATGGTGATGGAATTAGCTATAGTGGACTTGTCTTGACCTGTAATAAGGTAAATAGGTCCAGCCACCACCATGTCACCAACCACACTTGTGGTGGTGGTTCTCTTTGCTTCATGGCTAGGACCACCAAGGGAGAACACCCCAACAATCCTTTGTCTCTTGGCTAGGTGAAAATGTTGTGGTGGGGAGCTTGAAGAGGTGTTTGGGTCTATTTGGGTGGTGTCGGGGGGTAAAATGAAAGTGTCAGCGGCTGACATATAAATGTCAACGGCTTTAGGAACGGGTTCAAGATATGGTTGTGGTGAAGGTGCTGGTTGATCAGGTTGTGGTTCTGGTATTGGGTCTGGTTAGGGTTGTGGGTGTAAGGCTGCTTCAATAACTGCAAGCATAGGAGGTATCAAAGGAAGGGGTTCATATGGTTCTGTGTTCAGGTGATAAAAAGCTTTTTCTTTTTGGCAGGGATCTCATAAAAGTTCTCATGATCCCTCCGACAGTCTCCTTGGAGATCAAACACCATTTGTAAAAATCTTGGGTAAGCAAGAGTCACCTTGCTACCCTTGTTGTGCAACATGCCTTCAAAAATCATTTTTGAAAAAGTATAAAGTTGCCCATTTGCCAAACAAACAAGAGCACTCCCGATTGAACGGTTGATTTCATTGAATGAAGAACATTTAGGACTAAGGCATTGTTCTAGGACATGTATCAAAAACTTCCAGGCTCGGTGGAACTGACCTTAGAATATTTATTGATTTTACCCGTTGGGGGGAGTCTGTACCCCAAGCCTTGAAGGACTTCATGTAGCAATTCTTTGGGAAGGGTGACAAGAGAACCATCATCATTAAGATGCAAAGCTTGGCGAACCAAAGCCTCAGTGACCACCCATTCTTTCCCATGAATGATGCCTTCTATTCTAGTCACTCCATCAACTGTTGTAGAACTAGCACTGTTCCAAAACTGTTTGATGTGTGTGACAAGGATGACAGGAGCATGAGTTAAAGCATACCTTAATGGAGAAGCCAACAGATACTCTATCATATGTGTGTATTGAGGTTGTGTTCTATCAATGGTCAAATATGCAAGCATATATGTTGATCTTTGAATTCCAAGACAACATAAACGGTTTTAAACTTTGGCGCCATTGATGAAAGTGAAAATCTTTTAATGAAGGTAAAAGGTTAGTGTGTGCAATATGTATGTGAAACAAATAATGCAAGTTGCCCTGTACATAAGATGGTGAGCCAAATATATAGTAGAAATAAGTAGGACGTGATTGGTTGAAAATAGAGGTAAGTGAGAAAAAGTCTCAAAAGTAATAATGAAAATCTTTGAAAAATAAGACTTATCTCATACTAATTAAATAAAATAACCACTCTCCAAAAATTACGGCTTAAAATATCGTAAAAGTAACAACTAGGTAGGACCCTAGTAGTTTTCAACTGTCCAAATTTTGTCAGCGGCAACGACTATATTTGTCAGCGGATAAAATTGTTGTGTCTGGGGCTAAAAATGTGCTTATCTGTGGTTAAAATTAATTTGGTTAGGGGGGTCAAAAATAAAATTAATTAATAAAAATAAAAGACCTAACAAAGACTTTAATCTTAAGGATAAACAACTTTATCCCTAAATGACTGAGCATCACAAGCACTGTCCAATCATTCACACTTGCTTAAACAAGATAGACATAATTATCCTCAAGAGTCCCTTGCTTACACAATTCTTAAGGATGAAGTTATCTTTTATAAAATCTTTGTAACTCCCAGGTAAGCCCAAAATTATATACCCCAAGACACCCATCCAACCAAGCTCAAATCTAGGTCAAAAAGTCTTGGCAGCATGCATGCAAAATAAATTACATGCATGCTACAGTGCCTCAAAAATTAGAAATTCTACCATAGTTATACAAACATGGCATCATAACTTCTAACCCCCACTCACATGTTGACACAATCTAGAATTGTGATAAGAGCATTATAAGAATACCCAAGAACCTAAAGGTTGTCCTAAACCTCCCCCGAAACTATGATAAGAATGCTCAAATATATATGTGACAAAATATTTATTCAAGATTGGAATGTAAACATTCCAACCATCATAAATAAAACTTTTGGCACACTCCTTTAGTCCATAAGCAACTCTATGTCCATTTGTACAATAGCCCTACATGCCTGCATTGTTTAGATGAAAAACCATAAAAACTACCACAAAAGCTGTCAGCGGCTTCTTTCCACTTGTCAGCGGATAGAATGCCTTTGTCAGCAGATAGAAAAATAAAGTGGAAAATCTAACTTTTACAAAAACTAATAAGAGTGCACATCCTGTACATACTTTACATTAATTTCAAAAACCACATATTTTATAGATTGATCATTCCAATACTTGAAACCAATTACTGGAATCTCCCAACGTCAAAAGGTTTAGTTAAAAGATCAGACACATTCTCCTCTGTGTCTATTTTATCTAGATAAATCAAACCTTTTTCAAAACAATCCCTTATAAAATGATGCCTGATTTCAATGTGTTTGGTTTTAGAATGATGTACAGGATTCTTAATTATGCACAATGTACTGTTATTATCTACAAAAATCTTAGTATGCATAAAATTGTACCCATAATCCAATAGCTGATTTTGAATCTATAGCACTTGCCCACAACATGCAGCAGCAGCTACATACTCAACCTCAATTGTTGAATTGGCTACCACAGTTTGTTTCTTGCATTGCCAAGATATAAGCCTACTTCTAAGGAATTGACATCCACAAGTTGTGGATTTCCTATCCCCATTATCACCACCATAATCATTGTCTGAATAGCCAATAAGCTCCAATGGAGAGTCTCTAGGGGTACCATAATCCCAAAGTTGGAAAGCATCCAAGGTACCTAAAAATCCTCTTGACAGCATGAAGGTGACATTCCTTGGGAGTCACTTGATGATGTGCACATGCACATACTACAAACATAATGTCAGGCCTTGAAGCGGTGAGATATATCAATGAACCAATCATTGATCTATAATGCCTGACATCAACTTCCTTTCCATCTCCAGTCTTTCCCCAAGGATATTCCCTATCCATGGGTGTGCTAGCCCGTTTCTCATGGGGTGAGAAACCAAACTTCTTTAAAACTTCAGCCACATATTTGTCTTGAGAGATAAAAATACCATCTTCTTTCTGTTGATCTTGTAGACCAAGAAAGAAGTTCATCTCTCCCATAGCACTCATCTGAAATTTATCTATCATTAGCATGGAGAACTCTTCACTCATCTTTGGATTTGATGAACGAAAGGTAATATCATCCACATAGACCTGTACAAGTAAAAAATCCTTTCCTTTCTGCTTGGTGAATAATGTCTGATCTATGGTGCCCCTCTTAAAGCCATTTTCTATCAAGTATGTGGAAAGTGTACCGCAAATGAAGTCTAGCTCAGTTGGATGGATGCATTTGGTTATAGTCTCCATGTGGGGTAGGTCAGGGGTTCGACTCCTGTCATTCCCCATGTGGGGGATTTTCCCAGAATTGGCAGCCGGGTTTGAATCCCATCGCAATGCCTTGAAGCCCCTTAATGGGAAACTAGATGGCTAGCATGGGGGTTGATATTCTCTTCATGAGATGATTCGAACTCGGGTCGAGAGACTTGGTGCCTCGGTGGCGCGCAAGATACTCCGCTGCACCAAACTGCCGTTCAAAAAAAAAAGTGAAAAGTGTACTATACCAAGCTCTAGGGGCCTGATGAATGCCATACATTGCTTTTTTCACTCTATAAACCTTGTCTGGAAGCTCAGGAACTTCTAAACATTCGACAAGATAACATTTTTAATTCGTCTAATTTTTCCGTCATAGCAAAAAATTGCTTTAAAACTAATGGGCTAGTTGGGTAATAAACACCGGATAATAAAGTTGTTGATATTTTAAAATTTTGTAAATTTTTTGTCAATTCATCTAATTGTTCCTAATTTTCGTCGCTTATCGAAATAGACCTATTTTTACCCAGGAAGGAAAAAGTAAAAGTACTTAACCTAAAAATCAAACTAATTGCAAGATTGTGTATGAAATTGAGAATAGTTGTCGGCACTATTTCAAAGGTATGGTTATTGTTTTTTCAAAAAAAAAAAGTATTTAGTTAACCTATTTGAAAATGTATTTCTCCATTATATGCATAACACCTCTCACTATCACATGTTACCCATGTCCCTATATGTATACTTGTAATAGAGATAGTTATAATTCTAAACACACAAAATAATACAAAGTATCATAGTAATATGGTCTTCCTCTTATTAAATTATATATTTAATTCTGATTCAACAAAATGAAAGTTTTATTTGTCATTCAACCGGAATCATGTTTCGCAACTATCCTATGTTCATTTGTAAATCTTTGTTTCATTCTTATTTATAAACGTTCAAAAGAACAAATAATTTTATTAGTGATCAATTAGATAGTGTAAAACTTGTTTTATTCACGTTTACTTAATCACTCACAAGGATTTTCACACCAAGATTACAAGTAAACAACTAACGAAACCTATAAACTTCACGTATTCATGTTACCGATTTTGGCATTGGCTTTTACATGTTGCCAAATCGCATCGTATGTATCTTTTGTCATTGAGTTGTACTCGTAACTTATAGTTTCATACCTTTATAGAAACTCCATAACTTTTATTAGCAAGTTTTTTTTAATTGAATGTGAATTCTTTTTATAGAAAAAGTACAAAAAATTTACCAATTATTTCAACAATCATGACATACAACTAATGAATGCTTGTATAGAAGTCAACATTTACATTAAATAACTCTTTAGTGTGATCATTATAAAACTCTCTTTTCTATTTTCTAACATCAAACCTTCATACGCTCGAACCTTAATTTATCATACGTACATCATGGCTCGTACTATTGAAACGGAAAAACAGGATTCATCCATCACTAACAACCTTCCACCACCATCAAACACCACTATTCTCCCCATAACCAACCCATCAACCACCACTAATCACAAGAAACTCACTCTCGTCCCATTGATCTTCTTAATCTACTTTGAAGTAGCTGGCGGCCCATTTGGTGAAGAACCAGCAGTACAGGCCGCCGGTCCACTTCTAGCTATCTTGGGCTTCCTGGTTTTCCCGTTTATATGGGCTATACCAGAAGCCCTTGTCACCGCTGAACTCTCCACCACCTTTCCCGGAAATGGAGGGTACGTTATTTGGGCCAATAAAGCATTTGGGCCATTTTGCGGATCCTTAATGGGCTCATTGAAATTTCTAACAGGTGTTGTAAACATAGCTGCATTTCCACTTCTTGGAGTTGATTACATGGAAAAACTATTTCCAATCTTTGCTTCCGGCTTGCCTAGAACTCTAGCAACTTTGTTGTCCACCATATTTCTAGCGCTTGTTAATTATTCGGGTTTGAATATAGTTGGACTGGCATCAGTAATTCTTGGGATTATTTCGCTTATGCCATTTATTTTAATGTCATGTATAGCGATACCACAAATAAAACCACATAGATGGTTAAGTATGGGACAAAAGGGTGTTAAAAAAGATTGGAATTTATTCTTTAACTGCCTTTTTTGGAACTTAAACTTTTGGGACACAGTTAGTACTATGGCAGGTGAAGTAGAAACCCCAAAAAAAACATTCCCAAAAGCTTTGTTTTTGTCGGTCATTTTAACTTGTTTAGCTTATCTAATCCCTTTAATGGCGGTCACGGGTGCGGTTAATGTTGATCAAAGTGAATGGGAAGAAGGATTTCATGCGTTGGCAGCTGAAATGATATCGGGCAAATGGCTAAAAATTTGGATTGAATTCGGGGCAGTTTTATCGGCTATAGGCTTGTTTGAGGCACAATTAAGTAGTTGTGCTTACCAAGTTTTAGGTATGGCGGATTTAGGCTTCTTACCAAAGTTTTTCGGTGTGAGATCAACGTGGTTTGGTACTCCATGGGTCGGTATTTTGATGTCAACTTTAATCACACTCGCGGTTTCACCTATGGACTTCACAGATATTGTAGCATCCGCAAATTTTATCTATAGTTTAGGCATGTTACTAGAGTTTGCGGCTTTTATTTGGTTAAGAAGGAAGTTTCCAACGTTGAAACGGCCTTATAAGGTCCCATTAGGGATACCAGGCTTGGTGGTGATGTGTTTGATTCCATCGGCGTTCTTGATTCTGATCATGGTTATTGCGACTAAGATTGTTTTTCTAGTAAGCGGGTTGATGACTGTTGGTGCTGTTATTTGGTACTTTTTGATGAACTTTTGTAAGTCAAAGAAATGGTTTGTTTTTGCAAATGGTGATGATGTTAATGATGAGGAACTATCATCTTGACATTTTCATAATTCTTAGGAGCTTTGGTTATTGTCTATAAAAAGTTTAGTAGTCTATGAAACTTGTAAAACTTTTGATACTTTTTACTATGTTAATGCTAGCTTTTTAATGGTATATTTGAACATAGTTTGCTTTTATATTTGAGTTTGGAATTTGTACATAGTTGTTGATTCGAAAAGAAAGGTATATATTTAGGAGTAAATGTTTATTGTCACAAGAGTATTACCTTTTGTATGGTCAAATTTCGACAAATATACTTGCTTTTAGATTTTTATTATTCGAGTAGTGAATTGAAATATTATTAGCTTTATATTATATATTCAAATCTCGTGCGTAAACATGTTATAAAGCTAGTTATTAGTGAACGAACATTAGTATTAATTCAGTCCTCGTCGTTGGCGTTTCCTGGAGCTACCTAGTAGATGGGTTCATTGATCACTTGCGACATTTCGGCAAGAAGAACTGAACGTGCGATCTCTATTTTTTAGATGGACGTGCTACCGTCCAATCCCTTTTTTCTCTTGAATTCAGAATTCATTCAGAATTCACTCCGTAGCTTTAAAAGAAAACCTTTTCTCTTTCGTTGTTACAACCCCTCTCTAATCTCATCTCCTTCGTCCTTCCCTCTAACTAAACACGAGACCCCATTCATGCCATCACCTACTTGCTTTCAACCCTCTTTGCTTTGGATAGGCTGGTTCTGTTGAGTCTCTTTCAATAGCCGGTCAAATTACTACACGATCATCGGTCTACTCTACCTCAATTCACCATTTCGAACCTTAAACAGAAGGTTTCTATGTACCATCCATATCAATGCTATAGTCTTTTTGTGTTATAATAATATTGTCAAACAGGATAGATCATAAACATGAACAGAGATAAAAAAACAATCAAACTAGGATACAAGAACATGTTAATAATATATTTTTTATATCGATTATGTACATGCGTAGCAATCCAAATAGTATTAAGAGATCATAAGATATTTTTTTTTGTTAGCAACAATACTGGTTCCAATACTTCTATGCAACTGCAAATCTGTTTAGAAAGTCATGAGGTAGTCTTAAATCTGAATATCTTCTTCTTTTCAGTTTAATCGTTTTGTAAGCCAACCACTTCTTTTGTTTGCAAAATTCATCAAGAAGTACCACACGATGGCGCCTATTCTCATCAACCGGCTAATCAACAAAACTATCTTAGACTATATATAAAGTTTGAGGATGGCATAATGTTTGTAAATTGCATAAATGAAAAACTGACGGTATATAAGAAACCAAGATCCCAAGCCATGCATGGAGTGCTGAACTTCAATTCTTTGCTGCTTCGAAAATTTTTGGTAAATACCCTGATGCAGCCTGACCCAAAATCTGAAAAGAACAACTTCCTAGTAATGCCAGGTATATAAACCATAAGAATCGTGCAAATGTAGATTAAAATCATGCCATTTACCCCAGATAGTATCAGCTGCAACAGCCATATAACCCTGAACTTAGTCGTGTTTGTTTAACAAAAATACTTTATTTTCAGAAAACTTGGATGCGACACGAGACTTAAACGCGACACGAATTAGATTATCAGAATTGTTGGGTCCATTAAGTGCCTAATTATCCCTTGTACATATCATTAGTAGAAAACAAGTCGCTAAACTTAAATAAGATTAGCGAGTCATTCTCAAAAAGTTTTTCACCCTTAAATAAGATTAGCGAGTCATCGTCTGAAGAAAGACTCGTCACAATTGATGAGGTGTCATTTTATATGATTGTTCGGAGTCATTTAACCCCATATTTATACAAATGTGCTATAGAAATTCCCAATTCATTTCTTTATATTATTTTAGAATTTTGGAAGCACTTGAATGATTTAAGAATGATTTGAATGCACTTCGGGAAGAAACGGATCAAGTACACGAAATTACATGATCAAGCACAAAACCATTCTTTACAAGCTCAGGTGGAGATGGCGTCTAGATAGGTTGTGGCGTCGTTTGAAGCCTCGGATTCTAAGTATTTGTGACTGTGTCTGAATTGTGGCGGTGAAAAAACCCTAATTTATTTAGTCGGCTAGACGGCCTATGGAATAAAGCTTGACGTCGTGTGAGGTGTTTTCCTAGTAAAAAAAATAAAACGTTTTTTTGAAAATGACAGGCTCTAAGGCGTAGCCAAAAACTCATCTACGCCGTAGACTAAGTTTATACAAAATTTCTTTATACAAATCACGGGCCAAGGAGATGATAACCATCATAATCCTTGCTCTAATATCATGTAAAAAGTTAGATAGAAACAAAATCAAACAAATATACAGAAAGGAAAATGAAACAAACTAGAAAGATGAAATAAAACAAAAATATTATAAGATAGGCATAAAGTGCCTCCCACAGAGCACTTGTTTTTGTTTGAGTCACGAGCTTGACTCCACCCTTATTTACCGAATAACAGGGTGTTCGTCCCCCCTCTTGAAATCAAGTGTGGGTGATAATAGCCACATGCATCAATATGGTCTAAGTAGGATAAATGAGGGGTTTATGAAGTTATCAATTTATACTTGTGGGGAATTGAGAATTCCTTATTTACCTCATTAGAATTGAATGATGGAACCGTTTGTTTAAAAGAATTTGTTTTGAGCATCATAAAAACTAAAATGGATCTTCAACTGGACTCCATTGTAATGCCTCATTAGTTTTTGAAATACAAACCTCATGGTCTTCATCCATCATAATGTCTCCTTCCTAAGCTCCCTCTATTCCTCTTTGAACTTGCACTAATGCATTCATCAACCGGTGTACATACACTAGTACATTCATCAGAAACAGAAAAAATAGGGAAGTCGATAAGATTACCCCTTTCATGGTCAGCATTCCTCAACTTCTTTTCATCACACCTAGTTGGAACTATTATATCCACAAGTGGTTGATCAATAATATGGTATGTTAGACCAAAACAAATTTTCTGTACATCATTTTTCTTCGGACATTTCATAGATAGAAATAAATCATATTCTTCTAAAGTAAGCATATTGTTCGAATCCTCATTTTTTCTAAAATGTATAATAAACATGTATGCATCATATTCATATAAGGTTAGCGTATCAGTGTCTAAATGATACCAACTTTAACGACGGTACATGGTTAAGGGGTTTGACAATTGGCTATAACGTTCCTCATCCTCTTTATCCCAATCGAGATTATATTTTAAATTCTATTTTCGTTCACAATCTAGCAGATAATCGTTTAAGGTCATTTTAGAAGCAGCGAGCTCCATAATAACCTCAATACTGAGAATCAAACACTAATTCCTAATAAAAAAAACTCAAATTAGACCTAATTATAACTCCCCTGCAGCGGCGCCAAAAACAAGATGCGTATTTTATTTTAAATGTATTTTAATCAAGTTTTATTTTTATAAAACTCGATCTACCGACAACGCACCAACGAGCATAGAAATAGGTCGTGTGTGAAGTATAAGTTGGTAAATTTGAGATCGTACAAAGAGCTAAGCGTGAGGTCTTAATATATGAGTATATAAAATGTCACTGATGAAAGTTGTCGATTAAGACATCGCAAGAATAGAAAATAAAGAAATTACTAGAATGGAAGAATTAAACAAAGAAGATTTAGAGAAAATCTAATTACTCCTTAATTAAGACAATGATCAATTTCAGCAGGGAGAAGCCAAGATTGAATGGTCATCAAACCCAAACTTTCAATTGCAGAACCTTAGTTCCTTTTCTATAGGTTACCGGGATCTTGTCCCAATGCTCATGGTAAGCAAACATCTTATTTGACAAATCTCTTGGCACTTATGGTCAAAGTAAGACATCTTACTATCTATAAATCCTGAGTACTCTAATTAAATTCTCATGCCTATTTAATGAGCGGGAGTACTATATAAGGCGGTGGAGGAGTTCCTCAGGAAGTGAGGAGACAAAGAAGTTTAAGTGATGTTTTAGTAGCCCCTTCATATGATTTCTTTAATGAAGGATGTTTCGAAGTCTTTTGATATGGCGCATTGAATGACTCAACTGATCTTATATATCAATACTGCATTCAATTCAAAGCAAATCAAGACTTTATAAGAAAATCAAAAGCCTCTCAAGATGAGTCTTAATGATAGTTTTCACGAGACATGCACTCTCAAAAATTTGTGTATGTTTGTAGGTTTTTTTATTTCAATTTATTTTTTATTTTGAAATTTAGGTTTATGTGATAATTAGGTATTTTGTTAATTTGGGTTTTTAGATAATTTGGTGTTGTAGCAAGCTTCTACTGCCATCAATTTGTGAATGTTAATCATGTTTTCACCAACCTATTAATGAAACCATGTTGATGAATCATCACAACCATCAATCATCCTCCACTACCATTAGCGCAATCACCACTATCATCTGGAACCCACACCGCTGCCGCCACTAAATTCGGTTAGATCTTTGATCTAACTAGGTTTAATATTACTGGTGGTGTTGGTGGTGCTTTGTTTGGATCTTTGATCTAATGGGTTTGAGAAATAGTGGTTTTGGAGGCGCTATGGTGGTTTCCATTGATTATTGATAGTGACCATGGTGTTTCAATGCTAGGTATGTTGCATCATATTCTTTTTTATCAAATTTCAAAATACCATTTTTTGTCATAGTGAGAGATCAGCAATTGCATTTCCTTTAATTAAATTATTAGTACATAGTGTCCCTGAATAATGATTATCATGAGGGATAAGAACATGTTTCATCGAGTTGAGGATAGAAATGGCTCTTGCATTTATTATTGGTGACTAAACATTATAGTTATATCATGTATCATATGCATTCTAATACCATCTTAGCCATCTTTAGAACATCCATTTAAATCTACCACCATATAAACCCCTCACTATCTACAATCAACAAGGTTTGTTTGATATTAGATTCGATTATGATTTATGAATGCAGGTAGGAGAATTCTGAGGGGCTCACAAAGGTTGGGTGGGTTTTTATGCTTTCTTTTTTTAAAACAACATAATTTTATTAAACTTGCAAGTCTCTAGAAGAAAATTACAAAGAGTAAACCATTAATGGGTTTTAAATACAGTTGTTCCAAGATATGGAAGACAATTTACTTCTAGTGGAATACCATCTAAAAGAAAAATCTACAATATTATCAAAAAGCATGCTTCGTTTAGGCTGATTGGTACCAAAGATCACCTCGTTACGTAATCTCCATAATGAACAATGGGTAACACTTCAAACAACGTCCAAGAAGATTTTTTTTCTCGATGTAGTATGAAGGCCATCAATCCAATTATATAAATGATGAGACTGCTTTTATACATAGTCTCATCGTCCAAAAAGGGCTTAAAATGCATTAAATATCATGAAAATACCCAAATATATGTTTGTGTTTGTTGCTTGTGTATTTTAGGTACGGATATTGAGAAAATAACAAAAGATCACAAGAATCATGCACAAACGAACACGGGAAACAAAGCCGCACAATAAACCAAGCCCTAATGAAGAATTTTCCAAGAAAACCCTTGAAGATTTGAAGATTTATGAAGAAGGGTCCTCTAATACTGAAGAATTGACACTTTATACCCTTGTATCTTCATAATTACAAGATTGGTCCCTAAAGTTTGTCAATATTGCAAAAAGGGCCCTCCACTTTGAAGAATTGGCAATTTTAGTCCTTCAACAAAACTAAAATGTCAATATTTATCCTCCTCAAAGTTAAACATACCAAGAAGGACTCTAAGTTACAAGAATTACAAGTTTGGTCCTTTGAAAATATTAAAATTGCAAAAAGGACCATTGACTTTGAAGAAATGGCAAAAATGGTCCCTCATTAATCTTGATTTGGCAAATTCAGTCCTCCAAAATGTCGATCATACAAGTCAAGACCATTATCAATCAAGAAAATACCAAATCAGTCCTTCAAGAATCAAGAAATGGCAAGAAATACCCCTGAAAATACCTTGGAAAAGTATTTGGGGCAAAAGTGTGAAAAGTGAAACTTGAAATACAAAGGGAATCTGGATTTAGGCTATTATTTACAAAGTGAAAGGAGTATTAAAGGTGAGGGGATATTTTTGGCAGACATGGATAGTTATCTAGACTAATCCCCATCCAACACGTGTCCCACTCACCTTTTCCACCAATCAGATTCCACCCCCTTGCCACCTCACCCATCCATTAACCCGGATTAAATACTTATTTAATCTTGGCGCCTAAACACATTTTTAAACATAATCCACCCCTAAAACAGATTAAAAACCTGTTCTTCATGTTCTTCACAAGATTTGGGTTTTTCTTAATTACTAATAATTAAGTCATAAAACCTTCCAGATTAGTGATTGATGACTCCTTAATCACATCCCAACCTTAATACTGGCCACCTCACCATTCACATGTTCACATGGGACCTCCCATGCTACACCTTTGAGCAAGAAGACATGATTGTAACAGCCATCCAACGTCCACGGATCCAACTTACATTTCAAGCTTAATACAAGCCATTAGATCAACTTTTCACTTGCCAGCTACCACAAGACAACAAAAATCAGTCACATGATTCTCCAAGAGTTCAAACTTCAAATGGCAATTTGGGGACTTCTATAGTTAGGGTTTCACGTTTTTTTCAGCTTAACTAGTTCATTGTATGCCTATATAAAGGCCTTAGTTCATTACATTTTAGCTTTCTCTTGAATTTTCCTTGTTCACAAATTTGTAAATCTCATATTCAGTTAATGAAGTGTGTATGAATTTTGTGAAGAAAGCTCAAGTGCCATTGTTGTTTACTGCTTCTTATTATTCTTAGTTTGATAATCTTGAATCTCAAAACCTGTTTTTAAGGATATTGCTTATGAAAATTCATTGATTTATAAAGAAAAGACTAAAAAGTTGCATGATTCAAAAATTAAAAACCGGGCTTTTAACATTGGGGATCAAGTTTTGCTTTTTAATTCTCGTTTGAAAATCTTTTCCGGTAAGTTGAAATCCCGTTGGTCCGGTCCATTCACCGTGACTCAAGTTTTTCCATATGGGACCATCGAGCTAGCTCAAAATGATGGCCCCAATTTCAAGGTGAATGGACATAGGTTGAAGCACTACTTTGGCGGGGAAGTTCCATCCTTGAACTACCTCGACCAAATCACCTTCCCCAATGATATATAGTATTGAGGGGATCGAGTCGAGCTCATGACTCGGTAATCAAAAACGAGGTGCCTCGTGGGGGAGTCCCATGCTTATCCTATGTACATATTATCGCTTTCTAATGTAGTAACGTGTGGGGATTTGTGCCCTTCCAACCTTTGTTCCGTGGTTGTTTGTGAATTGTGGATTTTAGATGATCATGATCTTCACGATTGGAGCCTCTCGTGTTCGTTTGATGGGAGCACTCGATCGTTTGCTTTGAAGACTTTCTCAATATCCATGATATATCCTTTGATGTTCTAACCTTAGGTTTATAGCACACTCATAAACGGCTTTAAATTTAATGGTTACACCCTTTCCATGCTAAATTAGGCATTCTACTACGTCTCTAGTATGGGGGTGTTTGCACCCCTAGACTCGAAACATTAAGGACAATGTTAAACTTTAGTATGGGGGGGGTGAATAGATACTTGCCTTGCCAAACCTTTACGCTTTCCAAAGTTTATCTTTTTGTTTATCGTTTTGTTGCAAAATAAGGCTAAAAATGGCCAAATTTTAATTTTTTTTCTCATGTTTTATAAGTGTTTGAAGACACGAATGCAGATTTTCCGATGGCGAGAATAAGATTAATTTTTTACTCGACCGTGCGTGTTGAGCACTTAGCTTTGATTCGTTAACTTCACATTAGGCTAAGTCTCTTAAATGAGGATGAGAAATGATAGGGTTAATTATAAGTTACTATGCTAAACGTAGAGTACTCGTATTCTTTCAAAAACTCATGTGTTCTCGTTGTTTGCTTATTCTCCCTTCGCTTGTAAATATTTTTTGCTTAATAAATATTGACTTAGCGGTTTAATCTTGATTGTTGGGTTTCTAGTCTTTTCTAGTAGCTTCCGTGTAATTAAATTGGGAAGACATTAAGGTATCGCCAGCGTCACGGTTTTGAAGTATTGGCACCCAAATAATCGAAAGCTTCACCCAATAATAAAGATTTCAAGTGCTCACCTAAATCAAGCAAACAATTTGAAGCCCCACAAGGCCGAAAAATCTATGCCAAATTGAAATTGAATCAAGCCTTAATCTTTGAAGCTTTAAAGATCCAAAATTCGCCTTAGCGTGAGGATATACATCTTTGGCTAATAAAACTACCGATGAGGTGGATAATAAAAGGCAAGGCAAGACCGAAGTCATAATAAAAGCTTCATGGCGAAGTTGAATAAAAGATGGAGGTAAACTAAAGATAATAAGGCCCTTCCGTTAGGGGGCGTATAAAAGTCTTGGTAATAAGTCTCATATTCAAAACCGTTATAAAACCGTGTTTATCGATCCTTCTTGTTGACTTAATTTTTTGACATCGTTGTCTATTAGGAGGGGTTATTGATTTGATGGTCTTGGTTACACCGTTAGGACTCTATTTTTAGACCTAAATCTCTATTATCGCATAAGTCAAACAATGTATCCTCGTGAAACATTCAAGATATAATAAAATATAAGAGATACAACTTAGGAAATTGGGAGGATAAGTACGTGATTAGGACATATGAGTAGTGTTAGCATTACTAACTTATAATGACAATGATCTCGTTGCACGCTTGGCATGGAATTGGGGTGAAAATCGAGGACGATAAAATTATTTCTAACGAAGCATTCACGTGTTCTTATTCTATGAACCTAAACGTCCCATTTTGCGATGAAAATCATACATTATGTCTAAAACGCAAGTAGTAGCAATAGTAGTAGTGTAGCTAGTTTATCATTCAATAATGTGAATAAAAATAAATTTTGGAGATGCTACGATACTTTATTCTAGCATTGCGTGAGGGCACGACAATGGTTTAGTATGGGGGAGTGATGAGACTGCTTTTATACATAGTCTCATCGTCCAAAAAGGGCTTAAAATGCATTAAATATCATGAAAATACCCAAATATATGCTTGTGTTTGTTGCTTGTGTATTTTAGGTACGGATATTGAGAAAATGACAAAAGATCACAAGAATCATGCAAAAACGAACACGGGAAACGAAGCCGCACAATAAACCAAGCCCTAATGAAGAATTTTCCAAGAAAACCCTTGAAGATTTGAAGATTTATGAAGAAGGTTCCTCCAATATTGAAGAACTGACACTTTATACCCTTGTATCTTCATAATTACAAGATTGGTCCCTAAAGTTTGTCAATATTGCAAAAAGGGCCCTCCACTTTAAAGAATTGGCAATTTTAGTCTCTCAACAAAACTAAAATGTCAATATTTATCCTCCTCAAAGTCAAAAATACCAAGAAGGACTCCAAGTTACAAGAATTACAAGTTTGGTCCTTTGAAAATATCAAAATTGCAAAAAGGACCCTTGACTTTGAAGAAATGGCAAAAATGGTCCCTCATTAATCATGATTTGGCAAATTCAGTCCTCCAAAATGTCAATCCTATAAGTCAAGACCATTATCAATAAAAAAAAATGCCAAATCAGTCCTTCAAGAATCAAGAAATGGCAAGAAATACCCCTGAAAATACTTTGGAAAAGTATTTCGGGCAAAAGTGTGAAAAGTGAAACTTGAAATACAAAGGGAATCCGGATTTAGGCTATTATTTACAAAGTGAAAGGAGTATTAAAGGTGAGGGGTTATTTTTGGCAGATATGGATAGTTACCTAGACTAATCCCCATCCAACACGTGTCCCACTCACCTTTTCCACCAATAAGATTCCACCCCCTTGCCACCTCACCCATCCACTAACCCGGATTAAATACTTATTTAATCTTGGCTCCTAAACACATTTTTAAACGTAATCCACCCCTAAATCAGATTAAAAACTTGTTCTTCATGTTCTTCACAAGATTTGGGTTTTTCTTAATTACTAATAATTAAGTCATAAAACCTTCCAGATTAGTGATTGATGACTCCTTAATCACATCCCAACCTTAATACTGGCCACCTCACCATTCACATGTTCACATGGGACCTCCCCTGCTACACCTTTGAGCAAGAAGACAAGATTGTAACAGCTATCCAACGTCCAAGGATCCAGCTTACATTTCAAGCTTAATACAAGCCATTAGATCAACTTTTCACTTGCCAGCTACCACAAGACAACAAAAATCATTCACATGATTCTCCAAGAGTTCAAACTTCAAAGGGTAATTTGGGGACTTCCATAGTTAGGGTTTCACGGTTTTTTCAGCTTAACTAGTTCATTGTATGCCTATATAAAGGCCTTAGTTCATTACATTTTAGCTTGCTCTTGAATTTTCCTTGTTCACAAATCTATAAATCTCATATTCAGTTAATGAAGTGTGTATGAATTTTGTGAAGAAAGATCAAGTGCCATTGTTGTTTACTGCTTCTTATTGTTCTTAGTTTGATAATCTTGAATCTCAAAACCTGTTTTTAAGGAGTGTGCAAAAGTTTGCACATTTTCCTTCAAGCTTAATATTTTGCTAAGTTCTTGGTCTATCTTGGAATTCTTGGGCTATAAAGCTGATCATAGCATCCTGATATTGAGTTATCAAGGTGTGGTGAAGCCAATAACTTGGGGATAATCAAGTGTAGAGTACACGAGTTGCATTAATCAAGGATTTTCAACCTTACTGTTTTTCATATTTTGCTTCTAACCTTGTTGAATCTTAGCAGGCTTTGTTGTGGAAGCTTTTACTTGTTCTTGCTAGTACATAAGCTCAAAATTCGTGGGTGTGGATGTACATGCATGAGGTTTGCATACTCAATCCCAAATTCTGCTTAAATCTTGATTTTTGGTGATATTTGTGTGTGACTTGTGTTCTTGTGAATTTTGTGGCTTAATCTTGTTCTAATCTGTTTATCTCATATGTTATTGTGTTGATTTGGGCTTGGCTAACCTTGGAATGCATTTTTGCTTTGAAAATCTTGATTTGAAAAGTTAAAAGGGTGTTTGGGATTACCTGTCTTGATTCATAACTTGTTATTGTGTGGTTGGAGGTTTGTGTATTTGCTTTGTATCTGATATATACTTGGTTGAGTGCATATTGCTGCAAGTTTTTGGGCTTGAACCTTGAAATCAAAGATTGTGCTATAACTACTTGAGTTTGACTGTTTTTGACCTAAGATTTTGGTAAAATAAAAAATTTATGCATGCTTAGGGTTAAAAGTTATTTAAACATTATTTATATAACATATGTGATAGATTTGGAGATTTGAATCTGGCTTGTTGGTCAATTGCATCAACAAAAGTAAAAACTGCATGTTCTTGTGTTCATCAGTAACTTTAAGTGCTTGAATCTTGCTTTATACTTTGAATCAGTGCATGAAACCTGTTTAGACTTGCTTATTTAAGTTTAACATTGCTTGTGTATGTATTTGGTTAAGTTTGGCTGGCTGAATTGTGCTATAAGTGCTTATTGAACCTCAATTGCTTAAGTGTTCATGTCTATGAGTGATCTGGTGATTGATTGATTAAACTGTACAAATTGGCTGTTGTTGATTGTGATTTCTTTGTTGTATTTGACTCCTCTTGATCCACTGATCAATTGGGTGCCTTTGTGTAACTTGAATCTCCAAAAAAGTCACTAAAGACAAAAAAAGTCAACAAGTCAAGCAGTGGAAAAAATTTCCACTGCTCAACACCCAAAACTAGCCCCTGCTAGTGCAATTTTTCAGTTTGCTTATCAATAAGCCATTTTGGCTTATCCAGACCTGCAACAACTTATTTTTTGTGATAGATCTTCATTATTTGACCCATTTGATTGAACTGGAGCTTATTAGACTTTGACTTTGACTTTTTTCTAGAAAACCAACTTATTTGACTTTTTCATAAGTGCTTATTTGCTTTTTCCAGCTTATTGAGTCAACTTATTTGAAATTTTTTTGTTGATTAAGCTTAGTTAAGTCATTTAAAAGCTTTTGCTATTTGAATCAGCTCTTGGGATAGCCTAGAACTCAAAAATGACTATTTTGTCGTTTTCTGTAGATTGCTTTTTGCATTTTCAGGCTTATTCCTTTGGCTTATTTCAAATTTATTTTTACAGAAGTCTTAAGAAACTCAAAAGAAGCTTGTGTGTCTAATTTGAGCTTATGGCATCAATTTATAGCTTAATGGGCCAAAAAGCCTATTAAGAATAAGCTGTTTGGTATAAGTCAGCTTATTTCACATTTTCAGCTTTTGGGCCTTTGAAAAGTCGTGTTTAAAATCAAATTTTGAGTCAGATAGGAGCTTTTGGGCTTAATTGGACAACATTTTTCTTATTGGGCTTATTTTGGCCCATTAAGGTGACTGTTTGGACTTTTGGCGCATTTGGAGGCCCATTAGGGGTATTTTTGTAATTTCAAGTTCACTTCTGTATTATTTAGGTTAAATTAAGCTAGTTTGTAAGTTTTTAGAATTTTTTATAAATTTTGGATTTTTAATATTATTTTATTATTAAAAATTAAAATTTAGGTTTTTCAAGTTTTTATATTTTTCTTAGGTTAAATACATTAAGTTAGGAATTTTACAACTTTTAGAATATTTTTATTGTTCTTAGATAAATTTTTATAATTATTTTAATTTTTAATAGTTTTTAATTGTTTTTAAATAGTTTTAATTAATTTTAAAATTTTCAAAAATACTTTTAAATTAAGTTAGGTCATTTTAGAGGTTTACAAAATGATAAAACTCATTTTGGGCTTTTTGTTAATTAAATTGATTTTAGGGCTTTAATTAGCATTAAAAAATCTTTATTTAATTAAATAAAAGGTTTGGGTGATTTTTGATTTTTTGTGAACTCTTAATACATTATTTAGGATTTATTTCAATTTTTTTAGGAATTTTTAGAGTAAATTTTTTAAATTTGGTGCTTTTACGGTTTTACGTGAACGACCTTTTCGTCTTAGTTTAATCCGTCATCGTAACCGTAATTCTCTTCTTATCCCATTTCTATTTTCTTTTCTCATAATCAATATAATCACATAATTAATCATTTCATAACACACACACCAAGCCTCCTTGAAAACGATCCCCATTTTGGGTCATTTGTGCACGATTTTCCTAAATCGTCGTACGTACCCTAATTACGCTCTTTTTTCTAAAAGGCGTATTTTTACAACTATCATTTTGGCGCCGCTGCCGGGGAGGCGTGTTGTGTTTTGATTTGGAAATTGTTGTTTTTACATATAGCCATAATATCTATTGTATTAGTAGCACTTTACTAATACGTATTATCGGTTTTTCGTTTTTGTGTGAATATTATTAATATATTGTATACGTAGAACAATAAATTCACAAGTACTCCAAAAGTGAGAAATCACAACCTTGACTTGGGAGGTCATTACCCAATCATTGTATTCGAATCTCAAACCAAAGAAAAAGGCAAAAATAGATAAATACTTTCGTGAAGCTCGATTTTGAAAAATACAAATATAAGGTGGGTATAAGGCGGATATTATAAAATATATCCTAAGGAAAAAGGCTCTTATGTGCTTCGCGCCACCTCGTTTCCCCGCTTGCTTGTGAGTATTTGATTTTGAGAGCTAATCGAGGGTTTTGCCGCCCAAAGTATTATTAAGTATCATATATACTTTCTTGGTTTCATTGATTAAACCCTCTTGAACGTTTTGGTGTTCCACCAACGTTCTAAAGTCATCGAAGGCGTTCACTTCACGTGATAGTTTTCATTCCTTGAGGCTTCTTTTATCAAGAGATTTGATTAAGGAGGAGATTTGTAGATTTTGGTCTACTTAATACAATCACAAAAATTCCAAAAAAGTAAAAACAATCAAAAATCACAAAAAAAAATTGGAAAAATACAAAACACCAAAAAGAATCTTCTTTGCTCATCCCCTCGTTGTACGTGACGTTTATGCAAACCCGCAATTAAGCAAGACGTGCACGTAAACGAAAAAACCGAAAGGAGTCAACACCTACTCCTAATATTTCTAGTGAGGAGTCTCCTATTGACGAACCCATTGTAAGAGAAGAACCAAAATCGAACTATGATGGAGTTACTTCAAGCACCCACCGAGGGTTATGGAGAGGCGATTGTGATTCCCGCTATCCTTGCGGAGAATTTTGAAGTGAAAACGGGTTTGTTGTCGATGATCCAAAACAACAAATTCCGTGGCGATGAGAAGGACAATCCACACAACCATATCCGCCAATTCTGTAAAACCCGCATGCTTTTACCATGCATAATACCCTTAGGATCGTACGTACTAGTTGAAACTTTCCTAATATAGCATGATTACGATTACGTGTTAGGAGTTTACGTATTACGTACGTGTTAGAACACGATAAATATTTTATATGAAAGATCACGTAATAATTATTTAACAATAATTAATCACGAACATGCGATCATGAAATCATGAACGTAATTAAAACACGAGCTATTATTAATTACGTATATATTTATTACGAGCGTAATTAAATATATTAGATCACGGTATTTACGTAACGAGAACATTTAAAACACGAACATAAATAAACACAAACGAGTAACTAAATAACGAGACACAGAACAAGGTACGGGAACCCCATGTGGGGTCCCTACCCGCGGCCAAACAAGGACAATGGGCCAAGCCCATTGTCAATTTTTACTAAAGGGGGGTTAATTAATTTTTACTACTCAAAAACACTTTACAGAAGATTTCAAGAAAAACCTAAAACCCTTTCCTCCCTTGTTCTTTGTGCCGCCACACATACATCACCATACAAGGTGATTCTTTGATCTTTGATCTTGAAGATTTGTTGATTGTTCGTGTTTGTTCTTCGTTCTCTTGATCCACGAATTCGGTAAAACCTTTTTAAATCTTTTCTTTTAATTTAATCTTTTTATTAATTATGAACATGTGATGTTTTTATAAAAACATATTAATTAATCATAGATCTAACATGTTTTGGTGATTAATTAAATCAAAGGGTCGTTTTAAGGGGTGTTTTGTTTTGGCCGCAGGCTGCAACCGACCCCAAGGGGGTTTCGGTTTGCCTAGCCGACCACCACCAAGACCATATGGTCTTGGTTGGTGCGTGTGGGTCCCACGGCAGCAAGGGGTACCCCGAGTTGGTTCGGGGTACGGTGTCGATTCATGTCCGGTTCATGTTTTTAAGCTTAGATCCGGTTCATGGTGTATGTTATTTTTTTTATGTTATGAACTTATGTTAAAAATAAATTAATAAAATGATGTAATTAATTTAATAACATGACTTAGGTTATCTAATTATTAATGATCATGAAATTATTTTAACCTAAGTGTTTATATTATTAAGACTTATAATTAATTAATTATTTTAAAAACCATGGATATAATTAATTAATTAACATGACTTAGGTTATATTATTAATATTTAATAATACATATTTTAACCTAAGTATTTAATATATTTAATTAAAAACATGTTATACTTTAATTAAATATTATAACCTATAGTTTAATTAAATTACATGAAATAATTATTAAACTATACAATATATCTTATGACTTAGAAAATAATCATGAAAGCACTTAGTCTTATATACGTAGCTTATTTAACCACCTTATTTCTAATTATGGAAACTTTCTATTTTTTTAGAAACTTAATTAAATAAGGCAGCTAATTTATTTATGGAAACCAACTATTTTTTAGAAACTTATTTATTTAAGGCAGCTAATCTATTTATGGAAACTTATTTATTTAAGGCAGCTAATCTATTTATGGAAACTTATTTAATTAAGGAAGCTAATCTATTTATGGAAACTTATTTAATTAAGGCATTTAATCTATTTATGGAAACTTTCTATTTTTAGAAACTTATCTATTTTAAGCAGTAAATCTATTTTTGGAAACTTTATATTTTTGGAAACTTTCTATTTTTGGAAACTTTCTATTTTTGGAAACTTACTATATTTGGAAACTTTCTATTTTTGGAAACTTTCTAATTTTGGAAACTTTCTATTTTAGGAAACCTGCTATTTTTGGAAAGTTACTTATTATTACACAGAAAGTATAATAACACATGAAATACCAGAAATACTTAATCAGATTAAACATAATATAAGATTTAATACAGTTTAAGGCTTTGAACAGTAAAACATAGTAAGAACACATAAAATAAGCTAAGACATGACATAAAACCAGCTATGTATTTAGTAAGCAGATACTTATTTCATGTACGTATTTATGTAGCACTAGTGTTTCGGAAGTAGGATTCTCGCAGTTCATCTTTCTCGTTCACTGGACATAAGGTACGGATTCCCGTCCTTTCAGTATGGACATTCTTTCCTTATTAGGATTCCCCGTATGCAGCCAATTGTTTTCCCGTAGTATAAGTTATGAGTTTGATTGCTTATGTTTAAATAAGATTACCTATAGCCATATACATGCATGACCAGTTTCACCTAGTTATGGAGGTACCATAACCATAACATTAGAGGCACTGATGTTATGACTTCACCACGGCGGAGTGATTGCTCGTGGCGTCCCTTCAGCTTTTGGCTATTTATTTATATTTATCATGTGGGGCGTATGGGTGCATCCTAGTTACATGTTTTTATTCAGGATTACATGGTGAATGTGGTGTGTGCCTTGCATCCTTCACAAGGAGCTGATCCCTCCTACCCATAAACCAGTATATTAAATTAGAGGCAGCCCCTCTAATTTGCATGATGAGGTCACCCCTCCAATTATTCATGCACGGTGGATTTTCATGACCTATATTGGCTAATGGTAAAATATGACAAACAGTTTTTATAAGATAAACATAAGACTTTCAAACTATAAAACCAGTTTTATTAAGACTTAACCAGGTTTCTCGGGACTTAGTGTTCTTCCGCTGTTATTATGTTATATGCTTATTCTATTCATGCTTTATTGTACATCCGTGCACTGAGCGTATTGCTCAGCCATTTTCCTTTTCTATGTTCCCAAAACGGCAGGTACTCAGGGACGCTCGTAGACACTAAGAGTACGTGCATATGGACTGGAAGCTGTCTAGCCTTCTTTACATTATGCATTTCCTTTCTTTTGATACTTATGCTTTGGACATTGTTTAGTCCTTTCCTTTATTATACTATGTTTGTGTGTGATGAGCTTTACTTTTGGACTACCGATGTTTGATTCCGGTATTTTCCTTTATATGGTCAAGTAATGTTTAGACATTTTACCTTGTATGCTTTGATGACACGCCATAATTACTGTGATATTTCCATTTCCAAAATGGGGTGTTACAATTATGGTATCAGAGCCAAGGCTTCGACCTGTAGGCTCTCAAAAGTGACCTGTGATTAGTGGGTAGTCACTACGGTCTTCCTAGAACTGACAGTTGTTTTCATGCATTCATCATTTTAAGCATACATATACATGTCATTGTTACAGGGTTTTTGACTAAGTAATGGTTGGTACAAGACTGACCCTATTTAGTCGCATGTGTTTTATCGAAACTTTTAGATTTGGGACCGACCCATAAGCGTCCCCTCGCAATGTCTTTGTTTTGGGTGAACTGACCAGAGGCGTTCACTCTCGAGCATACAAAAGTTTTCATAAAACTGCATCATGCATTCATACACAAAATTTTCTTGCATAAAATTTTTCTCGTGAAATTTTAGTATAATTTTTTTTTCATGTATATATTTATATTTTATGTTTTGAACTGTTTAATCATATGTTTTATGTTATACTGTCAGATGGTTCTCACACGCGAACAGGAGCAGCTCAATGCTGCAATTCAGGCTGCTATGCAAGCCTTGCTTCCTCAACTGAGGAATGACATCTGGGCTGAAGTTCAAGCTGCCAATAATCAGCAGCACAATCAGCCACCTCCTCCTCCTCCTCCAGTGACATTAGCAGTATGGCTGGAGAGATTCAACAAGCTCCGCCTCGAGCTTTTGAGAAGACAGATAGCCCCATCGATGCTGAAAGCTGGTTGGCTCACATCGAGAAGATTTTCAACGCTATGGGCTGTGAACCCGCATACAAGGCGAGGTTGGCATGATATCGGTTCGAAGGTGATGTACTCAACTAGTGGTTAGCATTGATGCAATCTGAAGGTGGTGATGAGTGGGTTGCTGGTTTGACTTGGGATCAGTTCAAGGACAGGGTGATGGAGCAGTTCTTTCCCAAGGCTGAGCAGGACAAGCTCAAGAGAGAGTACCATGGGATCCGACAGAGAGCTGGGGAGAATAGCAACGAGTTTATGCAGCGCTTTCTTCGCTTGGCTGGTTTCCTTGGTACGGCAGCAAGTACTCCTGAAGAGCAGGCACATCACTTCAGATGGGCTCTTCGCACATCGGTCGCAAACAATCTGGTGTGTGCTACGTTCAACATTGTAGCACAAGTGGCCGATGCAGAACGAAAACTGGAGATGCTGCAGGAGAGGGATGAGTTCGGGGAAGCTGAAAGACCCGACAAGAGGTAAAACATTCGTATTCAAGCGGTGACCAATCCGTATACTTTCCATATGTCAATAATTCATCTCTTTAGCTGTATCTTCCAGGCAGAAAACTGGGGACCGGTCTCAGCCGGCTACTCAGCAGCAGCCTCATCAGCCCAAGGGAAACGGTCAGACTAACGACCGTTCTGCTACGGATAGGCGTGGCGGTAATGACAATTACCGTAACAACGCCGGGCAATCCAACAACATCAGGTCCTAATACTTATGAATTTCTTATGTTTTATGTTATAACTCATATTCTGACACTTTAGCAAACTTCTACCAGGAACCATGGAAACGGTAGGGACCAGAACCAGAGAGGTTCGCAGCCTAGCCGTCCAGCTATCACTGGTATTCAATCTTACGATTATCCGCTTTGTCCTTGTACCCAACTATCATGTCTTATGTGAAATGTTTTATCAGGTCCTCAGCCAGCCAGAGCACCTGCTGGAGGATACACTCATCCTCTTTGCTCTACTTGCCACCGTAGGCACCCAGGACCATGTCGCCGTAATACTGATGCGTGCTTCAAGTGTGGTCTTCCTGGCCATATTATGAAGGATTGCCGTAAGGGCGAGATGGAGGGTACATCAGGACATGCTGATACCAAGCTGCCTCCTACTGCCGGGCGTGTCTACACGACATCTCGAGACAAGGCCAACAAGTCTACAGGTACCATCACTGGAATCTTGTATATGTATGGTCGCGCTGCATGTGTTCTTTTCGATACGGGTGCTACTCACTCGATTATTTCTACTGCTTATGCTAAGAACATTAGGATGCCTCCCTTGCCACTAGAAAATAGGCTTACTATTTCCACGCCTTTGAGGGACTCTGTATTAATCACCCATGTATACAAGGGTCTTCCTCTAGAATTTGATGATAAGGTTCGACCTGTCGACGCACTTCCGCTGGACATGAATGACTTCGACATGATTTTGGGCATGGATTGGCTATCCAAGTATCATGCTACCATATACTGCCATTCATATCGAGTTATCTTCGGTGATGTCAATGCACCAGAGTACATTCATAATGGGTTCATACCCGGACGGTCTGTACAAGTCATATCCACCCTGCAAGCGCGTGCACTACTGTTACATGGCTGCGAGGGTTATCTAGCTACGGTTCACGACATGGATGCTGAATCTCCATCGATTCAGGATCAACCTATAGTGTCGGAATTCCAAGATGTGTTTCCAGCAGAACATCCGGGCATACCACCTGCACGAGAAGTGGAATTCAGTATCGAACTGGTTCCAGGAGCTGAACCAATCTCCAAGGCTCCTTATCGCATGGCTCCCATAGAGCTGAAGGAGCTGAAGGATCAACTGCAAGAACTTCTTGAACGAGGTTTCATTCGACCGAGCTCATCTCCATGGGGCGCACCGGTCTTATTTGTTAAGAAGAAGGACGGCAGTATGCGTCTTTGCATAGACTATCGCGAGCTCAACAAGATTACCAGTCGGAATAGGTATCCACTGCCACGCATTGACGATCTGTTTGACCAACTCCAAGGGGCCAAACACTTCTCCAAGATCGATCTTAGGTCACGCTATCATCAGCTACGGGTCAAGGAGCAGGACATCGCTAAGACTGCTTTTCGTACCCGCTATGGCCACTACGAGTTTGTAGTTATGCCATTTGGCCTGACAAATGCTCCAGCAGTGTTCATGGATCTGATGAACAGAATCTTCCATGAATTTCTGGACAAGTTCGTCATTGTCTTCATCGATGACATCCTGATTTTCTCAAAGTCCAAGGAGGAACACGAAGACCATCTTCGTACAGTACTACAGATTCTTTACCAGAAGCAGCTGTATGCTAAATTCTCCAAGTGTGAGTTCTGGTTAGACAAGGTGGCATTCTTAGGTCACATTGTATCAGCAGAAGGAATCACAATGGATCCAACGAAGGTTGAGGCCATTACTAAGTGGCCAAGGCCGACATCAGCGACGGAAGTCCGCAGTTTCTTAGGCTTAGCTGGCTATTACCGTAGGTTCGTGGAGAACTTTTCCCGCCTAGCACTACCATTGACCAAACTGATGCGGAAAGGGGAGAAATTCGTTTGGACTGAAGATCGAGAGAAGAGCTTTGAAGACCTGAAGCAGAAGCTAGTATCTGCACCTATTCTTACTCTACCATCTAGTACGGATGGATTTCAAATCTACAGCGATGCATCGGGGAAGGGACTTGGCTGTGTTCTCATGCAACATGGGAAAGTGATCGCGTACGCTTCACGACAGCTTAAGCCTTATGAAGAGAATTACCCCACGCACGATTTGGAACTTGCTGTAGTCGTGTTTGCATTGAAGATATGGAGACACTACTTATATGGAGAATCATGTGACATTTTCACGGACCACAAGAGCTTGAAGTATATCTTCACTCAGCGTGAATTGAACATGAGGCAGAGGAGATGGTTATAGCTGTTGAAGGATTATGATATTAATCTACAATATCATCCCGGAAAGGCAAATGTAGTAGCAGATGCCCTTAGCAGGAAGTCCGGAATGATCAACGGCATTAGAATCGAAGAGGAGATCATAAGAGACTTGGAGCGACTAGACATCGAGATCATGGTACGTGGACAGCACGGTTACTGAGCTAATCTTAGAGTAGAACCCGAGTTACTATCTAAGATCAAGGAAGCTCAGAAGGATGACGGAGAAATCTGGGCGATAGTACAGAATTTGGAGAAGCAGACAGAATTCAGAGTAGATGCAGATGGTATCGTATAGCAGGGCACTAGACTTTGTGTTCCTGATGACCAAGAACTCCGGGAAGCTTTGTTAGCTGAAGCTCATAGCTCCTCATTCTCGATACATCCTGGTTCGACTAAGATGTACCATGACATCAAACAGTACTTTTGGTGGAGTGGTATGAAACAGGATGTTGCCACTTACGTCTCCAAATGTCTTACCTGCCAGCAGGTTAAGATCGAGCATCAGCGATCTGGCGGTCTCCTTCAACCGTTAGATATTCCAGAGTGGAAGTGGGACAAAATCACCATGGATTTTGTTACCGGTCTTCCGCCTACCAAAAGGAAGCACGATGCAATTTGGGTTATCGTTGATCGACTCACCAAATCAGCTCATTTCTTACCGATCCGCAAGGAAGATCCGGTAAGTAAACTCGCAGATACGTATAGACGAGAGATCATGAGACTCCACGGTGCACCATCCAGCATTGTCTCAGACAGAGATCCTCGATTCACTTCGCGCTTTTGGAAACGTCTACAGAAAGCTTGGGGTACACAACTTAAGCTGAGCACGACTTTTCATCCTCAAACGGACGGACAGTCGGAGCGAACCATTCAGACATTGGAAGATATGTTGAGGTCATGTGCGTTGGAATGGACGGGTGATTGGGACGAATACATCTGTTTGGTGGAGTTTGCATACAACAACAGCTGGCACGCAAGCATCAAATGTGCTCCATTTGATATGTTGTATGGCAGAAAGTGTCACGCCCCAATCTGCTGGGATCAGGTTGGCGAGCGAACACTCGAAGGACCAGAAATCATAGAGATGACAAATGAGAAGATCGCAGTAGCTAAGCAGAAGTTTCAGGAGGCACGGTCACGTCAGAAGTGTTACGCCGATAAGCATCGTAGGGATTTACACTTTAACGTAGGAGATCACGTCTTCCTTAAGGTTTCGCCGGCACGTGGTGTTAGACGCTTCAGGATTAAAGGGAAGCTCAGTCCTCGTTTCATCGGACCGTTTGATATCATTGAACGAGTCGGTGAAGTATCTTACCGATTGGCGTTACCTCCGCAGATTTCGCATGTGCACAATGTGTTTCATGTGTCCTTACTCAGAGGGTACCAATATCATCCCCTTCACATGGTTCAGTATCCACTGGAACAGATACGTGAAGATCTCACTTTCATAGAAGAACCCGAACGAGTTCTTGACAGACAAGAACGAGTCATGAGAAAGAAGACGATTCCATTCGTCAAAATTCTATGGAGGGATCATACCGAGCGGGAAGCCACTTGGGAAACGGAGGAGTCTATCCGGGCTTCTTACCCTCATTTCATATTTTGAATTCGGGTATGTTCTTCTTTTCCAGTTTACTTTATCTATAATTCGGGGACGAATTATTCTTTTTAGGGGGGAAGAGTTGTAAAACCCGCATGCTTTTACCATGCATAGTACCCTTAGGATCGTACGTACTAGTTGAAACTTTCCTAATATAGCATGATTACGATTACGTGTTAGGAGTTTACGTATTACGTACGTGTTAGAACACGATAAGTATTTTATATGAACGATCACGTAATAATTATTTAACAATAATTAATAACGAACATGCGATCATGAAATCATGAACGTAATTAAAACACGAGCTATTATTAATTACGTATATATATTTATTATGAGCGTAATTAAATATATTAGATCACGGTATTTACGTAACGAGAACATTTAAAACACGAACATAAATAAACACAAACGAGTAACTAAATAACGAGACACGGAACAAGGTACGGGAACCCCATGTGGGGTCTACCCGCGGCCAAACAAGGACAATGGGCCAAGCCCATTGACAATTTTTACTAAAGGGGGGTTAATTAATTTTTACTACTCAAAAACACTTTACAAAAGATTTCAAGAAAAACCTAAAACCCTTTCCTCCTTTGTTCTTTGTGCCGCTACCCATACATCACCATACAAGGTGATTCTTTGATCTTTGATCTTGAAGATTTGTTGATTGTTCGTGTTTGTTCTTCGTTCTCTTGATCCACGAATTCGGTAAAACCTTTTTAAACCTTTTCTTTTAATTTAATCTTTTTATTAATTATGAACATGTGATGTTTTTATAAAACCATATTAATTAATCATAGATCTAACATGTTTTGGTGATTAATTAAATCAAAGGGTCGTTTTAAGGGGTGTTTTGTTTTGTCCGCAGGCTGCAACCGACCCCAAGGGGGTTTCGGTTTGCCTAGCCGACCACCACCAAGACCATATGGTCTTGGTTGGTGCGTGTGGGTCCCACGGCAGCAAGGGGTACCCCGAGTTGGTTTGGGGCACGGTGTCGATTCATGTCCGGTTCATGTTTTTAAGCTTAGATCCGGTTCATGGTGTATGTTAGTTTTTTTTATGTTATGAACTTATGTTAAAATTAAATTAATAAAATGGTGTAATTAATTTAATAACATGACTTAGGTTATCTAATTATTAATGATCATGAAATTATTTTAACCTAAGTATTTATATTATTAAGACTTATAATTAATTAATTATTTTAAAAACCATAGATATAATTAATTAATTAACATGACTTAGGTTATAATATTAATATTTAATAATACATATTTTAACCTAAGTATTTAATATATTTAATTAAAAACATGTTATACTATAATTAAATATTATAACCTATAGTTTAGTTAAATTACATGAAATAATTATTAAACTATACAATATATCTTATGACTTAGAAAATAATCATGAAAGCACTTAGGCTTATATACTTAGCTTATTTAACCAGCTTATTTCTAATTATGGAAACTTTCTATTTTTTTAGAAACTTAATTAAATAAGGCAGCTAATTTATTTATGGAAACCAGCTATTTTTTAGAAACTTATTTATTTAAGGCAACTAATCTATTTATGGAAACTTATTTATTTAAGGCAGCTAATCTATTTATGGAAACTTATTTAATTAAGGCAGCTAATCGATTTATGGAAACTTATTTAATTAAGGCAACTAATCTATTTATGGAAACTTTTTATTTTTAGAAACTTATCTATTTTAAGCAGTAAATCTATTTTTGGAAACTTTCTATTTTTGGAAACTTTCTATTTTTGGAAACTTACTATATTTGGAAACTTTCTATTTTTGGAAACTTTCTATTTTTTGAAACTTTCTAATTTTGGAAACTTTCTATTTTAGGAAACCTGCTATTTTTGGAAAGTTACTTATTATTACACTGAAAGTATAATAACACATGAAATACCAGAAATACTTAATCAGATTAAACATAATATAAGATTTAATACAGTTTAAGGCTTTGAACAGTAAAACATAGTAAGAACACATAAAATAAGTTAAGACATGACATAAAACCAGCTATGTATTTAGTAAGCAGATACTTATTTCATGTACGTATTTATGTAGCACTAGTGTTTCGGAAGTAGGATTCTCGCAGTTCATCTTTCTCGTTCACTGGACATAAGGTACGGATTCCCGTCCTTTCAGTATGGACATTCTTTCCTTATTAGGATTCCCCGTATGCAGCCAACTGTTTTCCCGTAGTATAAGTTACGAGTTTGATTGCTTATGTTTAAATAAGATTACCTATAGCCATATACATGCATGACCAGTTTCACCTAGTTATGGAGGTACCATAACCATAACATTAGAGGCACTGATGTTATGACTTCACCACGGCGGAGTGATTGCTCGTGGCGTCCCTTCCGCTTTTGGCCATTTATTTATATTTATCATGTGGGGCGTATGGGTGCATCCTAGTTACATGTTTTTATTCAGGATTACATGGTGAATGTGGTGTGTGCCTTGCATCCTTCACAAGGAGCTGATCCCTCCTACCCATAAACCAGTATATTAAATTAGAGGCAGCCCCTCTAATTTGCATGATGAGGTCACCCCTCCAATTATTCATGCACGGTGGATTTTCATGACCTATATTGGCTAATGGTAAAATATGACAAACAGTTTTTATAAGATAAACATAAGACTTTCAAACTATAAAACTAGTTTTATTAAGACTTAACCAGGTTACTCGGGACTTAGTTTTCTTCTGCTGTTATTATGTTATATGCTTATTCTATTCATGCTTTATTGTACATCCGTGCACTGAGCGTATTGCTCAGCCGTTTTCCTTTTCTATGTTCCCAAAACGGCAGGTACTCAGGGACGCTCGTAGACACTAAGAGTACGTGCATATGGACTGGAAGCTGTCTAGCCTTCTTTACATTATGCATTTCCTTTCTTTTGATACTTATGCTTTGGACATTGTTTAGTCCTTTCCTTTATTATACTATGTTTGTGTGTGATGAGCTTTACTTTTGGACTACCGATGTTTGATTCCGGTATTTTCCTTTATATGGTCAAGTAATGTTTAGACATTTTACCTTGTATGCTTTGATGACACGCCATAATTACTGTGATATTTCCATTTCCAAAATGGGGTGTTACAAATTCAATCGTCTTACCGCCACTTGCAAGTTTAAGGATGTTGCTAATGATTCGATTAAGATGATGCTTTTTTCGTATCCCTTAGCGGGGCCCGCTAAAATTTGGTTAGAGAAAGAGCCGCCCGATTCTATATTGACGTGGAAGGATCTCGTGTCTAAATTTGTGAACCAATTTTTTCCGCCCTCTAAGACTACGCACTTGAAAAACGAGATTTCAAAATTTTCACAAGAATTTAATGAAAGTTTTTCAACGGCTTGGAATAGGTTTAAGGAAATGTTACATGAGTGTCCTCATCACGGTTTTTCCGATTTGCATCAACTTGACACGTTTTACAATGGACTTAATGATCATGAAAAGGATTATCTTAATGCCGCCGCGGGTGGTAATTTTTTGTGTAAAACGGTTGAGGAAGCTTTGGTGATAATTGAGAATAGATCTAAGGTGTATAGTCCTCGTAGCACGTCTAGTGTTCGTAAGGCTTCGTCTTCGGCTTCACCTTCTTTGTCTACTACCATCAATGCTTGCCAAATTGAGGCGAACTTGGAAAACAAAATCTTTGATAAGCTTAAAGGTCTTTTGATTGAGTTCAAAGTTGGAGAACCAAGTGCTCCCGCTACGGCTAAAGCGGTTGAGGTTTCATGCATGTATTGTGGTGGAGGTCATGATTTCTCCTCGTGCATTACCAACGGTGGTAACACTTCGAGTGCCTACGCGGCCACGGGAACTTACAACCAAAACAGTTAAGTTACCCGCTCTAATCAATTGACTCCACCGGGTTTTGGTTCAAATCAAAATGCTAACAACAACTATCGCAACAATCAAGTTGGTTTCAAAAACAATTACAACAAGGGAAACTATGGTAATCAAGGGGCTAATAATCAAGTTTCAAACAAAAATCAAAATGATTTTCAAAACAACAACAAAAGTTTGCAAACGTTGAAAGATCTTCCAAATGAATTTGTTGAATACGGTAATGGGAACGATGCTAGGTTTGACAACATTCAAAGAGAAATCATTAGCCTAAGATCCGAGTTTAAGAACGACTTGAAGAAAGAGTTAAAAAATGAGTTAGCAAATGAGCTTACAATCCATACCAACAAATTGGAAGGAAATGTAACTAGGTTACAACAAAACCAACAAAAAATGGAACAAGGGCAACATGAAATTAAGAAAGAGATGATTAAAGCCGAGAAGAGGCAATCCATGTTTGAGGACAAAATTTCATCTATGTTTGAGGCAATTATGTGTAAACCGTCTTCGAGTAGTCTTCCTAGCAACACCGTATCAAACCCTAAGGGTGAGATGAAAGTGATTACCACACGTAGTGGTAAGACACTTAAGGAATCGACTCCTCAACCAATTGCTCCTACGGAGGATGCAATTGAGGAAGAACTCGGGGTGGTGGTCCAAAAGGAGCATGTTCCAATCCCACGAAATACCGCTCATGCCACACCTATGGTTGACCCATTACCAACATTGGAACCCGAGATTCCAAAGGCTATGCCTATGCCTCAACCCACACCACCTTTTCCCTATCCATCGAGACTTAGAAAGAAGAAACGTCAAGAGCGCGACAATTATCAATTTGAGCTTTTTATGAAAATGTTTCGTGATTTGCACTTTAATGTGAGTTTCGCCGATGCTTTGGTCATGATGCCTCGATTTGCCGCTAACTTTAAGAGTATGTTGAACAACAAGGAGAAATTGCATCAGTTGTCTAGTTGTTCATCGGTTTATCTTAATCGCATACCTCAAAAAGTCGGTGATCCCGGTAAATTCTTGATCCCTTGTGCAATCCAAGATATGGAAGAATGCTTTGCCTTGGCCGATCTTGGTGCTAGCATTAACTTGATGCCATTTGCAATCTTCAAGTCGCTCAATCTTCCTAATCTTACTCCTTCACTAATGTCTATCGAGTTGGCCGACCATTCCACGATTCCCGCATGTGGATTGGCGGAAGACGTTTTTGTGAAAGTGGGAAAGTTCTATTATCCGGTAGACTTTATCGTTGTCGATATTCCCACGGATCCTCAAGTTCCTCTCATTTTAGGTCATTCGTTTTTAGATACGTCTATGGCTTTGATCGATGTTCACGCTAGAAAGATCACCTTACGTTTCAACGACGAGGAGCTTGTTATAAACGCAACTCAAAACTCTCAAATTTCTCATGTTTATTCCTTTGCAACCATAAACCTCGTTGATATGATCGACGTGGTTTGCGAGGAATTTTCACAAGAAGTTCTAGGTTTTGGTGATGATGAAAATAGTGGCAATCCCACTATGTTAGATCCCATCCTTGATAACTCGACACCAACCTTCACTCCATTTGAAGGTGGTGGTTTAACGTTGGAAGAATTCGATGTTCCACGTACTTGTAACGAAGACCTCGACAACGATGAGGACTTCTCGATTATCAAGGATTTCCTTAATGATTTCCCATTTCCTCCACCCGAGGAGGTTATGAGTATCGAGCCTAAATATTCAATTGAGGAACCACCTATCCTCGAGTTGAAAGATTTACCTCCTCATCTCGAATATGTCTATTTGGAGGAGGGCGAAAAGTTGCCAGTTATTATTGCGAAGGAACTTTCGGATGATGAAAAAACCGCACTTGTCGATGTTCTAAAGGATCAAAATGGGGCAATTGCGTGGAAGTTATCCGACATTAAGGGGATCGATCCCAAATTTTGTACCCACAAAATCTTAATGGAGGAGGATTACAAGCCCGCAATCCAATGTCAAAGGAGGGTGAACCCCAAAATTCATGACGTCATCAAAAAGGAAGTCCTAAAACTCCTTGACGCGGGAATGATTTACCCTATTTCCGATAGCCCTTGGGTGAGTCCTATTCATTGTGTCCCTAAAAAGGGAGGAATGACCGTTGTGCCAAACGATGCCAACGAGTTAATTCCCACTATACTCGTGACCGGATGGAGAGTGTGCATTGACTATCGTAAGTTGAATGAAGCCACTCGTAAAGACCATTTTCCCTTGCCCTTCATGGACCAAATGTTGGAGCGTCTTGCGGGAAACGATTTCTATTGCTTTTTAGATGGTTTTTCCGGTTACTTCCAAATTCCCATCGATCCTCGTGATCAAGAAAAAACTACGTTTACGTGTCTATATGGAACGTTTGCCTATCGTAGAATGCCATTCGGACTTTGTAATGCACCGGGAACCTTTCAATGGTGCATGATGGCTATTTTTCATGATATGATCGAGAAGACAATGGAAGTGTTCATGGATGACTTTTACGTGTTTGGTTGTTCGTTCACTACGTGTTTGTCGAATCTCGAGAGAATGTTGAAACGTTGTGAGGAAACCAACCTTGTGCTCAATTGGGAAAAATGTCATTTTATGGTTAAAAGTGGAATCGTCTTAGGGCACAAGGTTTCGAAAGCGGGGATTGAGGTAGATCAAGCTAAGGTAGACGTCATCGCCAAATTACCTCATACCAAAACCGTTAAGGGAGTTAGGAGTTTCCTAGGCCACGCGGGCTTTTATCGTCGATTCATCAAGGATTTTTCAAAGATCTCTCGACCTATTACACATCTTCTTGAAAAAGAGGCACGTTTTGTCTTTGATGAAGATTGTGTACGAGCCTTTGAAATCCTTAAGAGGAAACTTACCGAAGCTCCCATTCTTGTTGCTCCCAACTGGAACCTCCCCTTTGAGCTCATGTGTGATGCTAGTGACTACGCTATTGGGGTCGTATTGGGACAACGTCATGAAAATCACTTCTTGCCTATTCACTATGCTAGCAAGATGATGACCGAGGCTCAACTAAAATACACTACAACGGAGAAGGAGTTCCTTGCCGTGGTGTATGCATTTGAGAAATTTCGACCTTATCTCGTCTTGACGAAATGCATAGTGTATACGGATCATTCGGATATCAAGTATCTTATGGCTAAACAAGATGCAAAGCCAAGATTACTTCGTTGGATTCTCCTCCTTCAAGAATTTGATCACAAAATTGTTGACAAAATAGGAGCCGAGAATCTAGCGGTCGATCATCTTTCTCGTTTGGAAGATCCTCACCAAAGTGTTTACGAGCCTAAGGAAATCACCGAAACATTTCCGCTCGAGACACTTGGTGTAGTGAATTCTAAGCTTGATTCTTCCACCCCATGGTTTGCGGACTTTGCAAATTACCATGCGGGCAACTTCATCATCAAGGGTATGACGACTCAAGAAAAACGAAAATTCTTTCGTGACGTCAAGTTCTACTTTTGGAACGACCCTTACTTGTTTCGAACTTGTGTGAATCAAATCATCCGACTTTGTGTATTTGGCACCGAAGCTTCTAATATCCTTAGAGCTTGTCACGAGGGACCCACGGGTTGTCACCATGGTGCTAATCTCACGGCTAAGAAGGTGCTTGATGCAGGCTTCTTTTGGCATACTATTTACCGAGATGCACATGAGCTTGTGAAGTCGTGTGACTCATGCCAACGACAAGGAAAAGCCTCACAAAAAGATGAAATGCCACAAAATATCATCCAAGTGTGTGAGATCTTTGACGTTTGGGGCATCGACTTTATGGGGCCGTTCCCATCATCTCGTGGTAATAAGTACATCCTTGTCGCGGTTGACTACCTATCTAAGTGGGTGGAAGCTAAGGCTTTGCCCACCAATGATGCTCGTGTGGTAGTCAAGTTTTTGAAAAGCTTGTTTTCTCAGTTTGGAACCCCCCGTGCTATCATAAGCGATCGTGGAACCTATTTTTGTAACGACCAATTCGAAAGGGTCCTAAGGAAATATGGGGTTACACATCGGCTTTCTACGGATTATCACCCACAAACGAGTGGGCAAGTCGAGGTTTCAAACCGAGCGTTAAAGATGATCTTGGAGAGATCCGTTGGGGAAAACCGACAATCTTGGTCGGATAAGTTGGACGATGCTTTATGGGCCTTTAGGACCGCTCATAAGACGCCCATTGGGTGTAATCCTTATAAGCTAGTGTATGGGAAGAATTGTCACTTGCCAATTGAACTCGAACACAAGGCTTATTGGGCCCTAAAGCATTGTAATGATGATATGGAGACCGCGGGAAAACACCGGAAAATGCAATTAAATGAATTGGATGAATTGAGGGATATTGCTTATGAAAATTCATTGATTTATAAAGAAAAGACTAAAAAGTTGCATGATTCAAAAATTAAAAACCGGATTTTTAACATTGGGGATCAAGTTTTGCTTTTTAATTCTCGTTTGAAAATCTATTCCGGTAAGTTGAAATCTCGTTGGTCCGGTCCATTCACCGTGACTCAAGTTTTTCCATATGGGACCATCGAGCTAGCTCAAAATGATGGCCCCAATTTCAAGGTGAATGGACATAGGTTGAAGCACTACTTTGGCGGGGAAGTTCCATCCTTGAACTACCTCGACCAAATCACCTTTCCTAATGATAATTAGTATTGAGGGGATCGAGTCGAGCTCATGACTCGGTAATCAAAAACGAGGTGCCTCGTGGGGGAGTCCCATGCTTATCCTATGTACATATTATCGCTTTCTAATGTAGTAACGTGTGGGGATTTGTGCGCTTCCAACCTTTGTTTCGTGGTTGTTTGTGAATTGTGGATTTTAGATGATCATGATCTTCACGATTGGAGCCTCTCGTGTTCGTTTAATGGGAGCACTCGATCGTTTGCTTTGAATACTTTCTCAATATCCATGATATATCCTTTGATGTTCTAACCTTACGTTTATAGCACACTTCATAAACGGCTTTAAATTTAACGGTTACACCCTTTCCATGCTAGATTAGGCATTTGACTACGTCTCTAGTATGGGGGTGTTTGCACCCCTAGACTCAAAACATTGAGGACAATGTTTAACTTTAGTATGGGCGGGGGGGGGGGGGGGGTGAATAGATACTTGCCTTGCCAAACCTTCACGCTTTCCAAAGTTTATCTTTTTGTTTATCATTTTGTTGCAAAATAAGGCTAAAAATGGCCAAAATTTAAATTTTTTCTCATGTTTTATAAGTGTTTGAAGACACGATTGTAGATTTTCCGATGGCGAGAATTAGAGTAATTTTTTACTTGATCGTGCGTGTTGAGCACTTAGCTTTGATTCCTTAACTTCACATTACGCTAAGTCTCTTAAATGAGGACGAGAAATGATAGGGTTAATTATAAGTTACTATGCTAAACGTAGAGTACTCGTATTCTTTAAAAAACTCATGTGTTCTCGTTGTTTGCTTATTCTCCCTTCGCTTGTAAATATTTTTTTTAATAAATATTGACTTAGCGGTTTAATCTTGATTGTTGGGTTTCTAGTCTTTTCTAGTAGCTTCCGTGTAATTAAATTGGGAAGACATTAAGGTATCGCCAACGTCACGGTTTTGAAGTATTGACACCCAAATAATCAAAAGCTTCACCCAATAATAAAGATTTCAAGTGCTCACCTAAATAAGGCAAACAATTTGAAGCCCCACAAGGCCGAAAAATCTATGCAAAATTGAAAGTGAATCAAGCCTTAATCTTTGAAGCTTTAAAGATCCAAAATTCGCCTTAGCGTGAGGATATACGTCTTTGGCTAATAAAACTACCGATGAGGTGGATAATAAAAGGCAAGGCAAGACCGAAGTCATAATAAAAGCTTCATGGCGAAGTTGAATAAAAGATGGAGGTAAATCAAAGATAATAAGGCCCTTCCGTTAGGGGGCATATAAAAGTCTTGGTAATAAGTCTCATATTCAAAACCGTTATAAAACCGTGTTTATCGATCCTTCTTGTTGGCTTATTTTTTTGACATCGTTGTCTATTAGGAGGGGTTATTATTTGATGGTCTAGGTTAGACCGTTAGGACTCTATTTTTAGACCTAAATCTCTATTATCGCATAAGTCAAACAATGTATCCTCGTGAAACATTCAAGACATAATAAAATATAAGAGATACAACTTAGGAAATTAGGAGGATAAGTACGTGATTAGGACATATGAGTAGTGTTAGCATTACTAACTTATAATGACAATGATTTCGTTGCACGCTTGGCATGTAATTGGGGTGAAAATCGAGGACGATGAAATTATTTCTAACGAAGCATTCACGTGTTCTTATTCTATGAACCTAAACGTCCCATTTTGCGATGAAGTTCATACATTATGTCTAAAACGCAAGTAGTAGCAATAGTAGTAGTGTACCTAGTTTATCATTCAATAAAGTGAATAAAAATGAATTTTGGAGATGCTACGATACTTTATTCTAGCATTGCGTGAGGGCACGACAATGGTTTAGTATGGGGGAGTGATGAGACTGCTTTTATACATAGTCTCATCGTCCAAAAAGGGCTTAAAATGCATTAAATATCATGAAAATACCCAAATATATGCTTGTGTTTGTTGCTTGTGTAATTTAGGTACGGATATTGAGAAAATGACAAAAGATCACAAGAATCATGCAAAAACGAACACGGGAAACGAAGCCGCACAATAAACCAAGCCCTAATGAAGAATTTTCCAAGAAAACCCTTGAAGATTTGAAGATTTATGAAGAAGTTTCCTCCAACATGGAAGAATTGACACTTTATACCCTTGTATCTTCATAATTACAAGATTGGTCCCTAAAGTTTGTCAATATTGCAAAAGGGCCCTCCACTTTGAAGAATTGGCAATTTTAGTCCCTCAACAAAACTAAAATGTCAATATTTATCCTCCTCAAAGTCAAACATACCAAGAAGGACTCCAAGTTACAAGAATTACAAGTTTGGTCCTTTGAAAATATCAAAATTGCAAAAAGGACCCTTGACTTTGAAGAAATGGAAAAAATGGTCCCTCATTAATCATGATTTGGCAAATTCAGTCCTCCAAAATGTCAATCCTACAAGCAAGACCATTATCAATAAAAAAAATGCCAAATCAGTCCTTCAAGAATCAAGAAATGGCAAGAAATACCCCTGAAATTACTTAGGAAAAGTATTTGGGGCAAAAGTGTGAAAAGTGAAACTTGAAATACAAAGGGAATCCGGATTTAGGCTATTATTTACAAAGTGAAAGGAATATTAAAGGTGAAGGGTTATTTTTGGCAGACATGGATAGTTACCTAGACTAATCCCCATCCAACACGTGTCCCACTCACCTTTTCCACCAATAAGATTCCACCCCCTTGCCACCTCACCCATCCACTAACCCGGATTAAATACTTATTTAATCTTGGCTCCTAAACACATTTTAAAACATAATCCACCCCTAAAATAGATTAAAAACCTGTTCTTCATGTTCTTCACAAGATTTGGGTTTTTCTTAATTACTAATAATTAAGTCATAAAACCTTCCAGATTAGTGATTGATGACTCCTTAATCACATACCAACCTTAATACTGGCCACCTCACCATTCACATGTTCACATGGGACCTCCCCTGCTACACCTTTGAGCAAGAAGACAAGATTGTAACAACCATCCAACGTCCAAGGATCCAGCTTACATTTCAAGCTTAATACAAGCCATTAGATCAACTTTTCACTTGCCAGCTACCACAAGACAACAAAAATCATTCACATGATTCTCCAAGAGTTCAACTTCAAAGGGCAATTTGGGGACTTCCATAGTTAGGGTTTCACGTTTTTTTCAGCTTAACTAGTTTATTGTATGCCTATACAAAGGCCTTAGTTCATTACATTTTAGCTTGCTCTTGAATTTTCCTTGTTCACAAATCTGTAAATCTCATATTCAGTAAATGAAGTGTGTATGAATTTTGTGAAGAAAGATCAAGTGCCATTGTTGTTTACTGCTTCTTATTGTTCTTAGTTTGATAATCTTGAATCTCAAAACCTGTTTTTAAGGAGTGTGCAAAAGTTTGCACATTTTCCTTCAAGCTTGATATTTTGCTAAGTTCTTGGTCTATCTTGGAATTCTTGGGCTATAAAGCTGATCATAGCATCCTGATATTGAGTTATCAAGGTGTTGTGAAGCCTATAACTTGGGGATAATCAAGTGTGGAGTACAAGAGTTGCATTAATCAAGGCTTTTCAACCTTACTGTTTTTCATATTTTGCTTCTAACCTTGTTGAATCTTAGCACGCTTTGTTGTGGAAGCTTGTACTTGTTCTTGCTAGTACATAAGCTCAAAATTCGTGGGTGTGGATGTACATGCATGAGGTTTGCATACTCAATCCCAAAATCTGCTTAAATCTTGATTTTTGGTGATATTTGTGTGTGACTTGTGTTCTTGTGAATTTTGCGGCTTAATCTTGTTCTAATATGTTTATCTCATCTGTTATTGTGTTGATTTGGGCTTGGCTAACCTTGGAATGCATTTTTGCTTTGAACATCTTGATTTGAAAAGTTAAAAGGGTGTTTGGGATTACCTTTCTTGAATCATAACTTGTTATTGTGTGGTTGGAGGTTTGTGTATTTGCTTTGTATCTGATATATACTTGGTTGAGTGCATATTGCTGCAAGTTTTTGGGCTTGAACCTTGAAATCAAAGATTGTGCTATAACTACTTGAGTTTGACTGTTTTTGACCTAAGATTTTGGTAAAATCTAGAATTTATGCATGCTTAGGGTTAAAATTTGTTTAAACATCATTTATATAACATATGTGATAGATTTGGAGGTTTGAATCTGGCTTGTTGGTCAATTGCATCAGCAAAAGTAAAAACTGCATGTTCTTGTGTTCATCAGTAACTTTAAGTGCTTGAATCTTGCTTTATTCTTTGAATCAGTGCATGAAACCTGTTTAGACTTGCTTATTTAAGTTTAACATTGCTTGTGTATGCATTTGGTTAAGTTTGGCTGGCTGAATTGTGCTATAAGTGCTTATTGAACCTCAACTGCTTAAGTGTTCATGTTTGTGAGTGATCTGGTGATTGATTGATTAAACTGTACAAATTGGCTGTTGTTGATTGTGATTTCTTTGTTGTATTTGACTCCTCTTGATCCACTGATCAATTGGGTGCCTTTGTGTAACTTGAATCTCCAAAAAAGTCACTAAAGACAAAAAAAGTCAACAAGTCAAGCAGTGGAAAAAGTTTCCACTGCTCAACACCCAAAACTAGCCCCTGCTAGTGCAATTTTTCAGTTTGCTTATCAATAAGCCATTTTGGCTTATCCAGACCTGCAACAACTTATTTTTTGTGATAGATCTTCATTATCTGACCCATTTGATTGAACTGGAGCTTATTAGACTTTGACTTTGACTTTTTTCTTGAAAACCAACTTATTTGACTTTTTCATAAGTGCTTATTTGCTTTTTCCAGCTTATTGAGTCAACTTATTTGAAAACTTTTTGTTGATTAAGCTTAGTTAAGTCATTTAAAATCTTTTGCAATTTGAATCAGCTCTTGGGATAGCCTAGAACTCAAAAAACGACTATTTTGTCGTTTTCTGTAGATTGCTTTTTGCGTTTTCAGGCTTATTCCTTTGGCTTATTTCAAATTTCTTTTTACAGAAGTCTTAAGCAACTCAAAAGAAGCTTGTGTGTCTAATTTGAGCTTATGGCATCAACTTATAGCTTAATGGGCCAAAAAGCCCATTAAGAATAAGCTGTTTGGTATAAGTCAACTTATTTCACATTTTCAGCTTTTGGTCCTTTGAAACGTTGTGTTGAAAATCAAATTTTGAGTCAGATAGGAGCTTTTGGGCTTAATTGGATAATATTTTTCTTATTGGGCTTATTTTGGCCCATTAAGGTGACTGTTTGGACTTTTGGCCCATTTGGAGGCCCATAAGGGGTATTTTTGTAATTTCAAGTTCATTTCTGTTATATTTAGGTTAAATTAAGGTAGTTTGCAAGTTTTTATATTTTTTATAAATTTTAGATTTTTAATATTATTTTATTATTATTTTATTATTAAAAATTAAAATTTAGATTTTTCAAGTTTTTATATTTTTCTTAGGTTAAATACATTAAGTTAGGAATTGTACAACTTTTAGAATATTTTTATTGTTCTTAGATAAATTTTTATAAATTTTTTAAGTTTTAATAGTTTTTAATTGTTTTTAAATAGTTTTAATTACTTTTAAAATTTTCAAAAATAGTTCTAAATTAAGATAGGTCATTTTAGAGGTTTACAAAGTGATAAAACTCATTTTGAGCTTTTTGTTAATTAAATTGATTTTTAGGGCTTTAATTAGCATTAAAAAATCATTATTTAATTAAATAAAAGGTTTAGGTATTTTTGATTTTTTGTAAACTCTTAATACATTATTAAGGATTTATTGCAATATTTTTAGGAATTTTTAGAGTAAATATTTTAAATTTGGTGCTTTTACGGTTTTACATGAACGACCTTTTCGTCTTAGTTTAATCCGTCATCGTAACCGTCATTCTCTTCTTATCCCATTTCTATTTTCTTTTCTCATAATCAATATAATCACATAATTAATCATTTCATAACACACACACCAAGCCTCCTTGAGAACGATCCCCATTTTGGGTCATTTGTGCACGATTTTCCTAAATCGTCGTACTTACCCTAATTACGCTCTTTTTCCTAAAAGGCGTATTTTTACAACTATCAATAAACCAGACAAATTGGATGTAATAGGGGGAGAGATGTCCAACCAGTTGAAAACATAAGACCAGGCTGTAGAAGCTAGCGTGCAATCCCATATAGTATGATAAGCAAAATCAACTCCATGGTCGCAAATCGGACAAGTAATAGAAGCCACTTCAATTCCTTTACAACTGAGATTCCACCTGGATGGAAGGCGATCGCGAAGAGACCTCCAGATAAAGATGTTAATCTGTTTTGAAAGAAGGCTATTCCATCTAGTGCGAGGTCCATCTAGAAGAAAACCCCTATCAATTATGCTTCTTTTAGATTCTAGTAATATATATGTTCACGTTAGTTTCTTTCTATTGTGAATTATGATTTTAGTTAATTAATTGATTTATTTGTGGGAAGTATTTGATGTATTTAGTATGAATGAAAAGCATCAATTACAACGCCTTTCAAATGCTTGCAAAGGAATATCCAAGAGGTAAGGCTACAAGATTATGGTATTTAACTTTTTTGATTTTATGAAAAAAGAGGTTTTATTTTGTGTTGTTTTTTTATAGAAATAAAAAGCGTAATAAATCAAAGCTAGATTTACATAAAAAGTTGTTACTTTCGTGAATTTAGTAGTATTTATAAAGACAACTCTTTGTAAATAATTTTTTTTACAATATGTTCATCCTCGGGTAAAGCCAAGCCATTATGGTGGTGACTGATAAGGAGCTTAAGAGCTTCATAGGGAGACTAAAAGTGATGGTTTGATTAATAGAGTGACTAGAGATGGTTTCTAGTAGGAAAAACAAAGGTTTGAAAAGCTGAGGATAGTTTTAAGGCTTTAATCGACGATTATTCATTTAGGCTCAGTCTATAAGTTCAATGGATAACACGACACAATCTTCACCAATATCCGAATCTACGCAAAATATGGAAGTGTAAGCCTATTTTCTTATTAAAATTCACATTTTTGTTTGTAATAACGTAGCTTTTTTTTTCTTTATGTTAGAACAAATGAAGCACGAGGTCGCGGGAAAAATAAATGTTGCGATAAGTACAAACTTTTTGTTCCTAATGAGCTATGAATCACCTACATAATGAAGTTAGGTAACTAGATATTATGATCAATACAACCTTTTGTTATTAAGAATTGGCATTTCTCAAGTGTTTAAATCAATAGATAGACACGGTCGTACATTGATAAAACTTTTGGCTCTTGGGTAGGCCTGGTCCTCGAATTGTGCGTGTGTGTTAATAATGTTAAGATTACTTTTTTCTACTTGTGGATATGTATGATCTCTAAGGTTGAGATAAAGGTCCTTTTCCAAGTCCTTCTATGGGCGATACTTCCAAGTCTTTTTCCAGGTTTATCAATTAATTTGATTAACATCATTCATCAATTAACATTTGTAATATGATGATTCATCCTCACCCAGCCAATCTTGCTACTACTAATTGTGAGGGGTATAGGCTTGTGATCTTCTTCCCCTATATTCTCTATGATCTATTAGTTTACCGAGGATTGGTTTGTTGAAGATTTGATTTCCGTTTACGTTTTTTAACTGATTCGACATGTTTTTTAAATTATTTTGATAGTCTGGTTTTTGGGTTCTTATTGTCCTAGATCCTCTTTTATTTTTTATTTTCTAGAGATCTCCCTTCAATCCATAAGTCTTTTCGTTTTTTTCGGTTATCATGGGTAAAGAAGATGATGTGTGTCGGATTTCGATCTCCATCTATGCCACTAATTTTCCTGATTCGTGTTCTGCTAAAGATCTTTTCAATGCCTGCAAACAATATGGCCACGTGGTTGATTCGTTCATCCCTTTGAAACGTTCGAAAGAGGGCAAACGGTTTAGGTTTGTGCGTTTTATTAATGTTTTTAATGTGGACCGCTTGGTTAATAATTTTATTCACTGTGTGGATCAACAAACATAGAATTAAGGCGAATGTTGCAAGATTTCAGAGGGAATCGATGAAAAAGTCGCAACCGAAAGGTACTAGTTTTTCCACTAATGGGTCTAATGGTGGGTATGGACTCAGCTTGGTAGAAAAGTAGGGCCTTCTCATAAAGCTGTTAACCCGTCTGACTCTATTAATCACGCTGGGTCTTATGCTAATGTGGTTACTGGAAAGCCTCCTCTTTCTCCTACACATGCGTTGGTGTTAGATGATGACTGCTTGGTGGTTCGTAATCTCTCTAATTTTGCCATGGGTGAGGTGAAGGATTTTCTATGTATTCCTAAACTTTATGACATTCTTAAGGTTGAGGGTTTCTCTGAGGTTAAGTTGTCGTACTTGGGAGGCTTATGGGTATTGTGTGAATTCGAGAAGGTTGCTTACAAGAACAACTTCATTAAGCATACTGGCGTTAAATCCTGGTTTCGTGTCATTCAAGATGCATGCAATGAATTCGTTCCTCGTGAACGAATAGTTTGGATTGTTATTGAGGGTATTCCACTTAATGCCTGGTCACGAAAAACATTTGCTAGAATAGGTAATAAATGGGGCAAGACTCTATATTTGGAAGACAAAGCTGAGAATTTTTTTGGGCGTAGAAGGTTGTGTATTATGACTAATCATCCCACCTCAATTTTTGAATCCTTCAAAATTATTGTTCTAGGAAAGGTCTTTATGGTACGAGCTAAAGAACTGTTTATGTGGAGTCCTATTTTTTCTTTCTCTAAAGACAAGGAATACATATTGGATGATGAATCGATTCAAGGGATGGATAAGAATAATTTGAAGTCTGATCTCAAAGTAGATGAACAAAGTGATGATGACGCTAGTGTCGAAGGAGTTTCAGAAACTTTCTTTGACCCTGGTAATTCCAAGAAACAAGTCGACTTATCCAATAACGAAGATGCTCACTCAGATGACCCGTTTGAGTTATATGATCTTCTCAACAAAAACACAGAGAACACGGTTCAAGGGGACGACACTAAGGCTGAGACTCCATCGTTGTCACATCCCCCAGGTTATACACAGGATAAACCCGCTGTAGATGAGGTTAACAATATAAGTAATGAAAATTACGTGGATACTGCAGATGCAGATTTCAGTGCCAGATGCATGAATGAATCTCAAGACGTTCCTGTGGAGTCCCACAACGAAACCGTGGAACAAGTTGCTGCTACTTACAAAGAAGGTTCTGTATTAGGATCTATAGAGGATATTATTAGAATTGGTCAATCTATGGGTTATACCATGGAGGGCTGTGAAAAAGATTTAGAGAGAATCATCGAACAACAAGGAGACATTAACGTTTATAGATGAATGCCTTGTCTATTAACGTGCAAGGTCTTTGTCACAAGACAAAAAAGGAGTGGATTAGGGCGTTAACTATTTCCAATAATCTCAATTTTTTAGCAATTCAGGAGACGAAAATGACTCAAACTTCTCATATGGACGTGAAGAGGTTGTGGGGAAACTCTAATTACGATTATGTTACTAGTGATTCTGTTGGTAGTTCCGGTGGAATTTTGTGCATATGGGAAGCTTCGATGTTTAGGAAGGACAATGTCACCATATCTGATAACTTCATTGCCATCTACGGAACATGGTTACTTTTTAACTCTAATATTTTATTCGTTGTTGTATATGCTCCTCAATCGACTTCGGTCTAGAGGACTTTATGGAACTACATTACTATGCTTCTAGGACGTTGGAATGGTGATGTTATTATTATGGGAGATTTTAATGAGGTCCGATCTAGTAACGAACGGAGAGGGTCACATTTTAATCCTTACAGTACTAGAGCATTCGATAGATTTATCTCTAATTCGGGTCTTATAGATGTTCCTATGGAAGGTTATGATTTTACTTGGGCTCATCCTTCGGCATCCAAAATGAGCAAACTTGTTCGATTTCTGGTATCCGATGGTATTTTTTCTCTTTTCCCTTCCATAACTGCTAAGTGCCTTTATCGTCACTTGTCGGATCATCGTCCAATAATGCTCCACGAAGTTCAATTAGACTTTGGTTCTACTCCATTTCGGTTCTATCATTCATGGTTTGATCTTCATGGATTCGATGATATGATTAAGTCTACATGGCAATCTTTTTTCGTACTCGGACTCTAATGACATGATCCTCTTTAAGAAAAAACTTCAAGATCTCAAAAGTATCATTCGTATATGGGTTAAAGCCAAAAAGCAAGAGATATCGGGTAACAAAATTGCTACTGTTGCTGAACTGGCTGAGCTTGATAAACGTATGGATCGCGGGAAGATTAATAATGACTTCATTTCTCGACGTCTTGAGCTGAAAAATAAGCTGATTAATCTTAACGAGTTGGAAGCTAAAGATCATATTCAGAAATCAAAAGTTAAATGGGCCGTAGAGGGGGACGAGAACTCTAAGTTCTTTCACGGGATTCTCAATAAAAGAAGATCCCAGTTAGCTATTCGAGGCATTTTTGTTGACGGTGTTTGGAAAACCGACCCTAATTCGATCAAAACTACTTTTTATAATCACTTTGCTGCTCGTTTTAAGGAACCTGTTACACATAGATTCAAGATCAACTTTCAGTTCCCTAGGAAGTTGGATTCTCTTCAAGCGACGGATCTAGAGAGAGGTTTCATGTGATGAAACTAAATAGGTTGTGTGGTGTTGTGGTAGTAACAAGTCTCCTGGTTCAGACGGGTTCACTTTCGAGTTCTTCAAGAAATATTGGGACTTCATTGGTTGAGTTTTTCAAGGTGGTCCATCACTTCTTCAAACATGATAACTTTCCTGTAGGGTGTAACTCCTCTTTTATTACTCTGATTCCGAAGGTTATTGACGCTAAATTCATGAGCGACTTTCGTCCAATAAGTTTGATCGGTTGTGTTTACAAAGTTTTCACTAAAGTTTTGGCCAACAAATTAGTTTCTGTTATAGCGGATCTTATTTCAAACACGCAGTCTGCTTTTATTAACGGGAGACAAATTTTGGATGGCCCTTTTATTATAGATGAGATTTTACATTGGTGTAAAAGGAAGAAGAATCGAGCTATTTTTTTTAAAGTAGATTTCGTAAAGGCATATGACTCGGTTCATTGGGACTACCTTCTCGATGTTCTTGAAGATTTTGGTTTTGGTCAGACTTGGTGCCGATGGATTCGAGGCATTTTAAATTCTGCTAGGACGTCCATCTTGGTGAATGGTAGTCCTACTAATGGATTCTCTTGCCATCAGGGACTTAAACAAGGGGATCCTTTAGCCCCTTACCTTTTTATTCTGGTAATGGAATCATTACATTTATCTTTCAGCAAGGTGATTGATGCAGGTATTTTTAAAGGTGTCCAACTCTCAGGTTTGGTTTCTATAACTCATCTTTTTTATGCTAATGATGCTTTATTCATCGGGGTTTGGTCTGACAATAACCTTAAAGGCCTTATTAATTTCTTAAAGAGTTTCTTCTTAGCTTCAGGGTTAAAAATCAATATCCATAAAAGTCAATTATTGGGTATTGGTGTTTCTTGTAATGAGATACAAGTGGCGGCGAATTCTATTGGATGCTCTGTTATGAACTCTAAATTTCGATATCTTGGAGTTGTAGTGGGCGAATGTTACTCGCGCATTAAAGCTTGGGACAATATTATTTTATAAGATTAGGTCTCGCCTCTCAAAGTGGAAGGTTAAGACTCTTTCGATAGGGGACCGTTTATCCTTGATAAAATCTGTGTTAGGAGCTACTCCGATCTACACTATGTCTCTTTCTAAAGCTCCACTTGGAGTTTTGAAAGTTATTGAAGCAATTCGTAGTCGTTTTTTTAATGGTGCAGATCAATCGGAAAAGAAGATAGTGTGGGTAGCTTGGGATAAGATTTTAACTTCCAAGAAACATGGTGGCCTAGGTGTGTCCAGTTTTTTTGCGCTTAATCGTGCTCTTATTCTTAAATGGGTTTGGCGGTTTCTATCGAAGGATGGTTCTCTATGGGGTCAGGTCATCAATGCTATTTACGGTAATTCTATTGAATCTCATTCTACTCAATTATCCTCTAATTGGAGTTCGATTGTGAAGGAGTTGTTTAACTTACAATCGAAAGATTTTAATTTCTTATCGCATTGTAAACGACGTATCGAGAACGGGTTAGACACCAGGTTTTGGGTAGACTGCTGGAACAATGATGTTCCCTTTTGTGACAGATTTCCTCGTCTGTTTGTATTGGAACAGAATAAAAATATTTCGGTGGCCGAAAAGTTTGGTAATAATGCTGCCATGTCCTTCCGTAGACCTGTGAGAGGGGGTTTGGAACAACATCTTTTCACCGAATTGACAGCTATTTTAGACTCAGTTTCCTTATCTAATTCAAGTGATAGGTGGTTTTGTGATTTGTCGAGTGATGGGTGTTTCCGAGTCAAGGACGTTCGTATCTTCATCGACGATCTGTTTCTTCCTTCTCTTGGTGCGCAGACTAGATGGGTTTAGTTTATCCCTTCCAAGGTTAACGTTTTTTGCATGGCGTCTTTTGCACAATAGTATGCCAACGAGAGAGAATTTGGTAAAAAGAGGTGTGTCGCTTGAATCCTCTTTATGTCCGGTATGTTCTTCTGATGAGGAATCCATTTCTCATATTTTTTTCAATTGCAATATGGCCAAACTTATCTCGCATAGAATATGTCGTTGGTGGGGTATAACTGCTCAAGATTGGTCTAATCTTCAAGATTGGCATAATTGGTTTCTATCTCTTCGTCTTTCTTTCGCGGTTAAATCTCTTTTGGAAGGTATTTTCTTTGTTTCATGGTGGATGATATGGAGATTCAGGAATAGGTGTATCTTTGATGTCAAACAACCAAGGAGATCTGAGGTGTTCGATGATATAGTTCTTTTTTCTTTTAATTGGTGTAATAGTCGTTCTTGTAAAACTTTTCCATGGGTGGACTGGTTGAAAAACCCCCACTTAGTTTCTTTGTAATTATTTTTCTAGCATCTTGCTAGTTTAATAAAGTTGCCGTTAAAAAAAGGTTGAGATAATCTTTTGTATGTCATATATATTAGGCTTTGTAATTGCTAATAAACCTTCTATGGAACTTGGGCCTAAACTACCTTTATGTATTGTATAATGCTCCATGAATTACTATATTTTGCTGCATTTATGTATTGCATATTTAAGTGGTTGCAATCTTTTGTATTATCAATGTTTATGGCTTGTTTTATTTTGATTGTTTAGAACAATGTTATTGCAATTTGTGAAAGTGTCACGTGTATTGGTCTTATTGTTTCTACATGATATGCACTCAGTCGAACGAATCATTATTTACATTGTTTCACGCAAAGAAACCAAACATTGGTTATAAGATTGACATTCATTTCTTCGCGCAAACCAAACATTTCTTTTCAAGTAATGATAACTATTCACATTTGACTAGACTATCAATTTTGTATTGATTGTAATTCCCTCAAGCAACCTAAACACACCCTTACTGGCCCTGAATGTTTAAGATGTCGAAGTCTTTGTTTTTGAAACTATAACAACAAAGACTAAATATCTATCTTTTTATTATCTTATTTTTTGTTGCAGATTGTAAGAAAAAGTAATTATGATCATTTATGTCAGATAATTCACTTAGGCTATTTGTATGTTCAAACAGGGGGAGTCTCTTAGGCCATGATTGAATGATCAACAGTCTTTGACTAGAATTTGAACATAAAATTGACTGAGTATATAATTATTCGCTAATTGTATATACTCAAGGAGTCATGTCATATTCAAAGTTCTTTAGAGACTAAAGATTCTCTCACCGCGTCTTGAAGGAGACAGAGAAGACTTGAACCAAAGAAGATGGACATGAAGTTAGAACAAAGTTCAGTAACATCATAACCAAATGATTGAAACTTGCTATCTTTGATTATTCTTTATTGTAATCAGTATGTAAGAAGAAGTCATTATGTTAACTTATTATTGATTGACTTTGGCTTTTTTCCTATTAAGGGAGGTTGTTGGACGAATTTAGTATCTAATTGTCCTTTCAACACGATATTTATGAAAAAAATCCTAAGTGAAAAACAAGTCATTGAGTTTAATAAGATCATCCAGTCTTCCTCAAGAATTTCTTCAAAAGTCTAGAAGAAAGACTCATCATAACCTAATGTGGATCTCAGCGAGTGCGAAAAGTACAAAGATCATGATTATGGAGTGACTGAGTGATAACAATGAATCACTGACTAAAGACTATTTCTAAAGGAACAAGTTGATATATGGGTTGGAACTTCAATCTAGAGGTGCAAATAAACCGGATAAAACCATATTCGGATTTTTTAAAACCCGTTTTGATAAAACCGGTTTTTAGGAAAACCGGTTTCGGATCGGATCGGTTTTATCCGAATCGGTTTTTCGGTTAAAAATGTTCGTATCGGTTTTTTCGGTTAAAAATTTTCGTTATCGGTTTTTATCGGGGTTTTTTCGAATCGGTTTTTTCTGTTAAAAATGTTCAGATCGGGTTTTTTTCGGTAGAAAATGTTCGTATCGGTTATTTTTGAAATTTATTTATAAACATTAAAAAAATACAACCATAAAACATTAAAAAAAAGACCACAATAAATTTTATTTCAACAATACAATCATACAATTCATAATTTTTATTTAAACACTACAATAAAACAACCATAATCACTAATACATTTCGAGTTTCGGCATGGCTATCGCCCGAAAAATATTAGTATACTTCAAGTATGTCGAGCTTCGGCATTGCTATCACCCATTATACTCATAGTAAATCCTCTAAATATTCTTCTACATCTCCAGCTTTAACTGCTATATCTTTAAACTCACCTTCGTCTAATTCGGTAGTTGGAGGTGATAACCCTAATTCAACTTCTTCATTTGCTATAGTTTCTTCAACGCCGTTTAATATCGGACATTCAAGCGATGTTTCATGTTGTATCCTCTCTACTCCATCAAAATAATCTTTCAAACATACACATACTTCCACGGATTGAGGGGTAAGTCTTGACCTTCTTTTGGATATACTTCTACCGCTAACCGAAAAAGCTGATTCGAAAGCTACCGTCGAAGCTTGAATCATAAATAAGTCACGCACCATAGCGGCTAAAATTGGATAAGTTAACTCCATTTTTTTCACCATGCCAAAATGTCAAAAGTTCCTAAATCCTCGGGCCTAATAGTTTGTAAAAATTTTTGCGACTTATATTGACCCGACTCGCTTGATTCCGATGTTCGTTGACGCTTGTTAGCGTCTTCACTTAAAAGATTCCAAAAGTTTATATCAATGTCACGTGACACCCTTCCCATTTGCGATGTTTCGGCCCCCGTTTGGTCAAAAGATGTGTTTTGTTGTCCACCATATTTTGTTGCATATATTGCAAATAATTTTCCAAAAGTATCGTTAAATTTAAAAATTTGGGAGTTTATATGATTCATATCGGGATCATTAGGGTTTGCCCGAATTCTAATTCTAAATTCGACAATATTCTTCTTATTATATTTTCGACCCCCAAAATTTATCATTTGATTAAGTGCGACAGAACAAGTAAAAACCAAAGGTATACTAGCAAAATATTTTACAAATCTCTTTTTTATAACTTTAACCATTTTTCTAAACATTCGACAAAATGACATTTTTAATTCGTCTAATTTTTCCGTCATAGCAAAAATTTGCTTTAAAACTAATGGGCTAGTTGGCTAATAAACACCGAATAATAAAGTTGTTGACACTTTAAAAATTTGTTAAATTTTACCAATTCATCTAACTGTTTCCAATCTTCGTTGCTTATCGAAGTGGACCTTTTATTCAGGAAAGAAGAAGTAAAAGTGCCTAACCTAAAAATCAAACTAATTACAAGAGTGTGTGGGAAATTGAGAATAGTTGTTGGCACTATTTCAAAAGTATGATTATTGTTTTTTCAAAAAAGAAGTATATGAATCTATTTGAAAATGTACTTCTCCACTATATGCATAACACCTCTCACTAAGTATCACATGTTACCCATGTCCCTTGTATATATGTATACTTGTAATAGAGATAGTTATAAATTCTAAACACACAAAATAATACAAAATATCATAGCAATATGGTCTTCCTCTTATTAAATTAAATATTTAATTGTGATTCAACAAAATGAGAGTTTTATTTGTCATTCAACCGGAAGGATCAAAATCCTCTCAAGTTGAAAACAACTTGATTGATCATGTTGACCAATTAGAATTTAGATAAATGTATAAAAGTTTTTTTTAGTGAAATACATGAGACCCATATGTATTTATCTTAATTATGATTGAAGAACTTGACCTATCAAGTTGTCTTCGACTTAAGAGGATCTTTTTCCCAACCGGAATCATGTTTCACAACTATCCTATATTCATTTCCCAACTGGTATTCAATTTCAATTTAATGTATCCTACTTTTATTTTCTCAATTAAATGCACCCAACTTTATTTTAATTGCAAAGTTGGATCGTTTGTAGGTTTCCAGTCATTTTACAATATTTAGCCGGTTCCTTTTGCCAAGATTCCACCTCATCTTTTTATAAAAGGGCAAACCAAAAGATCGATTAAATTTCACACACTTTATTTAGTCCCTAGAAATCTTCTTCTTATTTCATAGCTGTGATTGATGAATAAGGTAAAATTATTAATCCCATTCAATCCATAATCGTATTTCACTCATAATCCTATAACCCTAATTTGTTAAACCTTAATTTTCTTCTATAGGATGGAAGCTTCATCATCAAAGATTTTGCTGACAATGGATGTCTATCATGGGGGAAGTTTCACTCATAATCCTTTAACCTATGTCAAAGGTAAAAAAATCACCTTTCACAATATTGAAGTTAGTTCTTTTAAGTTTCAAGACCGGTTAGAATATATAGAATCGACAACAGAGACAGTAGTAACGGAGTTGTATTACAACTATCCAAAAAAGTCATTAGCTGAAGGTATTTGTTTAATCGATTGTGATGATGATGTTGTTGAGTTTGTGAAAATTGGAAATGCAAACAAAGGTAGAATTAGCTTGAGAATTTGATTAAGTATGTTGATGGTGAGATAGATGAAGAAAAAGAAGAGTATGGGTCACATGATAGTGACAATGATAGTGATGTTGCATCACTTGACCATCTATCAGAGGGTGAAGAAGAGGTAAGGAAGGTTAGATTAAAGAAGGCTAATAGAAAGCACACTAAAAGTAGTTCAGATGATTATGATTTTCATATGCCACTTGAAAGTGACAATGAAGTTGAGGTTAAACACGATGGTGATCCAATCTTTTCCAAAATTGGTGAAGATGATAAAAAAGAAGAAGAGCATGTTGAACCAGTAGTTGATAGTGATACATATATGCCTATTGTGGACTCAGATGATGAAATGATAGATGAAAAGGATGAAAAGTGGATTATTCATGACCCTAACATACACTGGAAGTTAAAAAAAACAACATTAAATGAGAGATATGAAAGCTTTGAACAATTGAAAGATTGCTTGATATTTTATTCGGTCGCTAATGGATACCAACTTTGGTATTATAGGAGTAGCAGTGAAAAGCTTTTGGTTAGGTGTAGCTTTGATCAGAAGAAACCAAAAAAACTAAAGGGTGAAGTTGTAGTTCCAGAAGATCCTAATAAACCCAAGTGCCCATTTCGGTTACGAGCAGTAAAGTTTAAGAATGAAAACTCAGTTCACATAAGGGTTCTAAAGGATCAGCACACTTGTACTAGACAATATTTTTTAGGGTCTCTAATAACCTCAAAATGGATTGCCCAACAGTTTGAAGAAAAAATAAGGATGAATCCTGACATGAAGGTCGTTGCTATACAAGAGCTTGTGATGAAAAAATATAGAGCTAAAGTATCACATCATCAATGTAGCCGGGCAAAAAGAATAGCGCTATATCAACTAAAACAGAATGTAGGGTCTCAATATGATATGTTGGCAGATTATGCTTATGAACTGAAACGATCCAACCCCGGTACAACAGTAGGTATGCAAGTAGATCATATAGATGGAGGAAAGCATTTGTTTTGTAGATATTATGTATGTATCCAACAGTTAAAAGAAGGATGGAAAGCGGGGTGTAGGAAAGTCATTGGGTTGGATGGATGTTTTTTGAAAGGAATCTGTCAAGGTGAGTTGTTGGCAGCAATTGGAAGGGATGGAAACAATCAGATTTACCCAATTGCATGGGCAGTGGTACAAGTTGAAAACACAGATAACTGGGAATGGTTTCTTAACTTTTTGAAGAAAGATCTTGACTTATGTGATGGAAGCGGAGTGACATTGATATCTGATGGACACAAGGTAACTAGTTATATATTTATAATCTCTGAAATTATGTATATAAATTGATTTTTAACTTGTTATTTGTTCTATTTATTCAGGGTTTAATACAAGCAGTAAGGAACGCATTACCTAATGTCGAACACAGGTTATGCGCAAGACATATTTATCAAAATTTTAGCAAGAAATTTGGTGGAGTAGTATACAGGAACCTATTTTGGGGAGCATGTAAGGCAACCTATCCTGATAAGTGGAATAGTATCATGGACCAACTCAAAGAAGTAAATGTGTTTGCACATAACTATCTATTTTTGAAAGAACCTAAAAGCTGGTCAAGGGTATTCTTTAATGAAGGGACGGATTGTGATGCAGCTGAGAATGGCCTAAGTGAGTCATTCAATTCCCATATTAAGATTGCTAGAAGAAAGCCCATTATTGGAATGCTTGAAGAAATTAGATTATATGTCATGAAAAGGAATGACACGCTAAGAAGAGAATGTGAGAAGTGGCAAGATGACATTTTACCTAACATTAGAAAGGTTCTTGAGCTACATAAGAAAGTTCAAAGGTATGTTTGTTATACTTAATGCAAGTAACATAATAGTTTGTAATACTCAACGAAATACTTAATGGATAATTTTTGACAGAAAATGGACTCTATCTTCTAGTGGTTGGATGCAATTTGAAGTGAGACAATCAAGTGGTGTTGAAGCATTTAATGTGGAGATTGACAAGAAGAAATGTAGCTGCAGACAATGGCAAATCTCAGGCATACCATGCCCACATTCAATAACAACTATGTACTTTCTTAACATGAACCCAGATGACTTTGTAAGTGATGCATTCAGGCTATCTAATTACAAAAAGTTATATTCTTTTAATATTAAGCCCGTCCAAGGAAATGATCAATGGAAAAAGGTAAATCATGCACCTTGTCTTCCACTTGCTGAAAGAAGAATGCCAGGAAGGTCACCTATTGCAAGAAAGAAAGATAAAAGTGAACTTAAGAAGCATGTTGCTAGGCATACTAGAGTGATGACTTACCAAAACTGTTATCAGACTGGTCACACAAAAGCTACTTGCAATAACCCACCTAGAAATAAACCAACTCAAGAACTAAAGAAGCAAGGTAGGCCACTGGTTGAGGATTCTGTCAACGCTAGTGTCCCAAGTAGTAGAAAAAGGGGAATAGGTGGTTCAAGGCCAAGCAATATAGGTAACAGAGGTGCACGTCCAAGCAATACAGGTGGGGTTCAGCCACAAGTAATACATGTGCTGGTTTAGGCACAAACAACAGAGGTGGTGGATCTGGTCTAAAAAACAGAGGTGGTGGTTCAAAGTCAAGCAATAGAGGAGGTGGTTCAAGGGCAAGCAATAGAGGAGGTGGTTTAGGCCCAAGTAACACAGCTTTCAAAGGAAAAGAGAAGTATGAAGTGGTAAGTGTAAATGGTATTTTGTTTTGTTATGTCAGTAATAGGAAAACTGTAAACACACTTGTTTTTGTTTATGTTTTTGTTTATGTTTTTGTAGTTAGATGAACCAAACCTACAAGAAGAATCACAGTGGAATGAGGTACCAGTGGAATATGAAAATTTGGATGTGGAAGCAGATATGAATTTGACTACATAAAAGATTGAGCTAATTCATGTTGAAGTTGTGAATGAAAATGTGGATTTAATATCAGTTTAGTTAAGTATAAGGAATCTTTTGTGTTTGTAAAAAGCATCTTTTGTTTATCTATGTGAATGGTCAATCTACTTTTTATGTATAAAGCATTCTCCTCTTTAGAGCACAGGGTACGGGTAAAAATACCCTCGCGCCGTGCGAAAACGCGACACCACGGCGCCAGAAACCACACCCCATGTGGCGTTTTCGTGTCTCGCGCCGAGGGGACGGCGCGCGTTTTCGCACAAAAACGCGAGACACGAAAACGTGAGATTGTACCCGGTCTCGCGTTTTCGTGCATATTTAATTTTTTTTTAATTTTTTTTTTAATTTTATTTTTTTAAAAAGTTTATAGCCGTTGGAATTGAATTTTTGACCGTTTGAATTGAATTTTTGACCGTTTGAGGTCCGTTTTTTTTTAAAAAAAACCTATTTTTTTATCTATAAAACTCCCATTTTCACCTATAAATCACATACAATTCACCAATTTCACCAATTTCACCTCAACAATTATATACACACACTAGTAAATTTAAAATGGAAGACATTCCCGATATGTATGAGTATTACTCCACACTTGATATGAATAATTACGCTCAATACGTCGATTATTTAGATCGATTAGAAGAAGTTGAAGACGAAAGAAACTCGTATACAAGCCGCTACATTCCACGTGAAAGAGAATTGGCGGAAGAAAAACTACAACGAGATTATTTTGGGGATGAAGATACGCCACCTATATATCCGGAAGAATATTTTCGACGAAGGTATCGTATGAGCTCCCCTTTATTTAATAAAATTGTTAGTGATATAGAAAATTATAATGCCGACCCTTTGCCCGAATAGTTCCATTTTTTTAAGCAACGTGTAGATGCAACGGGTCGTTTGGGGTTTTCTACTCGTTTGAAATGTACATCCGCTATACGCCAATTGGCATATGGTTCAAGCCCCGATGCATTTGACGAGTATTTGCAATGTGCGGCACGTTGTTCCCGTGAATGCTTATGGCATTTTACTAAATGCATATATATATTGTATGTTGAAGAATATTTGAGAAAACCTAATTTAGCGGATGTCCAACATGTATATGATTTACATGAGAAGAAACACGGTCTTCCGGGAATGCTAGGGAGCATAGATTGTATGCATTGGGAATGGGTTAAATGCCCCAAGGCGTTACATGGTCAAATTAAAAATAGATGTAAAAAATACCCGACTATAATGCTTGAGGCCGTAGCCGATCAACAATTATGGTTTTGGCATGCATATTTTAGGGTACCGGGTGCAAATAACGACCTTAATGTGTTAAATGGTTCACCGTTATTTGATGACCTTCTAGCCGATAGAGCTCCCGAAACTCCGTTTGAAGTCAACGGGAATACTTATAACAAAGGTTATTATTTAGCGGATGGTATTTATCCACAATGGTCTACTTTTGTCAAAGATTTTAGTGTCGCTAGGGATGCAAAAACATTGAAGTTTAAGAAGGTTCAAGAAAGTGCAAGAAAAGATGTTGAAAGAGCCTTTGGTGTGCTACAAGGTCGGTGGGGAATTATACAAGAACCGGCACGAGCGTATCAAATGAACGTCATTAGGAGAATTATGTACACTTGCATTATATTACACAACATGATATTGAAAGACCAAAATTTCGATATAAGTGAATATATGCACATGTACGTTTCTCCCGAACCCAACATTACACGTACTTGGGTCGAACGATGCGAAAGACAACAAATGAAAACAAAAGAACTTCGGGATAGAGCAACGCACGAAGACCTTCGATACGACCTTGTTGAACACTTGCGGAATCAAGAAGAAGAGCAATAAATTTTATTCCGGTTAATTTTTTTCTATTGTGTAATTTTTTTTTGTAATTTTTTTTTTTCGTATTTTTTTTAATTTATGTACTTTTTTTTTTATTTTAATGAAATGTTTAATAAATTTGTTTTATAATTTTTTTTTATAAGTAATGGGGCCCACATAAACCCACGGCTCAAGCCAACCAAGGAGCCCCATTTTTGGTGTTGTGGAGGTTTTGGTGTTGTGGGATCATTTACCCACCACACACCATACCCCTTGAAAAACTTGGTGTTTTCCCATGGTTCAGCACGACGGCTCAGCACCATACCCTGTGCTCTTAGTTTTTGTTTTGTTGTGTTGTTATATTTGTGTACACGTCAATTTATAGTATATAGCAACACTAAAATATTGTCACACTTACCATACAAGGATATCTCAATTGAAAAAAAAAACAACGTAATTACATATTTCATGTTATAAAGGGAAATGCTAGTGAAAAAGATGGGGTGGAATCTTGGTAAAAGGAACCGGCTAAATATTGTAAAATGACTGGAAACCTACAAATGATCTAACTTTGCAATTAAAATAAAGTTGGGTGTATTTAATTGAGAAAATAAAAGTAGGATACATTAAATTAAAATTGAATACAAGTTGGGTACATTTTTATGCTATTTGCCCATGTTTTTATAGTATTCATGTTTACTTAATCACTGGACCAACAAAGATTTTCACACCAAGATTACAAGTAAACAACTAACGAAACCTATAAACTTCACGTATTCATGTTACCCGATTTTGGCATTGGCTTTTATATGTTGCCAAATCGTATCGTATGTATCTTTTGTCATTGAGTTGTACTCGTAACTTATAGTTTCATACCTTTATAGAAACTCCATAACTTCTATTAGTAAGTTTTTTGAATTGAATGTGAATTCTTTTTATGGAAAAGTACAAAAAATTTACCAATTATTTCAACAATCATGACATACACCTAATGAATGCTTGTATAGAAGTCAACATTTACATTAAATAACTCTTTAGTGTGATCATTATAAAACTCTCTTTTCTATTTTCTAACATCAAACCTTCATACTCTCGAACCTTAATTTATCATACGTACATCATGGCTCGTACTATCGAAACGGAAAAACAGGATTCATCCATCACTAACAACCATCCACCACCATCAAACACCACTATCCTCCCCATAACCAACCCATCAACCATCACTAATCACAAGAAACTCACTCTCGTCCCATTGATCTTCTTAATCTACTTTGAAGTAGCTGGCGGCCCATTTGGTGAAGAACCAGCAGTACAGGCCGCCGGTCCACTTCTAGCTATCTTGGGCTTCCTGGTTTTCCCTTTTATATGGGCTATACCAGAAGCCCTTGTCACCGCTGAACTCTCCACCACCTTTCCCGGAAATGGAGGGTACGTTATTTGGGCCAATAAAGCATTTGGGCCCTTTTGCGGATCCTTAATGGGCTCATTGAAATATCTACAAGGTGTTGTAAACATAGCTGCATTTCCAATTCTTGGTGTTGATTACATGGAAAAACTATTTCCAATCTTTGCTTCAGGCTTGCCTAGAACTCTAGCAACTTTGTTGTCCACCATATTGCTAGCGTTTGTTAATTATTCAGGTTTGAATATAGTTGGACTCGCATCGGTAATTCTTGGGATTATTTCGCTTATGCCATTTATTTTAATGTCATGTATAGCGATACCACAAATAAAACCACATAGATGGTTAAGTATGGGACAAAAGGGAGTTAAAAAAGATTGGAATTTATTCTTTAACTGCCTTTTTTGGAACTTAAACTTTTGGGACACAGTTAGTACCATGGCAGGTGAAGTAGAAAAGCCGAAAAAAACATTCCCAAAAGCTTTGTTTTTGTCGGTCATTTTAACTTGTTTAGCTTATCTAATCCCTTTAATGGCGGTCACGGGTGCGGTTAATGTTGATCAAAGTGAATGGGAAGAAGGATTTCATGCGTTGGCAGCTGAAATGATATCGGGCAAATGGCTAAAAATTTGGATTGAATTCGGGGCAGTTTTATCGGCTATAGGCTTGTTTGAGGCACAATTAAGTAGTTGCGCTTACCAAGTTTTAGGTATGGCGGAATTAGGCTTCTTACCGAAGTTTTTTGGTGTTAGATCAAAATGGTTTGGTACTCCATGGTTCGGGATATTGATATCAACTTTAATCACACTCGCGGTTTCACCTATGGATTTCACAGATATTGTAGCATCCGCAAATTTTATCTATAGTTTGGGCATGTTACTAGAGTTTGCGTCTTTTATTTGGTTAAGAAGGAAGTTTCCAATGTTGCACCGGCCATATAAGGTCCCATTAGGGATACCAGGGTTGGTCGTGATGTGTATCATCCCATCGGTGTTCTTGATTCTGATCATGGTTATTGCGACTAAGATTGTTTTTCTAGTAAGCGTGTTGATGACTGGTGGTGCTATTATCTGGTACTTTTTGATGAACTTTCTTAAGTCAAAGAAATGGTTTGTATTTGAAAATGGTGATGAAGTTAAAGATGAGGAACTGTCATCTTGATGTTTTCATAAGGGTAAGTAGTTATCTATAAAAAAAGTTTAGTGTTGGTATGTTGAGTCAAGTATAGGTGGCTTTGTTTAGATGAACTTGGCATCTATGGAACTTGTAGAACCTTTGATACTTTTACTTTGTTAATGCTAGCTTTTCAATGGTGTATTTGAACATACTTTACTTTTATAGATTATGTAATGCAAGCATATGTTGTGTTACGCACACACAAGAGATATCATTATAAGTAGACATTTTCAGGTACTCGTTTTTAATCTTGCTACAGGCATAAGATACATATATATCAGAGACAGTGGATGAAAAAATGTGTGGCGACGGCATATTAGAATATCAGTAGAGAACGACCTGAGTATTCATGACTCCACGTCGTGAACTAATCATATACGTGTGTTATATAAACCCGATATTAGAGTTCATTATGAGTTTCTTCTTAGTCTTTTTGTATGATAATAATATTGTCAAGCATGATCATAAACATGAAAGGATAGATAAAAAGCAAGCAAAGAAACAAGAACATATGTTCTAAGAGATTTTTTTTATAGATGATGACATTATGTACATGTATTTCAACATGTACGGTAACTAATGAAGTAAAACATACATAGAAAAAAATTGTTAACAACAATCTAAAAACTAGTTCTAAGCAACTAAAAACATGTTTCGAAAGTCACGGGGAAGTCTCTGACATCTGAATATGCTCTTCTTCGCCTACTTCAGTCACATCGCCGTTTCTGTAAGCAAACCACTTCTTTTGTTTGCAAAATTTCATCAAGAAGTACCACGCGATAGCGCCTATTGTCATCAACCCGCTAATCAACAAAACTATCTTTTTAGCTGTTATCATAACCAAAAACAAAAACGCCGAAGGTACCAGGCACATGACCACGAGCGACTTCACACCGAGTGGGATCTTATATGGCCTTTTCATATTAGGATACTTGATCCTAAGCCTTATAACAGCCGCATACTCAAGTAACATACTTAGACTATACATAAAGTTTGAGGATGATATAATGTCTGTAAATCGCATAAAGGAAAAACTGACTGTAATCAAATAAGAAACCAATATCCCAAGCCATGGAGTACCGAACTTCTTTGCTCGTGCTTCGAAAAACTTTGGTAAATACCCTGATTCAGCCTGACCCAAAATCTGAAAAGAACAACTTCCTAGCAACGCCAAGTACAAACCCATTGCTGAAAGAACCGCCCCGATGTTGATCAAAATCTTTAGCCATTTACCCCCGATTATCTCTGCTGCAGTTGCCATATAACCCGTTTCCCATTGGTTTTGATCAAGTTCAATAGCACCCGTAACCGCCATAAGGGGGACAATGTACCCAAAACATGTTAACAACACTGCAAATAATAATGCCCTAGGAAAAGTTTTCTTAGGTTTTTCGACCTCACCAGCCATAGTACTAACAGTGTCCCAAAAATTTAAGTTCCAAAAAAGGGTATTCATGAACAAATTCCAATCTTTTTTAACACCCTTTTGTCCCATACATAACCACCTATGAGGCTTTATACGTGGGATCGCCATTGCGGCCATTATACCAAACGGGGCTAACGACACAACTCCTAAAACAATCGAAGCGTAGCCCACAATATCTATTCCACTAAAACATATAAACGCAAGTACCGTATTCAAGATCAAAATAGCTAACAATCTAGGCCAACCATCTCCGAAAATTGGGAATAGTTTCTCTAAATAAGAAACACAAAGTATAGGGAATGCAGCAAGATTAATAACACTCGTAAGAAATTTCCATGAACCCATTAAAGACCCCCAAAACGGGCCAAACGCCTTATGAACCCATATAATATATCCACCGTTACCTGGTAACGAGGTCGAGAGTTCTGCAGTGATGAGTGCCTCAGGGATGCACCATATCAGCGGAAAGATTAAAAAGCCAAGAATCGCGAAAAATGGGCCAGCGGCTTTAACAACTGGTTCTTCCCCATAAGGACCTCCCGCGACCTCAAAGTATATGATAAATATTAAGGGAATGAGAGTGAGTTTCTTACATTGTTTTGCTATACTATTTGTTGCTGGATCGGTGACCGGCAACGTATCAACTTCGATATCGTTGATGGTGGCGATTGTCAGTCGTTGATTATTATTAGTCGACATAGCTAGGTAATTTGCACGTAAGACTTTTTTTTCTGGTTCGATTGATCAGTAGAGAATTGTTGCATGAAAGTGTTATGTGTGCATGGTACCTTGTTTTTATAAGAGTTTCTGCGTAATTTGAGTTTGTAACAAATAGCACTTGATTATTTAGTAATTATCCATTAAGAATATATTTAGAAACATCTAATCCTAAGTGGATACTTCAGTCAGGTTTATCAATATTACTGTACATATCGTTTTATTATCTTATTAATTTATTAATTTATTTATATATAACGACTCCATATTAGAGTTGGAAATGGATTAGTGGTATTATCTCCATTCTTAGTACAACAAATTTAGCTTTTATTCACATTTAAAAAAAAAAAATTTATTTATAAAATATTCATACTTATAAGTGGAAAGTATTAAAAATTATAAATTATTAAAAAGTTCACACATAAAAGTGTGAATGATTAAAAAGTTCACACATAAAGTGTAGTTAATTACAAATATTCACACTTAAAAATATGAAATTATTTGTTACACCCAATTTATTCACACCAAAAACACTAATAATAATGTGAAATTTTCAAATACACACATTTTAAAATGTGAATAAATGCTACAATAAATGTGAAAAATCAACCTATTTATTGTAGTGATATTAGTATGCTAATAAATTATGTTTAAAATTTTGAATCTTTTATATAAAAAAAGAAAATCCAATCGTGCTTTTCACATTTTGAAAAATTAGATCCTTGTAGTAATATTAGAAATGCAAAAAAAAAACGGTTCTTAAACCGGAACCGGAAAAAATCCGGAAACCGGGATCGGTTGAGACCTGTTTATTATAAACCGGTCCCGGTTTATTTAGGAACCCCCGGTTTGTGACCGGTTCTTAATTTTGAGGAAAAAATCGGTTTGTCAACCGGTTTTCGGTCCGGTTAACCGGAACCGGTTTATTATAAACGGGTTCCGGTTAACCGACATAAAAATAAAATAAAAAAAACCAGAAAATCTAGTAACAATTCAAAATTTTATATATAAAAAAATAAAAATAAAAAAGCCGGAACCGGTTAACCGGCATAAACCGGTCTGGGACCAGTCTGGGACCGGTTCTACCGGTTTGTAATTTTGATCTCCCAACCGGTCCGGTTTTAAATCGGTTAACCGGACGAACCGGTCTATTGACCGTTGACTAGGGACCGGGCCGATTCCGGTTTATATAAAAACCGGACCGGTTAACCGGTTGTGTGCACCTCTAAGTAATATAACCAACTGACTACAAAAGAAATTGTCCTCTAATGACACATAAAAGATGTGTCGCCACAAGTTAGTAAGTGTCACAAAAGTATAAATGTGTCAAAGACCCTCACATGTCAAGACCCTCATCACTTCGCAGTTCCCACCACGTTGAGCGGTCAGTCAACAACCTCACTTAAAGCTCTCATCGATTACCGTAATGAAGTTTTTGTGATAGAAGTCACTTGGTTATCAAGTAGAGCTAACACTTTTGTTTAGTGATAAATCTTTTCTATTTTGATAAATACTAACAGGTACTCGCGCGTTGCGACTACGGGTACACTGTAAAGAATTTTTGACGAACACTATTTTTAATTTTATTTTTTTTCTTTATAACGAAATCTTAGAAAACGATAATTATAGCTTGTTTATATCGTATAATGTGAAAATATTAGGCACCAAATATTATCGTAATTTTGAGTAGTGAGGTTTTTTAAAAGTAGTAATTAATTGTGTGTTTTAATGTATTTATACATTGAAAAGTTGTAAACATATCTTTCTAACTTTTATTGTTATTACTTAAATGTTACGTAGTATTTAGTTATGAGGAAATTGTGCATTTAAAGTTGTACAATATACTTCAATATTTGTATTGCTTAATTCTTTGCCATTAATCAAGAAAAAAAAGTACTATTATAATATGTATTATTGTTTGTACAAAAGATTATACAATATATTTTAATAGTTGTATTACTTAATTTTTTCATTAATGAAGAAAGAGATTTTAATTTTTATTTTTAGTTTGTTGCATTAAGAGTTGTATATTGTGCTAAAAATATTGTATTACTTAATGTTTTACAATTAATGATGAAATAGATTTTAATCTTTATTATTAGTTTGTTCCATTAAGAGTTGTATAATGTGCTAAAAATGTTGTATTACTTAGTTTTTTGTAATTAATGATTAATGAAGAAAGAGATATTAATTTGTATTATATGTAGTATAGATGAGTATTTTTTTAGCATTTTTCAAAAAAAGATGGGCACTTTTTGCCTATTCATTGTTATTGATGGGCTAAACGGGCGCACATGTAAAAAATTAAATTGGCTTAATGGGCGTCAATGTAAAATACTAATTAGGTTACTCGGCGGATCTTTTATATTTAATTTTTTATCCTTGGCTTTCAAACAAGTAATTTTATTTTTTATTTCTACGTTTTTATATTCTTTTCCCGTTTTAGCTTGCGCCCGTTTAGCCCGTCGCCCGAACCCATCCATTTTGCCACCTCTACTTCTACTATATCCTTTAGCAGTTTTTTTATAAGAAGTGTTAATTATATTACCAAAATCGGATATTTACAACATATATAACAAGGCCTTAGACAAATCTCAATACTTGAATACAACATTACACACTAACTATTACATTTTAATCACATTCACATATGTGATACATCCATACTTCTCGGATAACATTCTCTGAAGACTATGATTTCCAAGCTTTATATCATCATTTTTGTAACTGATAATGCTATAACCTCTAGTCTCTACAATAATCAAGATGACTATTGTAAAAGCACTAGGTAATCATGGAGAAACCTCATTTTTTGTTACATTTCCCCCCACAAACATCCTACCTATGCCTAGCAAACTCATTACCAAGCATAGAGGCTATTGTAGAAGGCATCAAAAGAAAGAGAGTAAAACTCTTGTTTCTCTGAGACTCTAGTACCAAAAGCTACATTTCCAGATAAATTGGCATCATTCATAGACAAAGGTTGCTTAGGGATACATCCTACTTGACTACAAATCCCAGAATTTATTTCCAGCTCATCACCCAAACACCCTTTTAGATGACAACTAGAGCAACAACTAGGCTTCATCAAGGTGACATTCAACCAAGAGCGGGAAACCTATTTTATGACTCTAGGAGAAAACCTTTAACTACCTTTATACACATTACACAGATTAATGATCCAACATCATCGATACTGTAGGATTAAGATAGGTAGAGAGGTTCCTGGAGCCAAAATACAAGGCCCTCCTCTATAATAATGCCATTGACATCTACTACACAGTTATCCAAAGCCATAACCATCACCACTCAAAAGATAAAGTAGCATTCTATCAAGAGTAATCTTACCTCATAAAATGGAAACAAAACTCTACTTTTGTACAGAATATGATGAAATTGATTACCATCTCTTTTTCCAAACACCCTTTTATGCCCACAAAGAGAGACATACATAGCCAATTCCAACTAAAATTATTTGATAATTTTATTAGAATCTCACTACAATCTCTATAACTGAGCTATCATATGCACTGCATAGGTCTTCCATAACTTTTAGAGTCTTGAGCATTCCTTCAATACTGTCTTCAATACTTCTTCAAAGAACTTCCACATTTCTAACTTCATTCTAAAAGAGCCTAAGTTTCCTTTCTTTACACAAAATAGACGCCAGCAACAATAATGAGCCTTTAAATGATCTCCCATATGTTGTTACTAAAGGTTTTAGCAGCAATATCATTAACCACATACTAAGAGAATTAAAACTACTTTTCTGAATTTACTTTTTATCAAGACCAACACTTAAAAATAGATGATCGTGATACCCTCACAACAGCTACAAAGAGGGAATTTTAAATCCTCTCTTGTCCTCAACCTCAAAATTATGTCCTAGGTTAGCAGTTTCCCATGGCTAACCATAGAATAAAAACACGCCTAGGATTAAATTATGAAAACCATACCACACTTTTCCACTGTTTTGGCCAATTATCCCTTAAACTATAAAAAATAAACTTGCTTTTGAAAATCACATGTAATATATGAATATACTTCCTATCGATTGATTTGATTTACAGAACATTTACCTATATATACAAATCAAAAAGGCATAATGAAAGGTTGTGATGGTTCAATCGAACATGTTAACCAACGGTTGTGTCCTTTCACAATAACTACCATATAACTAACTATAACTATCATATAACTAACTACAACTAACTTAACAAAAACATAATTCATACTAAGTAGCCTGACTTTGCGTTTATAACAATATTGACCCAACATTCACCCCCTAATGTTATAGATGCCAATCGAGTCTTCTTCACTTGACTTCACAACAATGTGGGTTCATTGCCAGTTTCATAAATGAGATGAGACTCTTCTTTCTTGTCTTTATTGTATTTCCACTGTATACATTCCCTCGCAAAGTAGTAGAAGTCACCAGATTCATAACACCATGACGTACTCTTATGCTTCCTAGTTCCTTGACTCGTACTTGTCCCACGTGCATTTTGACCATTCTTCCATTTCATGCTTTCCTTGGATTCTTTGTTGAAATTTTCACCTCGCCCTTTACCATGACTTTAGTTATTTGAACTTGCCAACATGAGTTTGTCTTTATCATTTGCCTCTAGCCTGTCTTGACTTTTGATTCGTTCTTTAAAGGTTGTTAATCTTCCAACGGCTTCTTCAAACGACATTTTGTCTAAATCTTGATATTGTTCAATAGTTGCCATGATTAGTAAAAACTTTTTTGGAACAGAGTTAAGTTGTTTCCTTGCTAGCACCTTATCTTCCAAAGTTTCACCAAGTCCTTTAAACTTGACCATTATACTACTTAACTTTCCTTCATAGTCACTTACTTTTTCGTTTGGTTTTATCCTTACCGTCTTTAGTTCACTCACCAAGGTTTGTAGTCGAGCCTTTCAAACAAGATCGACTCTCAAATACTTGACTTTGATCGAGTCTTATACTTCCTTTGTAGTCGAGTATTGTGCAACTTGCATTAAAATATCTTGTGGAAATGTTTGGAAGATTATTGCGTTTGATGCATTTTATTTGTTGCTTCTCCTTATTTTGAATCTATCGTTTCTCAAATACCATATGCCTTCAATATTGTACCATCAACAATGCCCATGTAGTGTAGTTTGTTCGGTAAATTTTGGACATTGTAGTGATACATTTCCTAGTTCTCGAACTAATGCACTTCTTGATGTGTCATCATGCTTGTCACTTTCTACCATGCTTGCTTGCTTGCTTTTAACTTGCTTACTTCTCACAATCGAGATAATTTCTAGTTTTCTTGCTTTTGTGTTTAGTCAACTAGATAAGAAAAACTCTTCCAACTTGTTAACCAGGTTTTCCTGCTAAACTTGCTTAATATTTACCAACCTTCTAATCAATATAGTGTTTTCTAGACCCACTTGCTAATCTGGCTCTTTCTTGCTTTGATCAAATTAATTGATCATTTCTTGCTGATATTAGACCCTAATGATTCTACTTTCTTGTTGGTTTGAATCAAGGGTTCTACCTGCTATTTGAACCTAAAAAGGCTCGAAACTTGCTATTTTGTACTTTTTGTCTAAATTGTAAGATTTGATAATTTAGATAAAAATACAAAACTTTCTTTTTTAATTAATTTCGGATTATGTGTATTTTTTTTCTAATCAATGAATAAAATAAATTGAAAAAATGGTTACTTAAAAGTTTTCCTAAAATCCTAATTGATTTGACTAAAATAAAATAAAATACAGAAAATACCAATATTATCTTTCAATATCTCTTTCTTTTTTTATTTCAACAATCCTTTGGGAATATCACAAAACTTCTTGTTGTGTTCTTTCTTCCCCTTTTATTCAATTGTTGGTATGATTAGAAGTGTTGCTTTCGATCGACGATATATCAGGTCTTTGTTTATGGTCTTACTCCCGGTTGCTTTCTCCGATATGGGTAACCACAATCGATGGTTTCAAAAAATCGGTTGTCTTTTTGGGTTAATCTCCGGTTAGAATCAAAGAAAGTGTTATTGCTTCAGTCCGGTTAAAACAAAACGTTTATGTATTTCGATCTCTTCAACGAACATGTATCGTCTTCCTTCCTTCTTTCTTTCTTACTTAATTGATTCCCGGAAACGTTCTCGCTCTGATACCAAATGTTGAATATAAACTTGTTTTTGAAAATCACACGTAATATATGAATATACTTTCTATTGATTGATTTGATTTATAGAACCTTGACCTATATATATAAACCGGAAAGGCATAATAAAATTTTGTGATGATTTAATCGAACATTTTAACCAAAGATTGTGTACTTTAGCAATAATTACCATATCTTCAGTTGATATATGATTCTTGCGGTGAAATTACCTATTGTCTAATATGGTATTTTACGGTTATTGCATATCATTCTTCTCGCACAAGTAAAACTTCATTAATACGTAATTTTTACATTCAACGACACCATATGGATATAGTTTAAAATGTTATTATTACATTCTAAAAATCCTTTAAAATAAAACTTCGCTACCAGCACCTACATCATCGAAATGAATGATGAAAATATTCAATGAAAATGATGTCTTAACCTTCTCATGTCGTTTGACTTAACACAAGTCTGGCACTTCAAATGGTCAACTCACTTTGGCATACGTTACAACCCTTGCTTGGTGTATAGTGATGAAGGCCTACAATAATACAAATACTCGATAGAGCAAAATGGTATGATACGGTTTTTGAATATTTTGTTTACGTAAACCAGCCGGGTTTTCATATGTCTTGGCACGCAAGGGAACGATAACTAGTACTCGATAGAAAAAAAATTGTATGATACGATTTTTGAATATTTTGTTAAGGTAAACTGGTCGGGTCTTCATATGTCTTGGGATGTATTTTTCATGATGTTATTGTTGCATTTTATAAGAGACTATATATAAACAACATTAATGTATATCTCAATGGGTTAAAATAAGTGTTGTGATGCGAGTAATATCTTTCGCATGATTAGGTTAATATATGTTTCTATGATACTGTTAGAATGTCATAATACCATTTTCTTCTTCTCTATAATAATACGTTACAATACAAATTGACGCTGACATTTTGACAATTTTGTTTAGGTAAATTCGTTGCCATCCTTTCTCCTAATGCTTGTCTTCTACCTTCCCAACATTGATATAGGTGCGTTTTGTGAGTCGTAGCTTGTAACTTTAACAAAAATATGATTGAGTTTTGAAACATGATATTTTGTATGCACAATTAACTCAAAGATGTTGTGAAATTAAATACAACGGCATTATTATTGAAAATTCAATCATATCGTGAATAATCAAAGAAAAACAAACCCTATTGAAACTTATTCATGAGTCGATTTACTAGAATTATATGTTAAAGGTTCAACTGATGAGTCGATTTATTAAGGTTATACACTAAATGTTCAACTGATGAGTCGATATGTTAAGGTTATACGTTAAAAGTTCAAAGGATGAGTCGTTGTACTAGGGTTATACGTTAAAGGTGAAACTGATGAGTCGATTTGTTAAGGTTATACGTTAAAGGTTCAACGGATGGGTCGATTTACTAGGGTTATACGTTAAAGGTTCAACGGATGAGTCGATATGTTAAGGTTATACGTTAAAGGTTCAACGGATGAGTCGATATGTTATGGTCATATATTAAAGGTTTCAACGAATGAGTCGATATGTTAAAGTTGTACATCAAAGGTTCAACGGATGAGTCGATTTACTAGGGTTATACGTTAAAGATTCAATGGATGAGTCGATACGTTAAGGTTATACGTTAAAGTCGATAAATGTACTAGAATTACATTACAAAGTCGATAAACGTTAAAACATTAATGCATACGAATTATAGGACAAATGCTAAATAGCTTAATCCAAAAGAAAAACTACTTCAAACCAAGATCTCCCATGTCATGATAGAGCTCGTGAAGCATTGCAGCTGAATCAAATGTGTGGTTATCGGGATCCGTTTCTATCTCTAGTGTTACATCTAGTATCTTTATCTTTGTCTCTAGTGTCTTCATCTTTTCAGCCAAGAACTTACAATTTGGGTAGTCTGCTTTTTCGAGATTCAGTGAATATCTTGGACGTGTTGAAGGTCCCGGATAAGAACTTGGAGGTGTTGAAGATCCAGGAGAAGCACTTAAATGGAGTTTGAAGTCATCCACCCACATAAAGTCGCCACATCCTCTATCTTCAGTTCCTGGTTGTTACGCAGAGTAAATTTCACAGAAATGTCATTATACCAAGTAAACTGTTTTATATTACGTAAAAAATTAGTTTTTAATCGCTCACTTTTGAATTAGGACATGGGTAGTACTGTCGATCATAACTCCAAGGTCTGCTTGATGTTCGCAACACCACATCTCCTTTTTTACACTTGCACTTAAAAGCTTGATCGTATCACTCCATCTAGTGGCGGGTGATCGAGGTGATGGTGGTTATGTGGAAAAGAGTGTGTGTTTGTGAGGATAAGAGTGTATGTATTTGTGAGGATAAGAGTATATGTATTTATGAGGATCTGTAATGTAATTTCCCACCAACATTTTCCACCAAAATTTCTCATCAAAATATAAATATGGTTTTATAAATAGATTTTTAGATATAATATATATGTATTTAGTGTTTGTTAAAATCTATATAAGGTTTTTTTAAGTATTTTAAAAATTTTATATAAAATTTTTATTTTATTTTTATACATTGATAACGAGCAAAATAAACATATTCAACCCGTTATTATAATGCCACTTTGTACTATAAATAAGAGCTTTTGATACTTAATATATTACGTTTTATATGCAGGTATGAAGTACGGAGAAGCAAAGTGAAGAAAATATAAAGGAGGGTCCTTATGGTGCAAATTAGCCAAACTATTGAAAAAAGAATCTGGAACACACAAAAGTGCGGCACACAAAGTCAAAAGTGCGGCGCACATTCCCACATCCAAAGTGCGGCGCACTTTCGGATAAGTGCGGCGCACATTTTCTCCCAGCCAGCACTATAAATAGGAGCCACTTTTACTCATTTCATATAATCAATCTCATTCTAAAACCACTACTCCAATCCGAGTATTCTTAGCTTTCTAGTAGTATTTTTAGTATTATCCACTTTTGGGAAATACTTGTAACGAGAGTATTCCACTCTTCGATTCTTAGAGGAATGATACAATTGTGACACTTGTGTACTCGTTCATTCGATAAAATCTAAGTATGATGTTCTCTTACTCTTTTCTATTTGTTACTTTGATTACTATGTTAGGCTAAGCTATTTGTGACTATATGGGTATGTGACTATGATTAGTGATGATGCTATGATATGATCCTTTATAAATTGATTTCAAGCTAATGTTGTAGAACCATTTTACCACCTAGTTCTTTAAACCATATTTTATCTAGAGTTGATTTGTTATGATGGCTTAGAGTTAAGAAATGCAACTCGTTGTAATAAGTTTTTAAATACTTGTTTATGGTTTTGAATCTTTGGTTGGAGAAATCCGCTTAGAAACCGTGATAAAATATTGAACTCGTTGGCAACTTGTTTTGAGCTTAGTCGCTCGTATAAACATAAGTCTTGAATCCCCCTAAAGTAAGTTGTGTAAACACCATTTTGACGAAAAAGGATTATCACTCTTTACCTACATAATCATATCTCGATCATTATTATCATCATCACGAACTCATACGAACTATCCCATATTAGTCATATTTGTTACTATTGTTATTCATATTGATCATTTATTTCTTCAGTTATTATACTGATTACCAAAACTAAACTAAGTCTCTGCGAACGATCCTAGCTTACCACTATAAGCTATATTACGAATGAAAGGGTATACTTGCCCGTGTTTGTATTTCTAGTCCCTTGTTTTGTCTAAACCTTGTAATATAAATTTAAGACTTGCAAAACGAATATCAAGTTTTTGGCGCCGCTGCTGGGGACTTATAATCCTGTTTTGTAAACAAAACTTTCATAATCTTTGAAGAATTGAACCATTTCCCACTCAAACAAAACCCAAAAATTTTCTGCAGTACAGAAAGTACGCCGCACCATCCAAAAAGTGCGTCGCGCTTCCTCTAACGAACAAAAGTGCGCCGCACAATACAAAAAGTGCGCCACACATTTCTTCTGTAAACCAAAAAACCCTTGTTGGATGCACACCCGTTCATCTGAAACTCCACCATTATCACCATTATCAGAACCTGAACGTACCCTTAACCGAAGGTTACGTAGACTTCACCTTCGTGTACCTTTAGATAGGAGACACGAGCAACATCAACCTCGCGAAATTAACCAACCTTTAGACAAACTTTCTCAATTCCTATTTCTCACCAAACTCATGAACCTTTACGATCCAATGTCGGACACCGATGATGAACCAATGTGGTCAGCCGATAGAGTTGTAGCACCAACTCCTGGCTCCGTAATCGTTTTACCTGAAATTGCGAACGATTTTGCAATCAAAGGAAACCACTTGACACTTGTCAGAAACCACCAATTTGATAGTCGAATCAAAACCGATCCTCACAAACACATCCATGAATTTAGCGGAATATGCAAAATGTTTAACCATGGAGAAGGACAAGCTGAAGCCGTTCAGCTCATGATGTTTCCATCATCCCTGACTGGAGAAGCCAAGTCATGGCTCGACGAACTTAACGAAGGAACCATTCGAACATGGGAAGGTCTTAGAATCGCTTTCATTAGCCGATTCTTTCCTCCTGCCTTATTTGAAAAACTCCTCGGAGAAATCCGAAGCTTTTCTCAACAAGATCAAGAAACTCTCACTGACGCATGGTTAAGAATGAAATAATTACTCAGAAACTGCCATGGTCATGGACTAAAAAAGGAAGGAATAATCAAGATTTTCTATCATGGTCTTGACGATGCTACCCAAGATGCATTGAACGCCGCAGCGGGCGGTATTTTCCTTTACAAAACCCCTAACCAAGCTTACTAATTGTTAGATGACACAGTCTTACTCAAGCTTCCAAAAATCACAAGAACAAAAACCCACGAAAAACCATAGCTTTTGAAGAAGAAAGCAACAACCCAACCGACACTGAAAAAATTATGGCTCGTATGGACGCCATATCTCTCAAGATCGACACTCAATATAAAGAGATGAAAAAAAAGTCGTGAAACCTGCAAACACTATGGAGGAAACCATTCTTCTAGTGAATGTGATGACGATGACACGCCTATGACAAAGGAAGAAGAAGCCAATTTCATGAACACCTTTCATCGAACTCGATTTTATAACGATTATCATAATCGTGACCGCGATAACTGGAGATCTAACGATAAACCAAGTTACAATCGAGACAAAAAGAAACCCAACCAAACCGAAGACAAACCCAACCTCGAAACTTAAAACAAAGTTTGAGACTTCAAACAAAAACCACCAAGCTTCCATTCAAAACCTCGAAGATAAGTTTGATCATTTTTCCGATAAGCAATTGAATCGCGCTTCTAGTTATTTACCTAGCAACACCAACCCAAACCCCAAAAACAACAACAAATATGAACCACCACAAGCTCGTAATGAACATGTGAATGTCGAATTCACGCGGAATGGTTTATCTTATGAATCACCTACCAAACCTACCCAAGACACACCAATCGAAAACCCACTCGATAGTGACGATGAGGATGAAGCCCAACCAACCAAAACCAAACCCACTGAAAACTTAGACCCAACACCAAAACCATATAAACCAAAAGTACCATACCCCCAACGCTTACGCAAGCAAAAGATGCAAGCTGAGTATGGTAAATTTCTCGACTTAATCCAAGAAGTTAGAATCAATATGCCTTTAGTCGATGTTCTGGCTGGAATGCCAAACTATGGCAATTTATCAAAGAACTTATCAAAAGCAAACATAAGTTTGAAGATGTATCTTCAGCTTTTCTGAATGATGAATGTTCTGCCATTATCCAAAACAAAGTACCACCGAAACTTAAAGATCCTGGAAGTTTTCTAATTCCATGTACTTTCCATCACTCATACTCTTGTAACGCCTTGGCCGATCTTGGCGCTAGTATCAACCTCATGCCATAGTCCTTGTATGCTAAACTTTCAAAAGATATTCTCAAACCCACAAAAATGATCGTTTGCCTCGCGGACCGTTCTTTTCAATACCCAATGGGAATAGCCGAAAACATGCTCGTTGAAGTTGGAAAATTCATTTTTCTTGTCGACTTTGTAATCCTAGAAATGGAAGAAGATAGCAAGGTACCACTTATCCTTGGTAGACCCTTCTTGCATACAGCTGACGCTGTGATTCGTGTGAAACAAAAACAACTAAACCTTGGAGTTGGAGAAGATAAAATTTCCTTTTCTGTCGATGAAGCAATGAAACACTCTTATTCTAATGACGATACTTGCTTTAGTATTGATGTCATTAAAAAAGTCGTTGAAGCCGATTTCGACGCTTTTCTTGATGAAGAAAGCGAAATTTTATATTCAATCGAAGGAACCATCCTCGAAGAAGAACTTTCTGCTGAATTTGACGCCTTCATAGTCGTTAATACCGACGAACCTAAAGAAACACCTGAAGAAGAAAAAGAAACACCATTTGAAACCATAACTTTCGAAACCGATTCAAAGTTAAGGAATCTGTGGAAGATCCCCCCTACAGATTTAGAACTTAAACCTCTTCCTGAACATCTGGAATATGCGTTTCTTCACAAAGAAAAATTACTACCTGTAATTATTTCATCCCAACTTTCTGAAGAACACAAAAACGATCTAATTGAAGTTCTCAAGAAGCATAAACAAGCTTTTGCTAGGAAAACTTCTGATATTCCTGGCATATGTCCATCATTCTGTAAACACAAAATCCAACTTTTGGATAACAAGAAACCGATTGTTGAAAAACAACGAAGACTAAATCCTAACATGAAGGACGTTGTTAAAAAAGAGATCCTTAAACTCCTCGATTCTGGAATAATCTACCCAATTGCTGATAGCCCCTGGGTTAGTCCTATTCATTGTGTACCTAAAAAGGGAGGTATTATTGTAGTAACTAACGAGAACAATGAATTAGTACCAACAAGAACCATCACCGGATGGAGAGTTTATATTGACTATCTAAAATTGAATGACTCAATTGCGAAAGATTATTTTCCTTTGCCCTTTATGAATCAAATGTTAGAAAGACTCGCAGGGAATGAATACTTTTGTTTCCTCGATGGTTTTTTCGGATATTTTCAAATTTGAATCAACCCTATGGATCAAGAGAAAACTACATTTACTTGTCTATTTGGAACTTACGCGTATAAGCGCATGTCCTTTGGCTTATGAAATGCACCTGCTACTTTTCAAAGGTGTATGATTGAAATCTTTCATGATATGATTGAAGAATCCGTCGAAGTCTTCATGGACGATTTCTCCGTCTTTGGAAATTCTTTCGAGACATGTCTTAGTAATCTTAATAAAATGTTAGCACGATGTGAAGAAGCAAATCTTGTGCTAAAATGTCACTTTATGGTCAAAGAAAGAATTGTGCTTGGACACAAAGTGTCTGGCGCAGGCTTAGAAGTTGACAAATAAAAAATAGACGTACTTTCAAAACTCCCACCTTCTACTAATGTGAAAGGCATTAGAAGTTTTTTAGGTGATAGGTGTGAAAACACCCATCATTTTACCACTTATTTCCGGCTAAAACAAGACCAAAACACGTATTTAATATCATTTGTTTGTAATTATGCGTGGTTTTTGTGTTTATTGTGTTTTCAGAGTCAACCGGATGAATATTGAAGAAAACATGGGATTGCACGGGTTTTATCAAGGAAAAAGACTCAAGACGAAGTCTATTGTCCAAGAGATGAAAAGATTTGAAGTCATTGTGCCTATTTGAAGATTTATCGAAGAATAGAGCCAAAGATGGAAGATTCATAAATGTCGAAGAACTCGAGTCTATTAAACAAAAGATTATAAGACGAGTTGGAATTATTCACCGACACTTCTCAAATCCAAGTCGGAAACGTTTATTTAAAGAAGCGTGAAGACTAAAGAAGAAAGAAGAAAAAGAAGCCCAAACCAAAGCACAATCACAAGCCCACCACCACAAGACTTGCCTATAAATAGGACCTTACTTCACAAAAATTGGACACTTAGTTTTTTAGGTAGTTTTTAGTTTCTTTCATTCTCTCTAGTTTTAGAGAGAGAAAGTTCTAAACTTTCTCTCACTAGATTTCATCTTTTTCTTTCAAGATCAAACCTTTGTACTATTTTTCATTAATCAAGTTCAAATTTTTAGCTTCTAATCTTTAATCTCATCCTTCCTTTCTTTGATTTTGATTGATTTTGGTACAAATCTCGTATGATCCGTGTTGTTCATCAATGATTTGTGCTTAAAAAGTTGATTTTTTTTATGTTTCCTTAAGTTTATACACGAATAAGCTTTAATATCCTTGTTCTTATTGTGTCATTTGTTGATTTAGCTTATTTACCTTTTAAAGTTTTTATAAAAAGTTCATCTTCTTATCATTTGATTTATGTTTTTGCTTATTTGATGCTTAGATAACGTATTCTTAGTGCTTATTTGATCAGCTTATTGTTGGATTCGAGCTAGTTTTGGAGGAGCTTATTCAATAGCTTATTCCCTAGCCCAAGTTTCGGATTAGCATCATTTTCGGAAAGGGTGAAACCCTTTTCCGACCTTGTATTCCGACCAAGCACACAACCCTCATTCCGATCGTGTGATCGGAAAAGGGTTTAGGTTTTCCGATTTGCACCTTTTTCTTATTCCGATTATAGCTTGTTTTGGTGGATTCCGATTACTGTTGGTTATAGATATTCCGATTGGTAAGTTTTTCCATGTTCCGATTAGTCCCTTTGGCAACATCCCGATTTGGCTCATCTTTGTCATATTCCGATTGTACAATTCTTGGAACATTCTGATTGCTCCACCTTTCCCCATATTCCGATCATCAGATCGGAATACATTCCGATTACACCCATTTTTTTGATTATTCTGATTGAGTTGTTTTGCTATTCTCCGTTCTTACTTTGTTTTAGTAGTTTCCAACTGAGTTCATATTTTTACAAAGTTTTCCAAGAGTTAGTTTTTATTGAGTGTCCATTTATTTTTCTAGTATAATATTTAAGTTTTCAAGCATTTATTTTTAAGACTCGTCTTTTTACTTTAATCATTTAAGGTTTTAATTTTACTCTTCGACACTTAATTTCTTGTCATTAGTTTAAAATAGATAAACAAATCAACACCTTTTCATTAACCAAGAACAAATCATTCCACTTAGAACCAAGATCAATTCGAGAGGATATCGAGAGAATATAGAACCCCATTGAAAAACAGAGTATCAAATGGCGCCGCTGCCGGCTCTTCTCGTTAAGATCAACAGTTTTTTGTGAGAACTTGGATTTTGGGATCCGCTCCCCGTGAACGTTACTTTTTCACAAAAAAAATTTCAAAAAACCCAAATAAAATAAAATATATATATATAAAATTTTCAAAAATCCTAAAAATTAAAAAACATAAAAACCAAAAATATTTTTGCTTTGTTTTTGCCTTGTTAGTTCTTTTGCAGGTGCATGCGTACACGATCAACGTCTTATCAAGAGCCCGAGCCTCTCGAAGACTTAGACATGGCCGGTGTACAAAACAACAACAACATACCACCTCAAAACAATAATAACAACAATAACAACCCACCTTTCAACAACAATAATAACAACAACAACAACAATGAGCCTCTACCGGATAATCGCCCGATGATTGAACTTCTGCAAGCTCATGTAGATGGCAACACTGATCCAATTGTTATACCAGCGATTGCAGCCAACAATTTTGAGCTCAAATCCGGCTTTATCCAGATGGTCTCCGCTCAACCATTCTTGGGGCGTACCATTGATGATCCACATGACCACATTAAGAGATTCTTGCAACTCACCAATACGGTCAAATTCAATGGTGTTCCACAAGAGGTAATCCGTCTACAACTTTTTCCCTTTTCTTTAGAGGGACAAGCCCGACATTGGCTTGCTAAGGAACCGCCACAGAGTATCCTTTCGTGGACGGATTTGGAGACCAAGTTTATCAATTACTTTTTCCCACCCTCTCGTACTACCGCTTTGCGGAATGAAATCATAAATTTTGAACAAAAGTACGATGAGTCGTTTAGTGAATCTTGGGATCGTTTTAAAGATCTTTTAAGAAAATGCCCACAACATGGTTTTACCAAAGTGCACCAAATTAACACTTTTTACAATGGTTTAAGCATGAATGACCAAGATTCACTAAACAGTGCCTCGGGGGGTAATCTTTTGGCTAAGACTTCCAATGCTGGTTGGGATATCATTGAGAATAAGTCTCGTGTGCAAACCAAGAGTGTTCGGACCAATGTCGCTAGTGCTAGTACTAGTGACAGCGACAAGCGACTTGACAAAATCACTACGCTTCTTGAATCGCTTGCTACCCAAACCGCCAGCAACACCAACAATATCAACGCTAAAGACGCTCAAGTCAATGCCGTTAGCCAACCATGCGAGATATGCGGGGGTCCTCATTCTTACACCACTTGTACTGCCACTCAAAACTACCCTTCTGAGAACGTGAATGCAACATCGGTACCTATCCTCAACCTGCTTATCAAGCTCGACCACAAGGTGACCGCAACTTGCTTAGCTACCGCTCTAACAACTATCTCTCACCACCTGGTTTTCCTCCAAACAACCCAAACCAACAACAAAACCTCAATCGCCCTCCTCAACAACAACAACCACCTCGTACACCATACATACCTCCTCACAAACAACAACAACCACCTCAAAGAAACAACCAAGTTTACCAGCAACCTGCTTATCAACCACCCGCATATACTGTTCCTCCCAACCAACCCACTGCTTTACACCAAGAAGTGGAAACCTACATGAGGACTAACGATGTGATCGTGGGAAATCTTTAGCGGGAAGTGCTCAATTTGAAAGCAGACCTGGTCAAACAAGGGAACGATTTGAGAGCCGACATGAGAAATACTTTGGATAGTCAAACAAATGACTTAAAGAACATGATGGCTAGTTTCTTCCAAGGTAATCAACCCTCTTCTTCGGGTACTCTTCCGAGTAACACCGTTGCGAATCCAAGAGGGGAGATGAAAGCAATCACCACTCGCAGTGGCAAAGGTACCAAGGAACCCGAGCTTCCTATACCTCCACCGGTGGTTGTGACTAAGGAGAACGAGTCACCTGCTCCTATTCCTCATCCTTCTACTTCCCCAATTTCTCCGCCTCCTTCACCTTCTACCCCCATTTCCCCACCACCCGTGGTTGTGAGTGATCCTATTCCCCTAAAGCCTTCTTCTTCATCCAATATACCTTATCCTTCAAGGTTGAGGAAAGAGAAGCAAAAGAGCAAGGATGATATTCAAGTTTCAAACTTTCTCAAAATGTTTAAACAATTGAATTTTAACATCTCCTTTGCCGAGGCTCTCGCTCACATGCCCAAATACGCTAAGATGTTTAAAGATCTTCTAAGTGATAAGGAAAAGCTTCTTGACATCGCTCGGACCCAATTTAATGAGAACTGCTCCGCAGTGCTTTTAAGGAAATTGCCAACTAAGCTTGGTGCTCCGGGTCGCTTTTTGATTCCTTGCAACTTCCCGGGAGTAGAGATTTGCATGGCCCTAGCCGATCTAGGTGCCAGTATCAATCTAATGCCTCTAAGCGTTTGGAAGCAATTATCTCTCCCTGACCTAGTCCCCACCAAAATGACTTTGGAGTTAGCTAACCGTACGGTTGCTTATCCAGTGGGGATAGCCGAAGACGTCTTTGTAGGAGTCGACAAATTCACTTTTCCTGCCGATTTCGTCGTCGTGGACTACGACATGGACCCTCGTGTGCCATTGATCGTTGGTCGTCCATTCCAGAGGACCGGTCGCACTCTAATCGATGTTGAAGCCAATGAGCTTATCATGAGAGTGGGTGACGATAAAATCGTCTTCAACATGGGAAAGCTTTCTAAACAGCCTTATTCATACGAGAGTGTTAATTGTATTGACGTTCTTGATGAGGCTTGTGAAGAACACTTCAAAGATGCTTGTAAAAGTATTCCTACCTCTCTTCCCAATGTTGAGACCGTTTCCTCTATTGACTCATCACTATCTCTATTTGGAGAAAGTGATTTCCTTTGGAAAGATTTGGAAGCCACCATGGGAGATGTGAATTTAGACAATGACGATTCTACTACTAATTGGGATGAAGATCTCCGCCTCATTGAAAACCTTCTCAAAGAAGACAATCTTTCTCCACTATCTCCGACGGTTACTGCTATTGATCCTCCTTCTCCTAAAGAGGTGACTAATGATGATCCATCGTTAGTTTCACCATCTATTGAGGATCCTCCCACTCTTGAGCTTAAGGACCTACCTCCTCATCTTGAGTACATTTTCATCGAAGACAACGAGAAGTTACCAGTCATCATCGCGAAGGACCTAAAAGAAGAAGAAAAAGCCCGCCTTGTCGCCGTGTTGAAGAAGCATAAAAGAGCTATCGCTTGGAAAATCTCCAACATTCGCGGAATTGATCCTCACTTCTGCACACACAAAATTCTCATGGAGGACAACTTTAAGCCTACAGTTCAAAGCCAACGAAGGGTGAATCCCAAAATCTATGAAGTCATCAAAACAGAGGTTATCAAACTTCTTGATGCGGGTATGATTTACCCTATTTCGGATTCACCATGGGTTAGTCCAGTCCATTGTGTGCCTAAGAAAGGCGGCATCACCGTTGTGCCCAATGCAAACAACGAGTTGATTCCTACCCGTCTCGTTACTGGGTGGAGAGTTTGTATAGACTACCGCAAACTCAATGATGCCACGAGAAAGGATCATTTCCCTCTACCTTTTATGGACCAAATGCTTGAACGTTTAGCGGGTAATGAATATTACTGCTTTCTTGATGGTTTCTCGGGTTATTTCCAAATACCCATCGATCCCCAAGATCAAGAGAAGACAACATTCACTTGTCCCTATGGCACATTTGCTTACAAAAGAATGCCTTTTGGCTTATGCAATGCCCCCGGGACTTTCCAAAGGTGCATGTTAGCTATCTTCCATGACATGGTTGAACAAACCATGGAAGTCTTCATGGATGATTTCTCGGTCTTTGGGGATTCCTTCTCTTCTTGCCTTGCCAATTTGGAACGTATGCTTAAGCGGTGCGAAGACACTCGCCTTGTTCTGAATTGGGAAAAATGCCATTTTATGGTAAAAGAAGGCATTGTGCTAGGACACAAAATCTCTAACGTCGGTCTTGAAGTCGACCGTGCTAAAGTAGATGTCATAGCCAAATTACCTCCACCTTCAACCGTGAAGGGTGTGAGAAGCTTTCTGGGTCATGCAGGCTTCTATCGTCGATTCATTCAAGATTTCTCTAAAATCGCTCGCCCGATGACCCACCTCTTGGAAAAAGATACTCCTTTTATCTTTTCCAAAGAGTGTCTTGAAGCCTTCAACTTGCTTAAGGATAAGCTTACTAAGGCACCCGTCTTGGTTACCCCTAATTGGGAGCTGCCTTTCGAGTTGATGTGCGATGCTAGCGACTTTGCTATTGGTGCGGTTTTGGGCCAAAGAGTGAATAAACACTTCCAACCAATCCACTATGCTAGCAAGACAATGACGGGGGCTCAATTGCATTACACGACAACCGAAAAAGAGCTTTTAGCTGTTGTCTATGCTTTTGAAAAGTTCCGCCCCTATCTTGTCCTTTCCACCACAATCGTATACACGGACCATTCCGCGTTGAAGTACTTGATGACAAAGCATGATTCTAAGCCAAGACTTCTTCGCTGGGTTTTACTCCTTCAAGAATTCAACATTGAAATTCGTGACAAGAAGGGAGCCGAAAACCTGGCCGCGGATCATCTGAGCAGACTTGAGGATCCATATCAAGGGGATCATCCGAACAAAGAGATCAATGATTCTTTCCCCCTTGAGACCTTAATGTCTATGAATCTCAATCTTGATGGCACCCCGTGGTTTGCCGATATTGCAAACTACTTAGCGGGTGGTGTTCTCATCCAAGGGTTAACATCCCAACAAAAAAAGAAGTTCTTGAACGATGTTAAGACTTACTTTTAGGATGACCTTTTTCTATTCAAACAATACGCTGACTTGATTATTCGTCGATGTGTTGACGGACCGGCCGCTTTGGAAATCCTTGATGCTTGCCACAAAGGACCCGCCGGTGGTCACTTTGGTCCCAACTACACCGCCAAAAAAGTGTTTGACTCGGGATTTTATTGGCCCACCATCTATCGTGATGCTCACGAGATGGTTAAACGTTGTGATGCCTGCCAAAAACAAGGCAAGATCACTCATAAAGATGAGATGCCTCAAAATTTCATACAAGAATGTGAAATCTTTGATGTTTGGGGTATCGACTTTATGGGGCCATTCCCTTCATCTAAAGGAAACAAATACATCCTTGTAGCCATTGACTACGTTTCAAAGTGGGTTGAAGCCAAAGCTTTACCTACTAATGACGCAAGGGTGGTTTGTAACTTTTTGAAATCGTTGTTCGCTAGATTCGGCGTTCCTCGTGCTATTATCAGTGACCGCGGGACTCATTTTTGCAACGATCAATTTGCAAGAGTCATGGCTAAGTATGGTGTCAATCACCGTCTTTCCACCGCCTATCATCCCCAAACCAATGGGCAAGCCGAGATATCCAACCGTGGATTGAAGCGAATTTTGGAGCGTACTGTGGGAGAGCATCGTGCCGCGTGGGCTGATAAGTTAGATGATGCTCTGTGGGCTTTCCGTACTGCTTATAAGACCCCGATCGGTTGTACACCGTATCGTCTTGTGTACGGGAAAGCATGCCACCTTCCCATCGAACTGGAACATAAGGCGCACTGGGCCTTGAAGTGGGCTAACTTCGACATCAACAAAGCCGGTGATCATCGCAAGATTCAACTCAACGAGCTCAACGAACTGAGGAATGAAGCTTATGAGAACTCGCTGATCTACAAAGAGAAGACGAAGATCATTCATGACGCAAAAATCAAGAACCGAGAGTTCCACGTTGGTGATCAAGTCTTACTTTTTAACTCTCGGTTGAAGATCTTCTCTGGCAAGTTGAAGAGCCGCTGGTCTGGTCCATTCACCGTCGCCAACGTTTTTCCTTATGGGACCATTGAGCTTTCTCAGCCAAATGGGCCCAATTTCAAAGTGAATGGCCAGCGTCTGAAGCTGTACTTTGGTAAGGACATCTCTCACGAGATGATTCCATCCCTCACCACGTTCCCCATGAACTAATTTTGGGTCGAGTCAGGCTCGTGACTCGGTTATAAAAAACAAGCGCTCCTCGGGAGGCAGCCCGAGTATCTATCCTTTTATGTTTTTACCTCCTAAGTGTAGGGGGGCCTGTATAGGTGTTTGTCTTTGTGTGGTGATGTGATTACAGGGATAAGTGCACTTTTGGAACCTTTGAAGAAACGTGCTCTCGTGTTATACGAAATCCGGTTCTATCTCTCAACTATCGTGATTCAATTTTCTTCATACTCACATTTGAAATTGATCACTTTAGTCGTCTCTTCCTTAACTTGATTTAACCAACGTGCACAATGTCATAAGTGTAGGAGAGACTTTTCCCACATGCTTAAACATTGAGGACAATGTTTATCTTAAGTGTAGGGGGGACTTCTATCGAAGTTTTAAGTGGACTTTTCCATGAAAATGCCTTCATTTAACCGGAAAATCCTATTTTTCAACATTTTTCAAATTTTTTATTAACTTTGGCCATTTAGTCGTAATTTTTAAATTTTTATCGTTGCTTTCATATGTATATATTCCGCAATAAAGTCAAAAATATTAATAAAATGGTGTAGCTAGTTTAGAAATCTTTGACATATTAGGCCCGTTGCGATTATTTTGACTCAACCCGAATAGACTTATCCAAGTTTATTCTAGCTAGTATCCTTAACCATGTAGACCTTAATTGGTTTATTAGGCTAAGTATCCACGAGTCTCATTACTTGAGATTTTAAATTGTGGAGAACGAGAAATGATAGAGTCAATTATAAGTCGGTATTCTTGCACAAGCTCACTTGGTGTAATTATTTGCCTATTCTCCCATCACTTGCTAATAATTTACCTGCAATAAGTAAGGTCGTCCGATTTGAAAAGTTACTTAGCTTCTAGCCCAAGATCGTTTAAAAGTTGCTCGGTAATGATAAGAGTTCATAGCCAAGGCATAACTTATGAAGCGGGGCGCGAAGATTGGCGAGTCCGAAAAGGCCCTAACAAGGCATGAGGATTCCATTTTATTGCTAAAGATCCAAGGTGATGTGAAAAGCATTATTCCCAAAGTCAATATGAAGGATCAAGACTCACGACGAAAAGCAATCAACTCCCATAAAGATGATGGAGAAGTCTATCCGAAAAGACCCTAACAAGGTATGAGGATAAATAGATCCAAGTCCGAAAAGGAGGCGGATCGTTGTATCTCAAAATCCCAAATAGAGATTGAAGAAATAATCATGAAGTTGTGGTCAACAAAGTTGGAGTACCCCTCAAAAGTCTCCAAGTGAAGAAACTCTATTACGATGAGAAGACCATTATCTCAAGAACGTCTCTCAAGATATGAAGTATGAAGTACATGCCAAATATCGGCCCGAGAAAGGTCTCAAATCGCGAACCAAGTTATGCCAAGATATGAACTTTTTGATATCCCGAGAAGCAGTTTTAAGAGATTTTGTCCTTTAGCTAACTATTGATCAAATCGTCCTACTTTGCTTTCGGCTTAAATAAACTATCGAAATAAGTCCAAAAATGCATCTTCATGATCATTCTAAGACAAAAATAAAATATAAGAGATACACCTAGGAATAAGGGAGTTTAAGCATATAATTAAGCCATGTGTGTAAGTGTTTGAATTGCTAACTTATAATAACAATGATCTCGTTTTTAAGCTTAGTTTGGAGAACGTGAAACTTGAGGGTGATAAATCGTCGCAGCACCAAAGCCCTAATGTAAGTCCTTGATCTCTTTGCAAGTTATTTCCATTCTTTTGTTTACTTTAAAGTTTTAATTTCTCTTAGTACTTGCATTTTTGTTTAGTAGTATATTAATAAGGCCAAGGTTGATTGATTATGAAAAAGTGTAAATGTGCTTTGTCGCTAAGCATTGCATGAGGGCATGGCAATGGTCAAAGAAAGAATTGTGCTTGGACACAAAGTGTCTGGCGCAGGCTTAGAAGTTGACAAATAAAAAATAGACGTAATTTCAAAACTCCCACCTTCTACTAATGTGAAAGGCATTAGAAGTTTTTTAGGTGATAGGTGTAAAAACACCCATCCTTTTACCACTTATTTCCGGCTAAAACAAGACCAAAACACGTATTTAATATCATTTGTTTGGAATTATGTGTGGTTTTTGTGTTTATTGTGTTTTCAGAGTCAACCGGATGAATATTGAAGAAAACATGGGATTGCACGGGTTTTATCAAGGAAAAAGACTCAAGACGAAGTCTATTGTCCAAGAGATGCAAAAGATTTGAAGTCATTGTGCCTATTTGAAGATTTATCGAAGAATAGAGCCAAAGATGGAAGATTCATATATGTCGAAGAACTCGAGTCTAGTAAACAAAAGATTATAAGACGAGTTGGAATTATTCACCGACACTTCTCAAATCCAAGTCGGAAACGTTTATTTAAAGAAGCGTGAAGACTAAAGAAGAAAGAAGAAAAAGAAGCCCAAACCAAAGCCCAATCACAAGCCCACCACCACAAGACTTGCCTATAAATAGGACCTTACTTCACAAAAATTGGACACTTAGTTTTTTAGGTAGTTTTTAGTTTCTTTCATTCTCTCTAGTTTTAGAGAGAGAAAGTTCTAAACTTTCTCTCACTAGATTTCATCTTTTTCTTTCAAGATCAAACCTTTGTACTATTTTTCATTAATCAAGTTCAAGTTTTTAGCTTTTAATCTTTAATCTCATCCTTCCTTTCTTTGATTTTGATTGATTTTGGTACAAATCTCGTATGATCCGTGTTGTTCATCAATGATTTGTGCTTAAAAAGTTGATTTTTTTTTATGTTTCCTTAAGTTTATACACGAATACGCTTTAAGATCCTTGTTCTTATTGGCTCATTTGTTGATTAGCTTATTTACCTTTTAAAGTTTTTATAAAAAGTTCATCTTCTTATCATTTGATTTATGTTTTTGCTTATTTGATGCTTAGATAACGTATTCTTAGTGCTTATTTGATCAGCTTATTGTTGGATTCGAGCTAGTTTTGTAGGAGCTTATTCAATAGCTTATTCCCTAGCCCAAGTTTCGGATTAGCATCATTTTCGGAAAGGGTGAAACCCTTTTCCGACCTTGTATTCCGACCAAGCACACAACCCTCATTCCGATCGTGTGATCGGAAAAGGGTTTAGGTTTTCCGATTTGCACCTTTTTCTTATTCCGATTATAGCTTATTTTGGTGGATTCCGATTACTGTTGGTTATAGATATTCCGATTGGTAAGTTTTTCCATGTTCCGATTAGTCCCTTTGGCAACATCCCGATTTGGCTCATCTTTGTCATATCCGATTGTACAATTCTTGGAACATTCCGATTGCTCCACCTTTCCCCATATTCCGATCATCAGATCGGAATACATTCCGATTACACCCATTTTTTTTATTATTCCGATTGAGTTGTTTTGCTATTCTTCGTTCTTACTTTCTTTTAGTAGTTTCCAACTAAGTTCATATTTTTACAAAGTTTTCCAAGAGTTAGTTTTTATTGAGTGTCCATTTATTTTTCTAGTATTATATTTAAGTTTTCAAGCATTTATTTTTAAGACTCGTCTTTTTACTTTAATCATTTAAGGTTTTAATTTTACTCTTCGACACTTAATTTCTTGTCATTAGTTTAAAATAGATAAACAAATCAACACCTTTTCATTAACCAAGAACAAATCATTCCACTTAGAACCAAGATCAATTCGAGAGGATATCGAGAGAATATAGAACCCCATTGAAAATATATAGTATCATTAGGTCATGCCAGATTTTACCGACGATTTATCAAAGACTTTGCGAAGATCGCAAGACCTTTAACTCAACTTCTAGAAAAAGAAAGAACATTCGATTTTAATGATGAATGCCTTTTAGCATTTGAAACTCTTAAAGCAAAGCTTACATGCACACTAATTATTGCAAGGCCCAATTGGAACCTTCCATTTGTGCTTATGTGTGATGCAAGTGAACATGCCCTTGGAGCCGTCCTTGGACAAAAAGATGGAAAACAATTTCACCCCATCTACTTTGCTAGTAGAACTCTAAACGCGGCCCAACAAAATTACACCATCACGGAAAAAGAACTCATGGCTGTAGTTTATACGTTTGTCAGATTTCGATCGGACCTCGTATTATCGAAAACAATAGTTTACACCGATCACTCAGCCTTAAAGTACTTGTTTAAAAAGCAAGATGCCAAACCTCGTCTCATACGATGGATATTGCTTTTACAAGAATTCGATTTAGAAATTAAAGATAAAAAAGGTGCTGAGAATGTTGATGCCGATCATTTATCTCACATAGTTAATGATGATTCTAGCGATGATGAAATCGATGATTTTCCCAATGAACACATAATGCAAATAAATACTAACATTACACCATGGTTCACAGACTTTGCAAACTATTTGACTGTAGGTATATTACGAAAGGGAATGACCTATCAACAAAAGAAAAGATTCTTTTCTGAACTTAGAAAATACTTTTGGGACGATCCCCACCTATTTAGAATCTATTCCGTTGGAATGATCCGACATTGTATTTCTGGATCCAAATCTCAAAAAATTCTCGATGAATGTCACTACGGACCGACCGGAGGACATTATGCAGCGAACACCACCGCTAAAAAAGTGTTTGATGATGGCTTTTACTGGCCAACGATTATTCGTGAAGCTCATACCTTAGTATGATTATGCGAAGCATTTCAAAGGATTGGAAATCTTACAAAAAGAGATGAAATGCCTCTTAATAATATTCAAGTCTACGAAATCTTTGACGTGTGGGGTATCAACTTCATGGGACCATTTCCTAAATCTTATAAATGTGAATACATTTTAGTCGCCGTCGACTATGTATCGAAATGGGCCAAAGCTCAAGCCTTGTAAACTAACGATGCAAGAGTTGTTATTCCATTTTTAAAGAAATTGTTCTGTCGTTTTGGAATTCCAAAAGCACTAATAAGCGACAAAGGAACTCATTTTTGTAATGAACTCATGGAAAAAATCATGAAAAGATATGGAGTAAACCACCAATTTTCCACATCTTACCACCCTCAAACGAGTGGCCAAGTTGAAAACACTAATAGAGCTCTTAAGTGAATCCTTGAAAAGACAGTTCAAAACAACCCTGTTTGTTGGTCTAAGAAATTAGAAAATGCTCTATGGGCCTTTCGTAAAACACCAACTGGAACCACACCATACAAACTCTTATATGGAAAAACATGCCACTTACCAATAGAAATTGAACACCGTGCATATTGGGCACTTAAGAACTGCAACCCTGATCTTATTGTAGCTGGAGAAAAACGTATCTTTCAACTTCATGAGTTAGATGAATTTCGACATCAAGCTTATGAAAGTTCACGTTTATACAAAGAACGAACAAAAGTGTGGCATGATCGCAAATTGCAACAAAGAAAAGATCTCAAACATGGAGAGAAAGTACTTCTCTTTATCTCGAAATATAAATTCAAGCAACCTAAGCTTACATCGAGATGGATTGGACCTTACACAGTAAAACACCAATATCCGTCCGGATATGTTGAACTCTACGGTAGAGACAATACCACTTTTATTGTCAATGGACATAGACTCAAGCTCTACCAACTGTAATGAATTCGATGAATAAGAAATCCCTTTCTTTTTTAAATAAAACCGAGTAGCCGAGTCTGGCTGAAGACTCTAAACTTAGCGCTACTCGGAAGGCAATCTGTATTTTATCCCCCACTTTTTACCTTAAGTGTGGAGGAGGACCTGTAAATAAATAAAACCGTCCTTGTATATATTGCATGTGTTTTGTTTTGTTTTATAGCATGCAGGAAAATAACAAATTTGGAGCTCTGAGCCGGATTCATCTATTGAAGTCCCGCAATTTTCTACTTAGCCCCGGGAAGTTCTCGTTTCCCTTTGCAATTTTTCCTATTTTTAGTTTTATCAGTTATCACCTCGAGGACGACGTTCACCTTAAGTGTGGAGGAGGGACAAATAGGAAAAATAATAAATAATAAATTTCTCCACATAAAAACCTTTTTGAAAATAAAATAAAAATTGATATATTTTAAAATAAATAAAGTTTTAGCAAAGCAAAAAACTCATTAATTGACACTATAACTAAGCACAAAAAACCATCCACCAAATATGTGAGGAAACCAGCTTTATATTTCTCTATTTTGTGTGAAAGTAGTATGCTTCAGAATTTGTGCTTGATAATTATTTACTATACCGCAGTGAGTTTAATTTATTGATATTTTGAGAAGAGGCGAAGTAAATCACCATTTTATCATTTTAGTTAAGCTACACTGGCTTGCTAAAATATGTTGCACTCGCACCTATGTGTTATATTATCCCTTGTGCTATTATGCTTATGTTGATGCATATCCATTTGTCAAGTCGAAAAAATATATATGATGTTCTCTCTTAAAAAAAGTATTTTAGTATAGTTGTTCTACGACTTTGACAAGGCATATTTTGTTCTTACACCCTCATCATTATCACGTTTGTCTATTTGAAAATTTATCTGGTGCTCACGCTACAACGGTTATGTTTATGTGTCATGTACAAACCTATGGTATCTGTCTATTTTATGTACGTGCTATTTGAGTGTTACATTACATTTACCCTTTGTGAGTGACATTTGTGTGAACTTAAAATCTAAAACTATCCATGTGAGGTGCTGAAGTTATTTGTCATTGGATTTTGCTGCTTATAAAAATTTAATCATTTTCCTATCATACTTCATAACACTTAAAAGCATTTTTAAAATCTAATTTTTTTTCTCGCTTTAATTGCTTGAGGGTAAGCAATAGCTAAGTGTGGAGGAATTTGATAACGACCAAAATATACATATTCAACCCGTTATTATAATGCCACTTTGTATTATAAATAAGATCTTTTGGTACTTAATATATTGCGTTTTATATGCAGGTATTAAGTATGGAGAAGCAAAGTGAAGAAAATATAAAGGAGGGTCCTTATGGTGCAAATTAGCCAAACTATTGAAAGAAGAATCTGGAACGCACAAAAGTGTGGCGCACAAAGTCAAAAGTGTGGCGCACATTCCCACATCCAAAGTGTGGCGCACTTTCGGATAAGTGCGGCGCATATTTGCTCCCAGCTAGCACTATAAATAGGAGCCACTTTTACTCATTTCATATAATCAATCTCATTCTAAAACCACTACTCCAATCCGAGTATTCTTAGCTTTCTAGTAGTATTTTCAGTATTATCCACTTTTGGGAAATACTTGTAACGAGAGTATTCCACTCTTAGATTATTGGAGAAAAGATACAATTGTGACACTTGTGTACTCGTTCATTCGATATGATCTAAGTATGATGTTCTCTTACTCTTTTCCATTTGTTACTTTGATTATTATGTTAGGCTAAGCTATTTGTGACTATATGGGTATGTGACTATGATTAGTGATGATGCTGTGATATGATCCTTTATAAATTGATTTCAAGCTAATGTTGTAGAACCATTTTACCACCTAGTTCTATAAACCATATTTTATCTAGAGTTGATTTGTTATGATGGCTTGGCGTTGACAAACGCAACTCGTTGTAATAAGTTTTTAAAGACTTGTCTATGGTTTTGAATCTTTGGTTGGAGAAATCCGCTTAGAAACCGTGATAAAATATTAAACTCGTTGGCAACTTATTTTGAGCTTAGTCGCTCGAATAAACATAAGTCTTGAATCACCCTAAAGAGTGTTGTGTAAACACCATGTTGACAAAAAAGGATTATCACTCTTTACCTACATAATCATATCTCGATCATTATTATCATCATCACGAACTCATACGAACTATCCCATATTAGTCATATTTGTTACTATTGTTATTCATATCGATCATTTCTTTCTTCAATTATTATAGTGATTACCAAAACGAAACTAAGTCTCAGCGAACGATCCTGGCTTACCACTACAAGCTATATTACGAACGAAAGGGTATACTTGCCCGTGTTTGTATTTCTAGTCCCTTGTTTTGTCTAAACCTTGTAATATAAATTTAAAACTTGCAAACGAACATCATAAATTTTGCTAAATAAGATTTTAAATGTATAGTTTTAAATGTTATTTATTTATTTATATATAATTTTAGATGTATTTTATATTAAAAAAATAATAATGTTAAAATTTTATGGTCAAAACGCTTAGGGTCGACATTGTCGACCCCAAGTTTTTATATATTATTTTATTTAATTATATATAATTTTAAATATATTTATATTAAAAAATAATCTAAAAAACATAGGGTCAAAACACCTAGGGTCGACAATGTCGACTCTATTTTTTATATATTATTTTATTTATTGATATATAATTTTAAATGTATTTTAAATGACAATTATTATACATCTAGGGTCAACAATGTCGACCCTATGTTTTCAGTTTGCCTTTACACTTTAGTTGAATAATGGTGGACCCCATGTTCACCTAGGGTCGACAATGTCGACTCTAGTTTTTTCCCGACCCTGAAGCTTTGTTTTGTTGTAGTGTAATATTTATATATTTGATTATGTTATAAAGTTTAGAAAATATAAAGTTTAAGGGGTATTTTGTTTATTTTTTAAAGTTATTAAAAAATATGGAATTAAACTACTAAAATTTATTTAAAATTAAACTACTAAAATTTATTAATCCCCTCCTGTTTTTTTAAGTTTTTATTTTTACAAATCTGACACATATATTTTTTTGTGTTTTCATTAAATTTGCCCAGCAAAATTTTTAATTTTGACTAAACTATATTCAATTTTTACTTTTTTCCACCAACCAAATTGTTCGATTTTGTTTATGTGTCAAAATCAAACCATTTGATTAGTCCAGTTATTTTTTATACAACCTTCATTTTTCACTAAAATTCTCACATAATCTAATTCTTTTATTATATAAAAGATGGATGATGGATATATTTAATGAAAATGGTGTCTTAACCTTCTCATGTAGTTAGACTTAACACACGTCTAGCACTTCAAATTATCTAACTTCTCTTACTTTGGCGTTACAACCTTGCTTGGTGTATAGTGATGAAGACCTACAATAATACAAATACTCCATAGAGAAAAATAGTATGATACGGTTTTTGAATTTTTTGTTTAGGTAAACCAGCTGGCTCTTCATATGTCTTGAGATGCACCGGGCTTAAAACTAGCACTCGAATAACAAAATGGTATGATATGGTTTTTATATATTTTGTTTACGTAAACCGGTCGGGCCTTCATATGTCTGGGGATGTATCTCGCATGATGTTATTCTTGCAGTTTATAAAAGACTATAAAACAACATTGATGTATTTCGTAATGGGTTAAAATAAGTGATGTGATGCGAGTAATATCTTTCAAGTAATTAGCTTAAGATATGTTTCTCTGATACTATTAGAATGTTATTATGTCATTGTCTTCTTCTATATAATAATACGTTACAATACATGTCGACACTGACAATTTTGGCAAAGCTGCCTCTAGGTTATAGACTCGTCACCATCGTTTCTCCTAACATTGATTTAGGTCTCATTTGTGTCCCGTAGCCTGTAACTTTAACCACAATATGATTGTTAAAAGTTATGCTTTGTAAAGATCTTGTGAAATTAAATACAACGACATTGCTATTGAAAAGTTATTCATATTGTTAATAATCAAAGAAAAATATTTATTGTAAAGATGAACTAGACGAAGAATGGAAGATGAACTAGACGAACAACTAAAGATGAACTAGACATCATAAAATAAACTAACTATTATTTGATTCTTTCGGTGCAGCTTGTAATGGGTATCACTACAAAATTCGAGCTCTTCCCCGGCTAATTTTCGAGCCTTTCCCCAGTGACATGTCGCCATGGAAACCCAATCCCTGGCGACAAGTCGCCAGGGATCAAGCCGTAAGGGAAAGTTTCTCCGGCGACAAATGAAGGTTTCCCTGGCAACTTAGTGGACCCCACTGCATTTTGGTCATAAAATTGGTGCCACGCTGGCTTTTGTAATGGAAGGTTTCCCTAGAGACATATGTCGCCGGGGAAAACCTGAGTGATTAGCCACAGTTAACTAATATGATAATTAATCTCGACTTTTCCCCGGCGACATATGTCGCCAGGAAAACCTTCCCTTACATTGACAAGTCAACTTTGCGCCAAAGATTCCCCGACGACATATGTCGCCAGGAAAACCTTCCCTTACGTTGACAAGTCAACTTTGCGCCAAAGTTTTTCCTGGCGACATGTCGTCGGGGAAACTTTGTTACTTTTTTTAGGCAGCCTGCACAGCAGGCTATTTCCAAATTTTTTTCCAGAATTTTTCCAGAAAAATCTACCAAAACCTGAGAAATACAAATACCAAAAATCTACCACAAAGCTAGTACCAAAACACAATAACATGTAACCTCTCGATCGATTAACTAAATATAAATACATATATCACAACTTGAGTAAAAATACATTATTTTCTAATTACACTTATTAAACTTGCAATTCAAGGTTTACAATTATTAAACTTGCATGTTAAGGTAGGAAAAACAAGACATACTAACCATTATTGTCATTCTACCCGTCGGCATTCTCATTACCACAACTGCTACTCCCACCGGCGCCACTCCCACTGGCGCCACTCCCGCTACCTCTCGCTAGCTCCACCCGCTACAAATGCTGAGAACGCATCGGTGAACCTAAAGTCACTTCTTATAAAATTATACACTTGATCCAATCGCGGGTCGACGGCAGGTGGGGGAGTATATGGGATATTTTGGCGCCTTCTCGGCACTATCTGACCGACACCTGGCATGTAACCGCGCTGCTTTCCGCCTCTGACCATACGGTTGATCTCGTCGTCCGTATATTTGCATGTAGCCTTCAACTCAAGCATCTCCTCCTAATGAAATGACAAAAACATACGATAGTTAATATATTATTTATTAGTCGGGTTGCTACATTATTCTCGGCAGGGAATAGTCGAAAACTAAGGTATATCCAAAAGAAAATTTAAAAATTAATTTAAGAAATAAAAAAATTCTTACATACATGAGGCGGTCTGCCTCGCAAACAAAATTACCATCCTTGTCGGTGTGCGTCAAGAAGAAGTGATCAATGACAGACAGGGGCTCTTGATCAGTTACAGTTGCAGCTTGCGTCTGTACATACATAGACACACATATATAGAATGAAACAAATTCAAAACAAAAAATCACAACACACCAAAACATATAATCAAAGACATATATGTATGTAAATTAATTATAGAAGTTCTCACCACTTTGTCTCGAAGGAGGGCTAGCGATCGGGATCCCTGCCGACTCGGTGTCTTCATCTTAGCCCGATTTTGCGAGTTTGTCAGGGATCTTTTTCGTTCTTCGGATCACTCCGAAATTCGATATACTTTTCCCACTCTCCGGCATTAATTTTCTCAGGACGCTCCCTGCGGATTCTGTCTATGTCAACCCTACCGGTATCGAGGTCTCGACGCCAATGATCTTGCTTGAACATAGATTTGTTGGAATTGTAAGTCTTTTGAATCATAAATTTTATGCCGGCACTTACATTGTCCTATGTATCATCACGCTTGTGGGGTGTCAGATTAAACTTAGACTGCATTTATATACAACAAATAGAACAAACACATAGTTAGAGTTAGAGATATAATTTATACATTATTTTGTTTATTTATTTAATGGCTTATATATTTATTTAAATTTTTATAATAAAAACAACTTATCCTGATAAACATAAGCTTTTTGAAAACAGCTTGTTCTGATAAGCTTATCAGGATAAGTTGTTTGAAAACAGCTTATCCGAAAAAGCTTATTACCTTATTCTCATCAAATATATATTTATTTAAACTTTTATTTATTTATTTATATGATATAAATAAATAAGATATGATTTGTATATTTATTTAAATTGGTTATTTATTTATATGATATAAATACATAAACAAATTTATTTAAATATATACACCATTAAATAAATAAACACAATAATGTCATAAACATAAAAATGATAACTGGCCTCTATTTCAGCCCAAATGTTCGCCTGGAGCTCTTTAGGGACGGCATTCCAACTTGGACAGTACATTGGCGCGAGCCTCCTGAGAGACTCCCCGATGAAATTAGAGAAATGTTGATCATGGTCGCCGAGAGGCCGGAAAGAGGGTGGACGCCCCTCAAAATGTATCGCAACAGGGCCATGTATCTCAAAGGTGCTCAACAAATCAAGATTTCGGTTAATGGACCGAGTCTTTAACCTACCGGCCTGTCTGCCGCTCAAATTTTCTTTCCTTTTGCCTTTGCCTGCAATAACCAAGTGAGTGACAAAGTCATAAAAATTCAAGGCAAGAAACATATATGCACCAAATTTATGATTGTGTTACAATAATCCAAATATTCTTACCTTTATTTCTAAATAAGGCGAAGCAACGGCTGCGGATGTTTGGCGTAGGAGGTTCATCCTCACCACCACCGTCACCACCGTGTGATTGTGCAACATCTGCTGACGACATCTGTACAATTACAATTAGCATAACATAGACAAATCCATGAACAAAATAATATAAGCATGCACAAATCCGAATACAACACGTCCAACTAAATATAGACATTTAAAAAATCCACAACAATTATCAGGATAAGCTGTTTTCAAACAGCTTATTCTGGTAAGCTTATCAGCTTATCAGAATAAGTTGTTTGAAAACAGCTTATTTGGATAAGCTTATCAGCTTATTCTCTTCAAAAAGGTAGCATAAGGAGTGTTTGGTTGTGCGTTTTACAATGTTAAGGAACGTTTGTATTTACGTTTAACCAAATTTAACTAGTTTATAATCCCCAACGACATGTCGCCGGGGAAACCTAAATGAAAAAATAAATAAATAATCATATGTATCATGAATAAGAATTAAAAAACATACTTGTTAGCCGGGTTTGGTCTGGGTTGTTGTTGGTGTCGGGACGGTGGTGGTTATCGGCTGTGGTCTCGGCTGTGGTCGGGGCTGCGTCTCCGGCTGCGATCGGTGATAAAATAACATAGAACAAACCCATTTTTATTATCAATTATAATAAGATAAACAAACCAATTTTATTATAAAATCAAAATCAATAATTAAAATTACAACCTTTTAAAATCGAGAAAGATTAGATGTTTAATTGGTTAGAAAAAGAAGAAAGGTGGTGATGATGGTGTGTCCTTCTCGTCAGAGTGGTGGCGGATGACAAAGATGGTGGCAGAGTGGTGGCAGTGCACGTGTGCAGGTGTGGTGGTAAGTGGTGGTGGTGATGATAAAGATGGTGGTGATAGCAGGTGGTGATGGTGGTCATACAAGGGGATGCGTGAGGTTTTTTTTGGATAAGAAAAGTGTTATGAGAAAGTAAAGCAGATCTGGTCAAAAAGGTCCTGTTTTCCCCAACGACTTTCCCTGGCGACATGTCGCCGGGGATACTTTTGCTTTTGTCGTCTAGCCAAAAACGCGCGTAATTAAATATTTTGGGAGTGAGGTGACTAAGTTTCCCCGGCGACATGTCGCCAGGGATTCCGTTGACTTGTCAACTCATATTTATGTACCAAAGTTTCCCCAGCGTCACGTCGCCAGGGATTCTTACATAATGTCGTCGGGGATACTATTGTCAAAATAATAATTTCTATTGTTTATATATTATTATAATTAGTTATAAAATTATTATTATTATTATTATTTATAAAGTAATAATTAATAGTATTTATAAAATAATAATATCATCCTGGTTAGTTTAACTTCTCAATTCATTCCGGTCTAGTCGGTTTAGTTTCTCGATTTGTTCAAGTTCGGTAACCATTAAACATCTAACGTGTAACCAATGCATACCGACTCATCCATTGAACATCTAATGTGTAACCAATACATACCGACTCATCTATTAAACATCTAACGTGTAACCAATACATACCATGACCTACCGACTCATCCATTGAACATGTAATGTGTAACCATGACCTACCGACTCATCCATTGGACATGTAATGTGTAACCATGACCTACCGACTCATCCATTGAACATGTAACGTGTAACCATAAACCATAACCTACCGACTCATCCATTGAACATGTAACGTATAACCATAACCTACCGACTCATCCATTGAACATGTAACCTGTAACCATAACCATAACCTACCGACTCATCCATTAAAAATGTAATGTGTAACCATAACCTACCGACTCATCCATTGAATATGTAATGTGTAACCATGACCTACCGACTCATCCATTGAACATGTAACGTGTAACCATAACCTACTGACTCGTCCATTGAACATGTAACGTGTAGCGATAACCTATCGACTCATCCATTGAACATGTAACGTGTAACCATAACCTACCGACTCATCCATTGAGCATATAACGTGTAACCATAACCTAACAACTCATCTATTGAACATATAACGTGTAACCAATGCATACCGACTCATCCATTGTACACGTTACGTGTAACCAATACATATCGACACGTCCATTGAACATATAACGTGTAACCAATGCATACCGACTCATCCATTGAACATGTAACGTGTAACCATAACCTATCGACTCATCCACTGAACATATAAATTGTAACCAATACATACCGACTCATCCATTGAATATGTAACGTATCACCATAACCTACCGACTCATCCATTGAACATGTAACGTGTAACCATAACCTACCGACTCATCTATTGAAAATGTAATGTGTAACCATAACCTACCGACTCATCTATTGAACATGTAATGTGTAACCATGACCTACCGACTCATCCATTGAACATGTAACGTGTAACCATAACCTACCGACTCATCCATTGAACATCTAACGTGTAACGATAACCTACCGACTCATCCATTAAACATGTTACGTGTAAAACCTACCGACTCGTCCATTAAACATATAACGTGTAACCATAACCTACCGACTCATCCATTGAACATATAACGTATAACCAATACATACTGACTCATCCATTGAACACCTAACGTGTAACCAATACATACGACTCATCAATTGAACATATAACATGTAGCCAATGCATACCGACTCATCCATTGAAAAAATAACGTGGAACATGTTAACTAATCAGGATGAATGTTAAGTAACTGTGGTTAATGTTAACTAATCGTGATTAACGTTGGCATGAAAATGTTGGCGGGAAAGCGTTGGCGGGAAAACATTGGCGATAAAATGTTAACCATTTCCCTCACTTTTTTACCATAAAAGGACAACCACACACACTTCTTATTATCACAACCACCAGCAGATCACACACACTTATCATCATAAACACATTGTTATTATGAAGATGTTGAAGCATGAATCTTTTCCGTGTAGGTGTGGACATGGAGATGTAGTTCTTCGACAATCGTGGCAACGTGATCCCCTTGGTAGACAGTACTATTCTTGTCTACGTTCACAGGTGGAACTCCGGTTTCATATGGATGTGATTTTTTTATGGAAAGACGAACGAGTCAGACTACTTGTCAATTCTCTTGGAGCTTCAACGAGCTTTTCTCCTCCAAGCTCTTCTTCGAGACCTTCAATGAACTTTTCTCCTCCAATCTCTTCTTCGAGACCTTCAAGGACTCCAATTTCTTCTACAAGCTCTACAACGTGTGCACACTGTGTGCACTTGAATGGAAAGATAAAGGTACTTGAGAGTATAGTAGAGTTGTACCGCCATGGCGATAGGCACAAAGTGGATTCAGCTGCACTACTTCACGACCTTTACGATGACATGGGGGACATTAGTTTGAACTAGTTTGTGATGTGTTTTTTTTCGTGTTTACGAGTCTAATATCGTGGTAATATTCATGTTTAATTAAGTGTGTGTTTAAGTGTCCGTGTCGAATAAAATTATGTTTAGGTGTGTATGTCTGTAAGTCTCCCGTGTGTTTACACAAGGGGGTTTATGTAATATTTAGAATAAATAAATATTTGTTTTATAAATGTCTCACTTTTTATTATATAAACGTTGCAAAAATAAAATAACATCGGATCGATAGTTAAAATAATAATTATATAGGGAATAAATAGTTATATAGTTTTTTATTAAATAATAATTATATCTTAAATAAGTAAAAAACAAATAATAATTTATAATTTTTCATAATAAGCAAAAAACAATTAATAATTATACAAAACGTCGCGAAAATAAAATGACATTGGATCGATAGTTAAAGTTATAATTATATATGGAATTAATAAGTATACACTTTTTTTATTAAATAATAATTATATCTTAAATAAGTAAAAAAAAATAATTTTATAATTTTTCATAATAAGTAAAAAAACAATTAATAATCTTTGACAGAAAGTTTCCCGGTGACATGTCGCCGGGAAAACAATAGTGATTTGGCGGGTAAAAGCCCGCCACCGTTTTCTGCTAAGAATTTCACGTTATCAAAGAAAGATTAAGGTTAATTACGCCTGGCGATGATTCCCCGGCCACATGTCGCCGGGATAACTTGGAGGGAAATTATCCCGGTTTTTCTTTTGGCAGATCATTTTGGTCAAAGATGAACGATGATTCCCGGCGACATGTCGCCAGGTATACGGTGGTCAAACTTTGACCAAAAAATCTTTTTGACTTTTCGCCACATCAGCAAAGTCGCCATAAATTAGGGGTTTTTCCGGCGACATTTTGTCGCCAGGGAACACACCTGATCCAAATTTTGTTGTGGTGTATATTAGTCCGTTAAAGAGCAATATTATTCCTGAAACACAAAGTTGGATAGAGTCTTCCCAGCAGGTAAGATTATGGAATTAGTCACAATCCTAAAAACCCACATACACGGTACAGATTACGGCTTTAAGTTCAAACACAAAACAATCGACAACTTTGTGTTTTAACAAATTCAGAAGAACCCCATATACGAATATCTCAAAAGAACAAATACCAAAAGTTCGAATAAACCAAAGTCCCACGGCCGAATATTAACAAAAGAACCAAGTGCAAACCTAAGTTCTATAATCCAAAGTAACATACCAAAGACAGATTATTCCCGAATTGATAAACAACTAATTGATGATGTTTTTTAAGAACCCTAAAAATCTTTCAAAATTCAAGCCAAATCCATTACGAACCTTTTTATCTTCCCTTATTTTTCTTCACGACTAAACGAATTAGCTCGGGTACATACCGCTTGTTGGTAATCAAAGGACGAATCAAACATTAACTTTATCAGATATCTTACGGATATCAGATAACACAAGAGATTCAGCACTCTCCTTTGGGGTCTCATTTGAGTTGGAAGTTTTAGGTTGTGGCTCATGATGAATAGGAACTAAAACTGATGATGTTTCGCTTGTAGACAATATTTCATTTAGCGGGACCTCTAAGTCAAGCAACTCTTTCAGCAAGTTCACATGGTCACGTTTATCAGATTCGTCGTCCCTAAAAAATCAAGTCAGTTTTGTGTAAGACGCAGATGTTTATGTCCGTCTATAATGATGTATATGTGACAACTTACCTTAGCATATTGACCAAACGTCCCCGGTTTATGAGATACTCCTGCAACTGTTGAAAAAAGATTAAGAGAAAACAATTAACGATTCTGAATAACAATATTGGCATTACATTCTTAACTGGTTTATCTAGTACTACAATATAACAGTACCTTGGAAATCTTCACTGCGCATAGATTTATTTTCTCAGACGCTTCTACAACATTTTTCATTTGGTTTACTTCATTTGTTAGTGCTTCTTGAGCGCATAATTCTTTTTGTAGCTTTTAGGTATATGCAAACTCCTTATCTATGATAGTTGAATCCAATCTTTCCTCCAAGGTTGTACACATCTATCAAACAAAAACATGATTATAATTAGCATTCGATGGCCCTAATGCAATTATTTATCATACACTATTGGCAAAGTACTAGCACCTGATCAAGAAGTCCAAGAGATTCGTCTCCTTCAGTTAACATGCCCGACACACGACATAAAAGCTCATTAAATTCAGATGCTAAAACCTCTTTTTGTGCATACATTTCTCGATAACGCTGCAAAATGTAAAATTGTCGAAGATAATACAAACAACGTGGTATTATGTCCTTCTAAGCTTTTTCATGAATACAAGAACCCGTTATGATCACTAGCAAAAATCCATATATCAACTATCTACTATAATAATAGCATTTAGTAGTACTCCCTGCTCCGCACATAAAGATAATACTGTAAGAAAACCAGAGCAGTTTACCGCTATTTCATAACTTATTCGTAGATCGTGTTCAAAGCAGAATAAAGTTATTTTTATTTATAACTGCTCCGCACATTATTCGTTTATTGGAAAACCAGTGTACTATAGATATAAATGAGAGAGAATTGCAAAAGTATATCATTACATGGATATTGCTTTGCTAAACTCTTAAAGGAATGCAAGATATTACTGTATTAACATTTGTATTTATTTATGATAAAAAACTACTTTTAATTTTCATGTACGCGCGAGATTTAGAAATAAATGATGAATTAAGTAATATTTTCATTATTGTGATTTTATGTATATATTATATGTTTTTTTAAGAATATCAAATTTTATTTATTAAATTTCATATTTTTTTTACTTTCAAATTTTATTTAAAATGATTATACCTTAGTTATTAGTAAACAAACCATTTACACCAATCGTGCATGCACACAATTTAAGCAGATAGTATAACAGCTAATACTATTTGAATAATTAAATTTGTATTTAAATATTTAAATTTATAAATTCATGATTTTTTAATGTTTAATATTATTCTATAAAACTATATTAAATTTTAAAACTTAAATAGTTACAATACTCATGCACACACTAGTTTTATTTAAGTTTTTCATTATGTGATAATATCAATTTATATTTTGACTTTGTTTAACTTAAATTTTACTTATCCTTTGACATTGTGTGTGTGTCTAATAGCACATAATAAGTTAACGACATTGAACAAATATATGTCATTCTAATATGTAGAATCAAGTCTGTATATTTTCATCACATACTAATGTCCGAGGTCGTACATTTATCTTGATAATTAAATTCTTGTGAATAAAAATTTATGTTGATCACATTGTTTGATTTGTTATGTGTCAAAATATAAATATACAATAACTCTTGTTTTTCAGTTGGATATTTATAATCATGTGATTAGCTGAATTTTAAAACAACATATATGTTGTAGTTTAAAAATATAAAGTCTAGAAAGTATAAAGTTTGAGGGGTTACTAGTTTATTTTCTAAAGTTATTAAAAAAATATGGAAAAGTATACATATAATTTAAGAGAAGGGTTATTTTGGATACCTTGTATTCTTTAGATACAAGGGGACTAATCTTCACCTTCCATTCATCCAAGATCAAGGGCCTAAATTATCCCTCTTTTATTGATAAAAAATGGAAGGGTATTTTGGTCATTTAACACCTCACACACCCCACCTCCCAAATACATCCCCCTCTCGTCTCTTTTCTCAGATCTTAACACACACACACACACACACACACAAAACCTTATTCAATCCATCATGCCGATCCAAAAAACACAATTAAAACACACACAAATAAAAAATCATCAACGAATCATCAATCATCCATTCGTAAATCAGTTATATCCTTGAGTTCATCAAAATCATCTAAGTCATCCCGATTTGTTTTCGTTTATACATTTTTTCGCTTATTTGATATATAAGCTTATGAATTAATTCTTTTTAGCTTATTTGATGTGAAATTATCAACGGAATTAGTTTTTATGTGAATACGATCATAACTTTTTATCATTTTTTAGCTTATTTGATGTGATTAAGCGTATAAGCTTATAATTCAGCTTATTCGATGAATTTTAGGAATATATCGTGCTAGGTTATGATTTTAATAATGTGAAATGTTAGTAAATTAAGCTAACTTATTATAGGCTTATGAGCTTATGTTATTTTGCAATATGTTTTATAACCAGTTTATGTGATTTACGCAGATTATCATATATGATATTGTTTGTTGTTTGTTGTAATTGTGTAAATTTAGACGTAACATAACTAGAAATCAGTTTGAGTAACATAACTATAGTGTAAGAGCATGGATAAGCATTTGTTGAAGCTGTGGGATAAGCGTTGGTTGAAGTTGAAGGTTTAACTTATTTTGTACGGATGTATCATATATGATACCTCCACTTTATCATATATGATTGATATATCATATATGATATATAGATGTATCATAAACGATAATCTGCTTTCATGTTAACTTAACACTATAATATATGATAATGTGATTGAAAACAATATACAAGTAAGTCTCTCATCTCTTGGTGGGTAATTCAAAGTTAGTTGTGTGTAAATTATCATATATGATAATGTACTTGAAGTTCACCTTCTGTAATGTATCATATTTGATAATGTGCTTGAAATTAAAACCAAATCTTTTTATTTGTGTAGTGAAAGATATCTTCAACGAATTTTGAAGAACTCAATCATCTCAAGGCCAAGAAGTGGAACATCAGATTCCCGACTGAAATAACTAGATCAGGTGCATGAAAATGACAAACACGAGCGCCAAGTTTGCAACAAAAATGTTGATGACTGAGATCAACATCCATTCTTTTAAACATTTGAATAGTTTTATCTTTTAGCCATTTTTGTATGGTGATGTATTGGTTTAACTTTGTAATGCTACTCAATCATTATGACGTTTTTTAGTATGAAAATGGTGAAACATCTACATATGTGTTTTGGATAATATGGCTAATTTGTTAAAGTTTTTATCATATTTCTAAAGCATAGTTTTTACCTTTTTTAAACATCATATATGATAATACTTGTAACTCTTAAGTTCTACAATATATGATACTGCATTATCATATATGATAATGCAGTATCATATATGATACTCAAGAAACAAATCTGACAGATTAAACAAAGAGTGTTATATTCATGATTAAACACATTTCAGAAAATTTTAACAAAAATACTTTTTATGAGTATCATGTATGATAGTCAAAAAATTGGCAGATTAAACAAAGGTTCTGCTAAATTCATGATTAAAACAAGCAGCCTATTGAATCAATGATTAAACATTTGTTTAGAAAATATAAAAAAAGTGCTATTTAAGAGCATACTAATAATCATTAAACACTAAATAAAATATAGCCAGTTATGAGTAAAACACTTATTCATAATCAAAAAATACAAAAATAAAAGAGTCTATTGAATTCATAATTAAAACCAAAACATCTTATTATTGCAACTACTATTCTTCTTCTTCAATCAATTGTTCTTCATTTTCAACCAAATATACTATTCTCATGTAAGAGATCATCATGGGCCACAACGGCGACTACATTTGATCCTTACACATACGTGTACACGTCCTCATGCTTTGCTCCAATCAAGCAACTACAACATCCATACCTGATCTTTGTTGTGTTCGCACAGTCTGTGTTTATATAAGAGAGGAAACAACATATTAGGCATCATTTTATCGACACTGAATTATGTAGCAAACGATATAAAATGCACAATTGCTCAAAGGTGTAAAAAATCATGTACAATATCAAAGTCGATTTTTTCTTGTGGCTTGTCAGAAACATCATATATGATGCCTCATGTATCATATATGATATACCTATCATATATAACAAATCATATAACTACCATGTATGATAACTATGGTATCATATATGATACATCAAGCTTATTTTAACTTACATTAGCAACTTAGCTAAAATGCCTCACACTAACATAAACTTATTCATAACTCGCATAGATAAAACCTTATAATAAGCCACAAATATATTTGATTATGATGCTGAGCCTTGCAAACATATTTGATTCTCAACTCGAAGCCACGTGCCACTACCATAGCCATCCATAGCCACTTTTGAGTTTTATGCCAATCTACATACAATGTCATATATATAGTATTGTATGATAGAAGGCATGGTCTTTTCTTATGGTTTGTCAGAAACATCATATTTGAAACCTCAAGTATCATATTTGATATGCCTAACATATATCATATATCTATCATATATGATAAATAAAGTATAAAAAATGATACATCAAGCTCTATTCAACATACATCACTAACTTAAAAATTCAAAATAATACAACTTATTAACATGGTCATAAGCTTATTCATAACTCTCTTATTCAATTAATTTGATAATTCGTTAAAATAACCTAATAAGATAGCTTATAATTCAACACAATAAAATTAAACCAATTAATTAACAAGGTTATTCATAACTCTCATCTAACTCAACATCTTATTCATAAGCTTATTCAAATAGATCAGCTTATTCAAACAAATTAACTTATTCACATAAATCACCTAATAAGGTAGCTTATAATCAAGAACAATAAATTCACATAATTCATTCAAAATAAGCTAACTAAAGGCTTACAAATTAGAATGATGATAATAAGCTTATTCAGATTAAGTGAGATAAAATAAAGAAAAAATCACTAACCTGATGATGGATAGATTCATGGTGATCGATTCATGATGAATTCTTGATGAATTCGTGATGATCGCGTCGGGATGGATCCGTGATGGATTCATGATTGATTCTCATGGATTGTTAGAGATATAAACTAGATCGAGGGTAAGAATGAGATGGGGTGTGTGTATGTGTGTGAGTGTATGTGTGTGTGTGTGTGTGAAAGTGTGTGTGTGTGTGTGTGTGTATGTGTGTGTGTGTGTATGTGTGTGTGTGTGTATGTGTATGTGTGTGTGTGTGTGTGTGTGTGTGTGTGTGTGTGTTTATGATAAGGTTATTCATAACTCTCATCTAGCTCAAAATCTTATTCATAACCTTATTCAAATAAATCAGCTCATTCAAACAACATAACTTATTCACATAAATCACCTAATAAGCTAGCTTATAATTAGTAACAACAAATTCACATAATTTATTCAAAACAAACTAATTGAATGCTTATAAATTAGAATGATGATAATAAGCTTATTCAAATTAAGTAAGATAAAATAAAGAAAAGATCACTAACTTGATGATGGATCGATTCGTAGTGATCGATTCATGATGAATTCTTGATGAATTCGTGATGATCGCATGGGGATGTATCTGTAATGGATTCATGATCGATGCTCATGGATTGTTAGAGAGAGAAAGAATGAGACGACGCGTGTATGTGCGTGTGTGTGTGTGCGCGCGCGTGTGTGTGTGTGAGTATGCATGTGTGTGTGTGTGCGCGCGTGTGTGTATGTGTGTGTGTGTGTGTGTGTGTGCGTCTGTGTGTGTGTGCGTCTGTGTGTAAGTGAGGGGATGGGGTGTGTGTGTGTGTGTAACACCCCCAAATTACCACGCAGCGGAATACCACTTTGGGGCGCTACTCATAGCACATCACAGACAATTATAGACAACGACCTCAAAAGAGACGTTAGAATAATATACAACACTGTCTAAAATATTTTCTATCCTAAAAGATACCATCATAGTAACGTTTAGTCCCAAAAATCGTTACCAACACAACATGTTTATTAAAAGACTTTAAGTGAATTGTTCAATGCAAAGGATGGAAAAATAATCAAAGTTTTAGACAAGTAAGCACCAACTCCCTCCTCGCATGCTCCGCTACTATCCATCTTGATTACCTGAAATACATTCTTAAAATCATCAACACAACGGTTGAGCGAGTCTAGGTTTTACAAATCATCATTTGAACACAAGTAGAAAAACCAATCATGATCGTCAAATCAATTATTAAGGCATCTCGTATATATAGCAAAAGCTATATGATTGTATTAAGCTCATGACACCGACCCCTTAACCAATTAGTCACCCACGCCAAAATGCTGGCATGACTTAGATGAAACCATTGCCCTACTAGAGTATTAGTTGTTAATTTTATACCCATACTTCTTATTCATCGAAATTATCCGTTCGAGCAGCGCACTCAACGTACTCTCTCGTCTCGGATAGGGTTGTCAACCCCGTAGTACTACCATTTGAATTAGCGGCTATTCCCAACTCACAACAAAGAGTTAGA